>JABMCL010001117.1:62500-122500 GCA_018857735.1 Alviniconcha marisindica
CTCAGGGATAGTAGCGTCAGGTCCTAGTCCAACAGTCAGTCCTTGCCATACTACAAACACAACTAATAAACACGACAACTGTACCGGCCACAAACAAACATTATAAGCACGATTAAGCAACGGATTAACTTGATGCAGTTTCATAATTCCTACAAATGTGCAGAAACATCAGAATTAAATTCAGTTTCTTTCATGGGCATACATGTATACAATACTCAGGGGCAATTACTGAAGTTTATTTTTTTAGGCAAGAGAGAGAGACTGAGAGAGAGTTGCGGCAAAAGGCACAAGAACCATTGGTTCGATCGACTCACACTAAACACGGTGATTGTGCAAGATCATAACTATGAGCCGGCCCGCCGATGAGATCCGGCGTTGTTCTAATTTCCCATGATTACGTAGCAGGCCGTCATCAAATACATGAATTTTGTTTAGGCCGGAAGAAGCTGGTCAAAGTCCACATACAAGACAACACATGAAACCTCAAAACACACTATTGCCGCTCGTTGGCCTACGTGACAGAACGCTGCCGTTGCTGACAAATCAAAACATCTGTGAGGCTCAAAAAGAAGGCGGCGTCAGAATACCCACTTTTGATTGGGTGACAGCGAGACAACAGTTATAAATAACTGTCAGCTCTGTCGGATTGCAGCCGTCATTTTCTTGCTTTCTTCCCTCTTGACAGTGCAGACAGTGCAAACAACTTGGCTGCGTGTGATGCTGTAGTTATCACTCACTGAGAATTGTGTAAGTATCTTCTTCATTGCAACAAAAAGAAACCAGCGTAATGGACACTGGAGGGTGTTTCCCGATGCAAATCGGGTTCAAGGGTCAAGGCCAAGTCATTTTCCACTCACATAAAAAGGAAATTTTCCTACGCCATCGCCCGCAAGACTGGCTCGCTCAAAAAGACAAAACATAATTTTTGCGTTTTCGACTACTTTCAGTGCGGATGTTCATCCAGAAACCACATGCAAACAAAAAGAGGATATTATATATAAAAATTCTGTTTTCACTTTCCAAGGTATTCACACGACTGAAGCTCCAAGATGAGGATTGCCTGTCGTCTGCTTCAACGCACCGCGAAATCCTACGTGGATCACTATTCAAAGTATCATCCTCTGCCACTATCCATTCAACAATTCGTCGACTTTGGAGCCGGTATGAGTAATAATATTGTTGTTGTTATTGCGAACTGCCAGTTTGATGTTATTGATGTTATTGTTGTGTGTGTTTGAAGTAAAAATGCATGCTTTGTTGGCAACTTGAGAAATCATTTCATCAGCTGATCAAAATAGCCTGATACTAGTGATAGTGACACAACAGCAATAAATAAGAATATTATCAGTGTTTTCATGCAGGTTTACTTATTTGTGTATTTCTTTAGACTGGATCGGCTGCGTAAATTGTTATTCTAATTCTTATTCTTTGTTTTTCTTCTTTTGTTTTGCTTCCTTTTTGTCCAGAGGATAATTTCATTCCATTGTATAGATCTGTGTAAGCAGAAAGCATCAGCAGTGTTTTGTTCCTCGCTAAGTGTTGCGGGACTCATTGCATCATTATAATCGCCAGTCTGGTGACCCTTAGTACATGAGAGTTGAAACAGCCAGGGCTGATTCAGTCAACAACAACAACAACAACAACAATAGAAGAATGAGAGAAGAAGACAAAAATTAGAAGAGAAAAATACTGAAAGACCCAAATGTACCAGTTAAGACTGCACACTTTTAAGCAAAAGATAAAAATAGCACGCTTAGTTTCAGCTGCCTATTTGAAACAGACAGACAGACTGTTTTATATAATATATTCTATTTCTAGATACAAATGATTTTTTTTCAATGAAAATTTATGCTCATGCATTAAGATACAGGTTAATTCACCTTTTGTGTTCAGTTATAAAACTTATATATTATGGATATAGCTGTATTCTAGTTGTTTGACTAAAGAATGTAAAGGAACTGTATCACTATCAGTTATATCTATATATATATATATTTTGTTGTTGCAAATGCAAGGGCTGCCAAAATTATAATATTGCATACTGTCTTGTCTGGATTAACAATAAGATCAACAAACCAGTGAGTTAATTAGCACTCCAAAGACATCACATTAACATGATAACAAAGACCTGAGTTTCTTACAGTAACTCAGTCTCACCTGGTATGCGAGTAAATTATACAAGGCAAGTGCCAAAGGTACAGATTAATTGTCCCTGACATTGTCACAACAAAACAAAATCTCCTTTTATATATAATTACATTAAACCATTTTGATCAGTTGTAAATCTGAATCTGAACTGTGTGCATGCTAGTATAACATCAGCTGTATTGTTGTAATTGCCCACATTACATCGCTACTATAAATATCTGTGTCTTGCATAGGCCTACACTCAAACGAGTCAAAGCATCCCTTTCTTGCACCCATCCTCCAAACACTTCCATGTAATTTGTTATGCCATTAAAGGGATACTTATTATCTCAGTGTATTTGTCCAAATAAATTGATACTATAACTTAGTATAAGTCTCATAATAATAATAATAACAATAATAATAATAATAATAATGTACTCTTTTATGTGCTATTTCTCCAAATTGGAATGCATAGCCCATTTCAAAGCAAATAACCAAAACACAGTTAAAACAAACTTCTGCTCGCTCGCATGCATGCATGACTGAGCATGTGCGTGCACACACTTGCACATACACACACAAGCACGCACACACAAGCACGCACACACGCACAGTCAGTAGGATAGCTTGAAGAGGTGAGATTTAGCACCTTCCTTTAAACAAAATTAAGAGGTTTGATTGCTAAGACTGTGGCAGCAACATAGAGCACAGTATGTGAGTAAACTAAACAGTAAGCACAAACTGAAGCTTAACACAGAAAAAACCTGAGCTTGTAGGTTCATCAGTGTGTATCAGCATTTGAAAGAACTCCACCGGCTCCCAGTAAAATACCGCATTCAGTACAAGCTCGCAACGCTCGCTTTCCGCCACTTTCACGGCACTCTTCCGCCATACCTGTCTTCTTCTCTCTGGACATATCAACCATCGCGCTGCCTTCGTTTTTCGATAGAAAGACTGCTCAAAATTTCAAAAACAAACCTCAAAACCTTCGGTGAATGTTCTTTTGGTTACATTGCTCCGACTGTCTGGAACTTGCTGCTGGCCAACCTGAGAGCTTCTCCCTCCCTCCCAATTTTCAAAGTTAACCTAAAAATGCATTTCTTCCACCAAGCCTTCTGATTGATTTGTACATGTATGCCAACCGCTACCTGTTTCATATTCGTGTGTGTGTGTGTGTGTGTGTGTGTGTGAGTTGGGGGTGGGGGTGGGGACTGGGAGAGATGGAATTAAGGGTAGGTAGTAATATAATGATTCATTTTCTTTATATATTGCTGCTTCTCATATGGCACATGTACTTGTATATTATACATTGTTAGTTGTCATAATTATATGTATTATGTTTGTGAAACTTACAAAATGTTGGAGAATGTTGTAAAGTGCAGTGAGTTTGGGTACACCAGAGAATAGTGCTATACAAAAGTTATTTATTATTATTATTATTAACCACCAAGAGTCCAAAATTAGCTCCATTTCAACTGAAACAGTTTGTTTGTTTTTATCTGTGCTGATGTAATCATTTTGAGCAGTTATAACTAGATAAATGCAGTCTGGTGTAATCTGAGTTGTTTGTGTGGTTACAAACTTGCTGGCATTTGCAAGCACCAACAAAAATGTTAGTTTGCTGTTTTCGGATTCATGCGGTGTAATCAATTACGACAGAAGAAGAAAAAAAGAAGAAAAAGGTCCTCTGCCAAAATCTGTACCCAGAAATACAAGGTGCATTGAGTTACAGGCTAGCTAACAGTTAAAATAGTCTGTCCGAAGTAGCGCACTTTAGGCGGAAAGTGCAAAGGCTTCATACTTAAACAGAGACGTGGTTCTTTTGGGGCTGTGCACACTTTGTTGTGGTCTGTATGTAGACAGTTGTATCAGGAGAACGACCTTTGGATTTTCGATTTGTAGGTCAGCCTGACCGACTTTTTACCGCGTCAGCTGAGTGTTTTTGTTTTTCTGTGACTAGGGCCAAAGTCTAATTTTTTTCCTTGCTGACCTAAGTTGCGTCTCAACCAGCAGACCCAAGGTCTTGCTGATCTCATGGGGATGGCGTTTCTATTTTTAGCATCCAAGCGTGGCTACTAGACAAACTTACGTGCGCGGACGCACACGTTTTGAAGGACTGCAGTGTCACCCAGACTTTACATGGACTGTCAGTCGATTTCGTTGGAATGTGGGACTGGGAGTCTGGCTGATCCATTCTGAAGCTTTTATTTTACGCCTCGTGTAGATCTATATTTTTTTCCTGCCAAGCCCAGCACTTTCTACCGATAAATAAAATCGTCAGTCTCATGGAGAGAGCAGTATTTTGGATCGATGTACACTGGAGCAGTCTGTTCATTGACGGAACTAGAAAGATCTAGTCTACTGAGTTCTGCGAAATCTGTTCTCGGTTTCTGCCCTACTTTAAGTACATAGTCGGTTTTTGGTTTTGGTTTTTCTTCCGCCAGAGGACAGACGTGTATTGCGACAACCACATTTTGAAGGCCAGACAGGCAGCGAACAGACTCAAATTAGTTCAGGCTATCAGTTTGGGTGACAATGAAGGCGGTGGCTACGGTAGACAATGCAGGACATTTTATAAGTAGCAGATCTGCACTTCATAACTTTTCTCCTGTTGAGCTGAGATTGCCGAAAATAATCGGAAAGAAATGTCAGTGACAGGAAGTTAGCTACCTTGTTTTTGAAGTTGTTACTGTCAGCCGTCCTTCTAGTTCTGCTTGATTTGGGACAAAAGAAAAAGCCAGGCAACAGTGTTGAGGTAGAAATGTTCATTTCAGGTCACCCACAAGTGACATTGGTCAGCAAATTTGTACACATCTAGAATTAAAAAAATGAAGATATTTGTGCGTTTGTGTCGGGCCTATAAGGCCACTATTTCATATGAGAAATATGCTGGGTTCAATCCTTCACCACTGTCTCTAAAACAGCTAATTGACTTTGGTAAGTTGGGTAACATTTAATTGCTGTTTTGTATAAATGATATTTTGTATAATGTATGTTGCTGTGCAGTGCACATTGATTTGATTGAAAAGCAGATTTATGTAATTTATCCTGAAGATGTATCAGTCTGCTGTTGTATCTTTAAATTGGGTCTGCATAACTTTATGATTGTGTGTGTAATGTGTGTGTAATGCAGATTTTGTTTGATCAGTAGGAACTACTCTGAAGTTAATGTAATAATAATGGCTAATTATGACTAAAGTTTATAGTTTTACACACACACACACACACACACTGGACAGTGGACTAATAGACATGATATATATACATGTGTATCTTACTGTAAGCATAAATTATGGTGTGTGTTTTTAAATCCAGTTGATCTTGTAGGTCATATTAGGGCAAACACATGTGCTGATGTGGACATCACAAAGTATACATGTATACTGAAATAGATCAGAGAGCGTGTGTGTATGACTCTATGAGAGATGTCCACAGGAGTGGAAACTGGAATGGGCAAGAAAGGAGGATCCATGCACTTTGCAAAAGGACCAGCACAAAAAATTAACCCCGCTCCTTGCCCCATTACTCCTTTAAAGGGCAAATTCCAACTCCGAAGTAACGACACTGTCCAAAATAAAGGTTTGCAAGTAAAGCACATGTCACAACAGCACCCCTCCCCTCCCCATGCCCCATCCCCTTAAAAACAAATAAACAGACAATATAAAACAACAGTTTGAACAAACAACAACAACAAAAGTAGCAACAGTTACAAACTACCACAATAATGATTATAATCACATCAGTTATCAAAAACCAAATAAGTAAAGTTATGATTTAAGCAAATTGTGCTTAGTCAGTTGATGAATTTAACCCCATTTTTCATCAGCTGTAAATATGCCTTCTGCAGGGAATTGGACTTGTGGCTGTGCATTTTTCATCAACTGCAAAATATGCCTCCTGCAGTTGTTTACCATGTATTGCATAGTGTAACACTGTGTTAGTACTGTTACTGTTAGTAACACTAACAGTGATGGTTGAATGCAAAAAGAAGATTTTTTTAGTGGCATTGCTTAGTGTTTTCATACACATTAGACTGGCTTAAATTTTGTTGTGAGGTTATTATCTGTAGAGTTCAAAGTTTGAATGCTCAGAAGGTTAGTTAAACTAAGCAAATCCTGACACAAAGTGTATTTTTTAGTTTTAAACTGCAGTATTACTACTAATAGTAGTAATTGTACTTGTAGTAACTTGTTGTGCATATTAGACATGACTTTAGTTAAATTGTGAACATTGTGCAGGTTCTAAGTCGGGGTCACAAGAGATGTCATTCCAGTTTTTGCGCAAAGAACTGCCTGTGCGTCTGGCCAACATCATGAAGGAGATAAGTCTGCTGCCAGACAACCTGCTCCACATGCCCTCTGTGTCCCTTGTTATGAACTGGTCAGTATCACATGTATGCTGCATGCATACACAGCAGTCACCCCTTTTCCCTGATCTCCCCCCCACCCCCCCAACTCAGTCATGCACACACAAGCATAAACACTATACAGCATGTGAACATGTCATGCATACAGGAGCAAACAAAAATATGTATACTCACTATCTCTCTCAGTCTCAGTCACACACACACATACACACACACACACACACACACACACACACACACACACACACTCTCTCTCTCTCTCTCTCTCTCTCTCTCTCTCTCTCTCTCTCTCTCTCACACACACACACACACACACACACACACACATATACATGCATACACATGTAACATGCACATCATGAAACACACACACACATGCATGCATGCACATTTAACATGCACATCATGCCTCACACACACACATGCATGCACAGGTAACATGCACATCATGAAACACACATGCACACACACACATGCTGTATGGTCTTTCTCTTTGTTTCTTTTGCTGTCTCACTTACCATTGATTAATTTGTTACTCTCACTATTTTGTGTTCATTGTTCATATATATTGCACAGTTCATTCATGGTCACACATCTAGACAACAACAAAACACTGACAATAGCAGATTTCAAGTAATGTACAAACAACAAAACAAAAAACACACCAACAACTGGAAATGATTATTGATTGCTTGTGTGTGCAGGTATGAGCAAAGTTTCAGAGAACTTATCCAGTTTGAATCCTTGGACACAACCTCAGAAACTGTTCTCAATGAGTAAGTATCCAGTTACTGTAATACAAGATGCATGTCATCTATATTACATGTTGCCAGCATGTTTCACATGTGATGTAAGGTGCATGCTGGCAGGATTCAGATTGAGATGGTGACAGTGATGCTCAACAGTCAGATGGCAAACATTGAATCAGGTTCTGTGGTACATAGTGTTTTGGTGTTAGGCAGATGAGAGATGAATAAATCAACCAGAAGGAGAAGATGATACCCTGAACAAAACAAAATGAAGCTAAGTAATCTTGTAGATAATGGTTTTACTGGAACAAATTCTGCCTCAAGCACACAGAAGGAATGTAATGGGGAAGAAGGGGGAAGAAGACTCGCTTGTTGTGGTATTGTTTGCATGGGGAATTTTTAATGTGGTTATATGAACTGATACTTGTTAATGTTATTAATAAACTATATACTTCTCTTAAAGGTTACTGTTTGACTGGCAAACTCTCTGAGAAAGTTGTCACTATCTCACACTGACTCACCTGAGCACTTGTGAGCTTGCATGATCTGTAGGGAACACTGTCTTTCTGATATGACCAAGTTCAAAGCATAAATTCTGGTAAAAAGGGACAGAAAACTCTGGATACTTGGAGTTAGAACATTAAAAAACCCAGCATAGTACAAGTACTACTAAGAACAGTAAACATTATAATTTTGAGTTAGACTAACATGTCAGGAATCACTTAACAAGAAATCTTCTGACACAATCAAACAATGGTGCACTAATTTGGCTAAAATATCAGTTTATGAGTGCACTGAAAATGACACATATGTATTTAAACATGTGTATTATATAATCATTTAGTACAGCTTTCTAACATAATAGTTAATACATTTTAATTTTTATGTTGGATGCAACCACCAGTCCAAAATATCTTTATAACTAATGAAAGAGCAACCACAGATCTTTTTAACAATGTCTGTACTCACAAGAACAAGCAACCCAGCGATACAACAATAAATTTATAATCATTCTGACACAGATAGTGAAATTGAATGTTACCTAACTTGTGAACAGTTACTGTATTGTGAATACAGAATGTGCTCGCTAGGTCAGTAATGTTTGGATAAAAATGTCAGCTTGTTCCAACTTCCTCCTTTGAGACAGTGCAGATGGATTCTTTATCTGCCTAGTCGTATGGTAACCTCTTACAAGAGGGATATTTCACAGTGTGTGCATGTGTGGGGTTGACATGATGAAAAACATACTTCAAGAATTTAAAAGAGAGTCACATGTGGCTTAAATTAGTTATTTAAAATAAAATAAAAAAGTATATTTTAATTTTTTATATAAAATAAACAGCTGTTTTTTTTGTCCAGTACTTAGAAGCTTCCAAACACTGGACATCAAAACAGCATAACAAAACAGCTCAACCAAAAGCAAATAAGAGTTCTGCATATCATTTTTCACTGTTTAAATGTGGTTTGTTGTTGAAAAAGCTTGAAAAAGGGGCTTATCACAAAAATTTGCATGCTGTGTTTTGTCATAATAAATAGCATTCTTTTAAAACTTTTATGTGTTTGGATCTTGTTTTAGAATGCTAGCAATCGTTCTTGTTTCAGATTTAGCTTTTTTTTAAGGAGAAGTTGGAGCAGTGAGATGGGTATCTGTTTTTGACAGGAGAAGTGAGATAGGCATTTGTCCTTGAAAGGAGAAGTTGCATAAGTGAGATGGGTGTCTGTCCTCCACAAGAGAAGCTTGAGAGGTGGGGTGTGTGTCTGTCCTTGGCAGGAGAAGTTGGTGAAGTGAGATAGGTGTCCATCCTTGACAGGAAAAGTTGAAGAAGTGAGTGGGATGGGTGTCTGTCCTTGGCAGGGGAAGTTGGAGAAGTGAGATGGGTGTCTGTCCTTGGCAGGGGAAGTTGGAGAAGTGAGATAGGTATCTCAATCTGTCCTTGGCAGGGGAAGTTGGAGAAGTGAGATAGGTATCTCAATCTGTCCTTGGCAGGGGAAGTTGGAGAAGTGAGATAGGTATCTCAATCTGTCCTTGGCAGGTGATGTTGGAGAAGTGAGATAGGTATCTCAATCTGTCCTTGGCAGGGGAAGTTGGAGAAGTGAGATAGGTATCTCAATCTGTCCTTGGCAGGGGAAGTTGGAGAAGTGAGATAGGTATCTCAATCTGTCCTTGGCAGGGGAAGTTGGAGAAGTGAGATGGATGCCTGTCCTTGGCAGGGGAAGTCGGGAAGGAAGTGAGATGGTGTTGGGCGGGTTCTGTAACAGGGAATGAGATGGGTATCTGTCCTTGACAGAAGAAGTGAGATGGGTGTTTGACCTTGACAGAAGAAGTGAGATGGGTGTCTGTCCTTGAGAGGGAAAGTTGGAGAAGTGATATGGGTGTCCGTCTGTGCCAGTGGGAATTGGAAAAGTGGGATGGTGTCTGTCCTTGACATGAATTTGGAGAAATGAGATGTGTGTCTGTCTTTGACAGGCAAAGTTGGAGAAGTGAGACAGGTGTCCATCCATGACAGGAAAAGTTGGAGAAGTGAGATGGATGTCTGTCCTTGGCAGGGAAGTTGGAGAAGTGACAGTGTCCATTCTCAATTAATAATAATAATGAAAATTTCTGAAGCACCTACCTGGCTCAAGAATTAAATGATTTAGGAGAAGTGAGATGGGTATCTGTCCTTGACAGAAGAAGTGAGATGGGTGTTTGACCTTGACAGAAGAAGTGAGATGGGTGTCTGTCCTTGAGAGGGAAAGTTGGAGAAGTGATATGGGTGTCCGTCTGTGCCAGTGGGAATTGGAAAAGTGGGATGGTGTCTGTCCTTGACATGAATTTGGAGAAATGAGATGTGTGTCTGTCTTTGACAGGCAAAGTTGGAGAAGTGAGACAGGTGTCCATCCATGACAGGAAAAGTTGGAGAAGTGAGATGGATGTCTGTCCTTGGCAGGGAAGTTGGAGAAGTGACAGTGTCCATTCTCAATTAATAATAATAATGAAAATTTCTGAAGCACCTACCCTGCTGCTCAAAGAAATTAAATGAATTCTAGGCAAAAGACAGGTTGACGGAAACAAATGTGAGGCTGTCATTTTATGAATGGAGTGATTGATTTATGTTTGGTTTTGTGATTGATCGATTCACTGGTGGTGTGGTTTCAGTTTCACAGAGATGCTGAGTCACATACGAAACAGGCATTCAAATGTTGTGGAAACCATGGCCCAGGTGAGAGATTTACAGAATTCATTTGAAAACCCTTTCAGTTTCAGCCCTGCAGCTGCACAGCATAAGCCTAAGTTCCCAGTCAGGCAGATTTCATTTTGGCTGCTGTGGCCTTGGGGTTGTTATATTCACAGGCCAATTCTTTTCAAATTGGAAACCTATGACAATTAAATTT
Source organism: Alviniconcha marisindica (assembly GCA_018857735.1). Lineage (NCBI taxonomy): Eukaryota > Metazoa > Mollusca > Gastropoda > Provannidae > Alviniconcha > Alviniconcha marisindica. The sequence goes on from JABMCL010001117.1 coordinate 73,121, forward strand.
GACACATTTACTGAGTGACAGATGGGTTTGTAAGATGGTACCTTGGATGAAATGTGTGTACTCATTCATTATTGGCATCAAGCAAAATGTACAGCAGTGATTTTGTGGACATGTTTACACTACAGGTTGCTTGGTGTTGAAAATGATACTCAAAGACAATGAAAATGTTGGTAGCATGTGTGCACTGCAATGAGAAATGATTTCTACTGGAGTCATTTGTCTTCCTAATTGTGTATGCATGTATACTTAAAGCTTTGGAACAGAATTTAAATGAACACTTTTTGGTGCCTGTATTCAACATGGGGGGAAAGCAGGCAGATGCAGCCCTCATTCTTCTTGGGCACAGGGCTGGAAGTGAAAGGGTTAAAATATTGCTTCCTCCCAACCAAACTCATTGGCCTTACAAGCCTGTCTGAACTAGTGTCAATATTGGCAACACAATAAAGACACCGCCACACTTCAGTTTCTCACTTTTAGGCTTGTATTTTTAAACAAGCACATTGGTTTCGTGTGTGTGTGTGTGTGTGTGTGTGTGTTGGAAATAATGAGAAAGATGTTGACTGAAGTGTTGTAGTGTGTTTTAATTAGTAGGGTTTCTTGTGCTATAGGTTTCTAGGTTGTGTACATATTTTGTTGACCTTATTGTTTTTGTATTGTGCGCGTTGGGCTCATGTTAGGTGTAATCACCTTACAAATACTGCCTTACATTACGTTAATGAGGGCTTGTTTCTTTTGGGGCATTTCACTTAATGGCCAGAGAGTACACACACTGCAGATGATCTGACCCAAGCTGGGTTCAGGCTGACAGATAATGTTGAAGAGATGTTCATACTAATATAAACTTGATAGCTGACAAACTGCATTTCATGACTTTGGCTTAGACAGAATAATATTGGTTACAGAAATGCGCTGTAATATAAACAGACGTTCCACAGAATTCCTGGCTTTTATTCAACCAGTGGTTACAAGGCAGTAATCTTTTCCACCCATCTTGTCGCCGTGAAACGAGAGATTTTCACTGCTACTAGTACCAGGGCAATACAGCTATGCGCTCAGCCAGCAACCCAGCTGACATGTTCCCCCCTGCTTCTGGCAAATTGCATACACCAGTCCGTTGCACATGCGCGAAGATTTAAGTGAAAGGGGTCTATTCAGTGACAACTGTGTTTGCCCTGTTATGGCCCTGTTACAGGATGGCTGTAAATAGGCTTGTGCCTAAAACCAGGCTGATCTCACATGGTTCAGGAGCTGTGTGAGAGTCGAGGTGGACGTCCTGGACTGTCCGTCCTAACGAGCCTTCTGGTTTCCGTGGACGTAAAGATTTATTGCACCGTGCTTCGGCATTGGTCACAACTTGTCCCTAATATGTCAACTGACATCTGAGGACATAAAGCATCACTTCATCATCATCATCAACCAGGCTGATAGCGCAGAGAGGGAAGAATACAAGATAAAATGAGAATAAAAATCAGCGTATTTACTGGTTCTGGATTGCTAGTTATGGATGGCGCCAGAATGGCAGCTGCCCTCCCAGGTTGAGTTGCAAGCCCAGAGCAGGGAAGGATGCAGGGAATGAGATCAGTAATTTCCTGGGTGATGGATGTAAGATGTAATGCAGTGTCCATTCTTCACAACCTTGTAGAAAGTGCAGGCATTTGAAGCTGTACATTTTCTTGGATGCACTGGAACTGAAAAGTCTTTTAATAAATTTTATACAATTATGTATAATATCTCTATCTCTATCTCTCTCTCTCTCCATATATATATATATATATATATATATATATATATATATATATATAATATATATATATATATATATATATCTCTTCCCTGCTGTTAAATGTAATTGCAAGATAAATTCTTCCCACTCCAGAGTATCCTAGACTATGCAAGCAGATCTTTGAAACTAAATTTGCTTTGACAGTAAGCTGCCATTGAGTTGCATACTGTTATATCTTTACCTAATAATACCAAAGTGATGGGATCAGCTGAAAAGTAAACCTTTGAGTCATATTTTCTCTGCAAGTCTTTATTCAAACAATTTTAAGTTTATGTGGTTTGCACATGTTATATATTTATGGATTATATATATATATATATATATATATATATATATATATATATATATATATATATATATACACAAGAGAATGCGGCATATTGTTTTCATTATTTGGTGGCATTAGATGCCTTGAAAGGAGAGAATTGATATGTTTATATAATTTATATATATATATATGGGCTTTGCATAATTTTAAATGTCAGGCTCAAGAACCATTGAAAGGAGATGGTGTTGATTTTTAGTGAACTTTACACTTTCATGGTGGTTTCAGCGAGACTGATAAAATGTTTGCTTCACAGACAATAAAATTGAATTATTTTCCAACAAAGCCAAATGTTTTATAAAATCTTTGAATATGTGGACATTTGTGACCACTTCCTAAGCATGATGCTTCAAGCAGCATTCAGATAAGGAGATCATTGACATGTTTCATGCATTGATAATATGAACCTTAATCTTTGATGTTGGTATTTCAGGGGCTGCAGCACTTTTTAGAACTTGCATACAGCAAGCACAGTGTCTTGAAAAAATTGCAAACAATCGAACGTGACACTAAACACACTGATGGCGATATAAAAAAAGAAGAAGTCCTGCTCTTATCTAAGTGAAATTCTGCCTCTGATGCCTGCTGAAGAATTCTGTGCATGCCCGACGGATAATAACAATACATAAATTTTGTATAGCACTATTCCCCACTGAGCGAGCTCAACTAGCTTGTTTACATACTTGATACATGCACAAGGATAACAGCATTACTTTTGGTATCCTCAATCTTGGGACCCACCATGGCAGTCAACATTGTTCACTGGTGCCTAGTTAGATCTTGGCCTTTCGCTGGTACTTGCAGATTCCTGGCTGGTTTGTCTGGTTTGTTTACCTTCTGGAGTAGGTGGCCTATTGTCAGCCAGTTCAGAGCTAGTGGAAGGAACTGGTTAGGAACTATCATCATGACTGCAGAAAAAAGAAAGAAAGAAAAAGTGAAGAGTTTTCTCCGTTGCCTTTTGCAACATTATGCTGAGCTATGAAATGTGGCCAGACCCACATGTGAATGAACATTGGGAATGTAGTAATGTGGTCAGTCAACTGGCACTGACCTTGTGTGGTGTCACCCACCCTGGCCTGGCTGAGCTGCCAAAGCTGATATGTACTGACATCCAAAATATGTTTTGACAACTGATTTTGAAACCCTGACATCAGAGAGAGAGAGAGAGTGCTTAAAGCCTTTGATTAAAACATATTCTGTCACAGATTTGGACCTTTTTGCATGGGGTTTGAGCAGTTGCATGAGAGGGGTTTATCTTGCATTAAAAATGCAATTTTTCTACATATTTGCAACCTCTGTATGTTCTCAGATGCTATGTACATGAAAGTACTTGAGATTTTGCATTATGGTAACTCTTGTGGGCCTTATGACCATGAACCGTTTTCAAGGCCACAGGAGAGTTTGGAAGAAGAAAAAAAAAGAGGACAGTTTGACTTTGAGATGAAGAAGAATAAGAAGGGTCATCCCATTTTGAATGTGACTTTGAGTCAGCTGGGCAGTTACTCTGTGTATGAACAAATATGAGAGCAGCATGAGCAACCTTCGGTGAACTGAAGAAACAGAGGGAGATGTAGGATTTGGCTTTCACAATTTGGTATTGTAACATGCAAGAAAATTTAAGCTGTTCAACACCAGATGCCTCCACAAGACTTGGGGTTTTGCTGGAGATATTCTGTGTTTGATGAAGGGATGACTGTCCAGTGTACTGCAAACAGTGCCTGAGTTGGCTCACCATGTCATGAAACACCTGCCCACCACACCTGCCCATCAGACTTTGTGGTGGACACCAGCTGGTCAGAGAAGGAGAGGATGACCAAAACAGAACTGGTGTTAGACTGCTGACTTTCACCTTCAGCTAGCTGGCAAAAAGGGGCATTTGGGAATCTGATGGATCCACTGTGGGGGTCTTGGTTGTCTTGGTGTCTCTGCACCACTCTGGACAGTGGATCTGCTAAGTCTGCTGCTCTTCGAGCACAATAACATTCCTGCTTTACGGTTGACACATTGTCGCACATGGGGACCCGCTTATGACATGGTGTATCTCCCATCCTTTGCGTGGTAATTAGGCTCACCTGCAGGTATACATGTGTGCAATTTTTCAGGGAATTCTGGAGCTGAAGCAAGCACATGGCATTGAGCATAGTACAGAGAACCGCATTCAGTACTTCCTGGACCGTTTCTACATGAGTCGCATCAGTATACGTATGCTCATCAACCAGCACAGTGAGTCTGAACCTCCTGCTGGAAAGGAATTTTGTATCCCCCCCCCCCCTTTTTTTTTTTAAATACTTTATTTATCACTTGTGTGGAAATTAGGGTTGCCTTACCTGGTTAAGGCTACAACAGCTGCAAGAACAGAACTACCCATTCCTGTCAGTGTGTACAGCCTGTCTGTGTGCCCAAACAATGGTAGGCTTCCTGTGTTTGGGGTTGTCAATGTGCGCACAGATGTTAATGCATGCGACTGCACATGGAGGCTGTGAAAACACTGTAAGAGAGTCTTTGCTGAAAGTTGACTGGGAGAAAAATCCCTTGCCACGCTCGGGAGTCAAACTTGCATCAGTATTGTGTCCAGCTTTTTGGTCCGATGCTCTCCCAACTGAACCCCGAAGGGAGGCTGGGGATGTCTGATGTCACCCTCCTGTCTGGAATCTCAGGGCTGTCATTTAATTCCCCTTTCTTATCTCACTTTTGTTTTTTTCTGCCAAGGCCTCTTGCTCTTTCTGTCTTGTCATTTTTCTGCTAATGGTCCATTTTCATGACTTTTTTCTCTCCAGAAAACTCAAATATTTTCATGAAGGGTTAGGCTTTTTTGTATGGCTCTTGCTGAGCAGCTAGGAGATGATAGTTGGTAGGTGGTATGTGCAGCTTGCTGCCATATGGCACTGGTATTTTCCAGTATGCATTTTTATAACATTTTTTAATTTTATATTGTGTCTGTCCATTCCTTTTTTATATTTTTCTTAAACCTGGTATTGATAAATTAGACGGAATGGTCAACGATACCAGCATGTCCTAGCCTTATGTGCTCTTTTAACAGGGATAATATTGAAGGGATTAACTCTTTGAAAATTTGTGTCTGATGTTTGTATGTTTTATATCAAGTGACTGGTTTTGTAGGTTGGCTTGACAGAGGGTTGATATATATATATGTGAGAAGAGTTTAGAAATGTGTATTTGTTTAAGACCTGAGTTTGACTGTCCTGAGGTGACCCTGTGTAGTTGACAGGACATTAAAATCCAATTACTACTACTCCCAACTGAGTTGCATCCTGTCTTGGTTTGTCAGTGAGTAGGGGGGGGGCTTGAAACATTTTTTTGATTAGTGGGAAAGCAGAGTGTAACAAAGTGAAACAGTTCCAGTATTAGTGGGACAGGGAAGTGAATACCACACATCATCCTTTTTGTGAGTGGACCATTTTCAAGGTCTTATGAAAGTTAGAAAACAGAATTAAGGGTATATTTACACATTTTTAATGTGAGCCAAATGAGATTTGTACCCTTTTAATGAGTTTTTAATATATATATATATATTATTATTTTCTCTCCAGTTTTCTGTTGGCTGTTACAATGACTGTAATGTTATGTTTCAGCATTGCTCTTTGGTGCACAGATCCTCGGCCACCCTCGTCACATTGGCTGTATAGACCCCAACTGTAATGTCAGACATATGGTAGAAGGTGGGTTGCTTGCCACATTGGCTGTATAGACCCCAACTGTAATGTCAGACATGTAGAGGGTGGGTTGCTGGTCACATTGACCACAGCTGTAATGTACATGTTTTCTTTCCTTATTTTCAGTCCCAGCCTCTTGCAGTCAGTAGTACCTTAGATGCTACTGGAATGTGGAATGTGTACATTTTCAGAGAGTTATGCCCTGGATGTGTGTTGGTCCAAAACATAACTTGCATGCCATGGCTAGCTTACCTCTTTCACTGGCAGTTGTATGATCACAGAATGTGGATTGGGTGACTGAAAGCCAAGTTGTCTCACAGTGCTAAGTTACTACTCAGCGTGGTTTTTACAGCACTTACTTGGGAATGTCATTCACTGGGCATGCAGAAGCACTGAGCTGTATAATTTTTGTTTTGCTTTCAGATGCCTACGAGAATGCCAAATTCCTTTGTGAACAGTACTACCTGGTAGCCCCAGACCTTCATGTTGAGTGCAGAAACTGTAAGTTGTTTTGGTTTGGGAATTTTTCTGATGCTTCTTAGAATCAACACACAGGGGAGTGAATTAGTGCCTAAAAGACATCACACAAACACAACAACAAAGTCCTGAGTCGCCTCAGGATGTACCTCTGGTGGGATGCATGTACCTTGTATTTACTCGCATGCCAGGTAAGAGTTACTGTAGGCAACTCAGTTCTTTGTTGTTGTGATTATGTAGGTAGTCCAAAGTGCTCTTGGCTGCGTTCTGCGTAACTAAGTTGGTCTAGTTTTAGCAATTTTCATTGATGGATTTCTTGTGTGTTTTTGATCCAATCTCAGTAAAAATTACTGTTGAAACAAGCTTCATGTCTTGTCTTCCTAACAGTGTTGTTATGTTTATTATGCTCTGAAAAAGAATGTGAAAATTCACCCCGATCTCGGTACCTCTAAGTGCTGCCTTCTGTCAGCAATGCGCATAGGCTGCGAACACCGCTGTCTGTAAGCAGTTTTCAGACGCAGAGTGTTGGACGTACGCTAGTCCAGCCATGATGAAATCTATATCAATCAAAAGTGTTGTTGCTAAACTTTCTTTCCATATCCGTGATGGCTGCCTTCAGCAAGCAGAAATCCTGAATAAAGTTGTTTGAAATGCGTTTAACAGATTTTGTACTATTTTTAGACCACGGACACTCTCATAAAAAATATTAGTATAAAGATCAATCTTTCTTCTTCAAAGTTATACTAAAATAAGAGTTCAAAACTATTCATCCATCCAACACTCAGCCGCCGAAACGTGATAACAAAGAGGTTTTATTACCCCAGCCGTACGGTCAGCCATGGTCGCTGAGGTGACTGCACAAATGATAGTGCGTGCCAAGTTGGTGGATTCTCCACTATCAGAGTGTTCTACATCGCGTGTAAACGATCTTGCTGATTAGTAAAAGTATTAATCTTTTTCTTGAAAGCCAGATTAAGCTGTCAAACGAATGCTTTTGTCAGTAAAAATGAAAAACAAAGCGGTCACTGAATGATCGCAAACACGGGCGAGAGCTGGTTTGAGTGTCAATGGGATGATTGACAACATTTGCAACAAAAGTAACTGATTCAGTCTGTAAATGGGTGAGTGGATCAATTGTTTTACAGACATCAGCACTCAGGAAGCGTGCATGGTTACTCAGAAATTAGATCTAGATCAAATGTCTGAAAGGAGCATACGCACACTGAAGGACACATATATATGATTACACTCACCTTCTGTTGCAAATTTTGGGTTTATTCATTGCGTATATTTAGGTAAATGGCTGTGCACTTTGTTTTGAAATGGGGGTTTGAAGTCCATCCAGTTAGCAACAATTCCAGGATGTTGGAGACAGAGGATTTTGGGGACATTGCTTCCACATATATGCCCTTGAAACAGGGCCTGTAAGGTGATGCAAGGTCACCCTGAAAAAAATAGACTTTTAAATTTTCTCTGTGATCAATCAGAAAAGTATGGCATCATGTATAGGTCTTAACTGTGGTTATTTTAGTACAAAAAATAAGGTGATAGGACAAGTAGAAGTGGAGTTATGCTTTTTTTACCATTTTTAAGATTGATGGATGGCATTTTTTATGAATTTAGCAAGTTTGATGTGAAATATCTGGAAGAATAATCAAAATGAAAGTCTACAAAAAATTGGGCCTATTATTTGTACTGTGGAGAATGAGATTCCTAAATATTAGACAGGTTATATGCAAAATAGCTTCCAGGTGGGACCTTAAATCTCGGGATTTCTCTAATTTGCATTTTGTGGGCAAAATGGGGCAAAATATTAAAGATTTAAAAAATCGTAACTTCGGAACTACTCAAGCGATCAACATAAAATTGGTACCACTGAAATTAGATAAAAAAGATCTATGCAAATATATAAAGTCTGATAGTCAGCTATTGATTTTCAAAATTACTTTGGACTACCTAGATTATGTGAAGTCTTCAAGTTCAAGCACTAATCAACTCCCTTGTGTGTTGATTCTGAATGAGTACTTTGGGCCTTGCACTGTTTCAGATTGTGATGCTTCTGAGGCTTGAGATTATTTCAAGCAAACATCAAAGTGAAATCCTTAAACGACAGAAGCCTGTCTTGACCTAATGGTATCTTTGACATAAGTATCATTTGCATGGAAGCATAGAGAGACATTTTAACTTGTATTTTGAATGATGTGTTCTGTTCCATGTTCATGTATTTGTATAGGTTTGTGTTCCGTCAGACCTATGACAGTGACATAGATTTGTGTGTTTGTGTGCATTCACAAACTGTCATGACAGTGACGTGGGTTTGTGTGGGTTTTGTTATAGTGTTACCGGAATGTTTGTGTGTGTGTATGTTTTCTCTCAGACTGTTAGGATGGTGAAAGATGTGTGTGTGTGTCTGCTCAAACTGCTGCGACAGTGGCTTTGTGTTTGTGTTCTGTCAAACTGTTGCCACACTTGATAGTGATAAAGATGTTTGTGTGTTTGATTCTACAGCTACAGACATGGCCAGCAGTGACATACAGATTGTGTATGTTCCATCTCATCTTTATCACATGCTCTTTGAACTCTTCAAGGTGAGAACTTTGCAATTGTGTCATAATCACAAAAGATGTTTTGAAAACAGATACAGATAACCACCAGCATTATTCCTTCAGCTTCACTTTTGAGAGTGCGGATTTGAATTCAGTAGAGTTTAGGAGTAAAAGTCATGCTCTTTCTAAATGTTTATGATTACTCTGTCTAGTAAAAGGCGTTTATGTCAAGTACCTACAGTAGATGGTTGTGGGCTATCAGTCATCTGAGCAGCCTCGACCAAGCAGAACTTCACAATGTTCCACATGAAAGGCAGGAAGGGTGGCTGCCATGTTTGACCCACAAGCTAACGTGTAGCAGCTGAGCAAAATACTGGTGGATTCTGAACAAACACTGAGAAATGTGTCCATCTAGCAACTTTGAAAATTCACAGCGTTTCTCAAACTCAACTGAACTTCTAACAAAGGACATCACTGGAGGTAGTAAACAATAGCGGAAATGAGGCTACAAGTCTCACGAGAATCCCGTTCCTATTTGAATAAGCTGAGATGCTAGTATGGATTGTCTGCTAGCTGGCCGTTACTGGGCAGTCTGGGGTTGCGCGGTAAGGCAAAAGAGCGGGCTGAGATAGGCAGTCTGGGGCCAAGTGGGTTAACATTGCACAAAACAGCTTTGTACATAGTTGAATTAAAATTTAAAAAACAAATCTAGTTATAGTTCAATTAAAATTTCTTTTAAATTATGCATACAAGGATTTGTTTTAGTTGTGTACTGATCAGGCATGGGAATTGTCAGTGAAAACACAAATTTCAATGGCAGTAAAACTGACTGTTCACATAGAAAAAAATTGTCTGAGGAAAAGACAAAAGTGGTACAAAAAACAAACAAGGAGCACCGATTTTAGTTCTGCACCAAATACCCATGAAACAATTGAAGCACGTTCACATGCCGCTATCACCCGTTTTAGTCGCTTAATTGTGAACACAGCCACTGATGTTATGCTCGTGGGCAGGCATTAGGCTTGAATGCAGTCGTTCCTAGTCCTACATGCTTCTGTGCCAGGTTTTGGCTGAGAAAAAGCAAATGTTCCAAAAGTTTTGAAAATGAAAGATTCACCATGTCAGTCACTTGAGTTGTAAACTGTGGCGAAAATTTTGACGACTGCGGCTGTGGCAATAAATGGGAGTGGATATCAGTAAACAGTAGCTGGATTGGTCTAGTCAGATAGAGACGTGAAATGCTGATGGGACACTCAAAACTACATTTGTACATGCGGTTTTCAAAAATTAATTAAAAAATAATAAACTGCTGCGCAACCCCAAACAGTGACATACTCTTCAGCATGATGAAGGTCACTTTATGAAAGAAGACCAGTTGAACAGGAAGTGAAAGTTTGTGAGGAGGTAAAGAAGCCTGGAATGCATCAGTGTGTGGTTTCATAATGTTGCAGTCCTTGATCTTGATTGCATACATGGCAGGACCTAACCTTTGGTTTAGCTGTGACAATGGGGGAGTGTGTGCTTGAGTTAGATGGTGCTTGGGATGGTGATAAGTTGTTTGAAGTCCTGAAGTGTGGGGGCCTTCACCTGGTTGTCACTGAGGTGGTTCCAGTCAGTGGTGGTGAGGACAAAAAAGTTGAATTTATTTCCATGAGACTGATAGCCTCAGATTGCATAGAATTTGATCTTTTGGGGTGAATATTTTCCAGCAGGTTGGGGGTGGGGGGGGGGATACCCCTGGACCTCCCTAGATTTCAGAGTTTTTCCTTCAAATTAATTCCCATGCCTGACTGTTCATGACCTCACATGTTTGAGTGGAGCATTGCCAAGACAGATCCTTGTGCACATTCTATGTCACTGGCAGATAAATATCCTTGTAAGAATGGGGAAGATTCTGAAACAGGACTGCTTTGGCTGTTTTGCCCAAAGGTTGAAAAAAAGGTTCACAGAATACTTGGCAAGGCTTAACTGTAACATGCTCTGACAGGCTGGTTGGTCTTGGTGTTGACAGAATGCCATGCGAGCAACAGTGGAGCACTACCCAGAGGCATCGGAAGTGCCCAAACTCAAGGTCCTCATTTGCAAAGGGGTGGAAGACCTCAGCATCAAGGTTAGCAGCTGTTCATGCAGTACTTCCCTCTGGTATCAGTTCAGGAATGGCTCAACTGGCTGAAAAAGAGTCAATCGAGACCAAGTTTTTGTTGTTGGGTTTCATGTTATTTACCTTTTTTTGTTCATTATTATTGTTCCATGTTATTTACCTTTTTTTGGTGCTCGTTACTAGCATTCACAATATTGCCAGTTGTTGAGAGTAGCAAAGGAACTGTTTCTTTGATGTAACTTCAATTGTTTTGATGTCCATGACTTGCCTGATGGTTTGCTCTTCTGACAGCTGTCAGACATGAGTCCAGACTGAACTTGGAAAGGCAGAGACTGGCCTTGAGTGGGCAGCTCACCTGCTATTTTCTTCTTCTCCTGACAGCTGTCAGACATGGGTGGTGGCATCCCTCGCTCCCGTCTGGACCTCCTGTTCCAGTACATGTACTCCACAGCCCCGGAGCCGTCCCGCTCTGACTGCGTCTCGGCCCCGCTGGCTGGCTATGGCTATGGCCTGCCCCTCTCTCGGCTCTATGCACGCTACTTCCATGGGGACCTGGTCATCAACTCTGTGGAGGGTTACGGCACAGACGCCCACATCTTTTTGAAGGTCAGCAGGGTGAAAATATTTGTCATTAAGGGCAGTAAACTGATTGTATTGGAGATGCATGCTGCACTTTAGGGGTGAATGATGTTCTCCAGGAGTTTGCTGCAGCTGCATGCAGGAGATGTGGACTTGTCCTTCAGGGGTTGCTGTAGAAGGTGCAAGTGGTACTCTGGTGGCTGCTGCAGGAATTATATGTGGTACTTTTGGGATTATGCATACACTTTGGGGGCCATTGTACGAGATATTTGTACTGTACGGGTCATTGTAGGAGAATGAGATGTACTCCAGGGGTCACCGTAGGAGATTTTTGTACCATAGGGATCACTGTAGGAGATGTACTTTCAAGGTTGCTGTAGATCATTGTAGTGTGAGGATTACTGTAGGGAACTGTTGTAATGTAAGAGTCACCTGTAAGGATTACTGTAGGGAACTGTTGTAATGTAAGAGTCACCTGCAAGGATTACTGTAGGGAATCGTTGTAATGTAAGAGTCACCTGTAAGGATTACCGTAGGGAACCGTTGTAATGTAAGAGTCACCTGTAAGGATTACTGTAGGGAACCGTTGTAATGTAAGAGTCACCTGTGAAGATCACTGTAGGAGACCTTTGTAATGTAAGAATCACCTGTGAAGATCACTGTAGGGGACCTTTGTAATGTAAGAGTCACCTGTAAGGATCACTGTAGGGGACCTTTGTAATGTAAGAGTCACCTGTAAGGATCACTGTAGGGGACCTTTGTAATGTAAGAGTCACCTGTAAGGATCACTGTAGGAGACCTTTGTAATACAAAGGTCACTGGCAGTGATGTACTGTAATGGTGACTATTGGAGATCTTTGTACTGTAAGGGTTGCTGAAGGAGATATATTTCAGGGTTGCTGTAGTAGATATATCTTGTACTTCATGGGTTGTGTGTGCACTTTGGGGGTCCTAGCAAGAGATCTTTGTACTGCAGTACAGGAAATATAATATTATTTAGGGGTTGCCGCAGGAGATGTATGTTGTCATTAAGGAGTTGCTGTAGCCTGTACATACAGCCTGTACTTCAGGGTTAATTGGACTTTAGGATCCTGTCGACTACACAGTTTGGGGAGTGGGATATATCTCAGTGGCAGAGTGATGGACTTGTGATTGAAAGGTCTTGTGGCAGGAGAAATTACTTCTCCATGGTCAGTTTTCAGTGCTAACTCCTGTTTTGGTATCTGTTTCACCCCTGTGTTACTGCAGTAGCACATAAAAGATCCTGGTCATTCAGCTGAAAGTGAAGGTGGCAGGTTACAGCTAAACAAACATGCACCCTACATATGTGGCTTTGAATAAAGTGACGTTGCAAACTGGTGCATGGCTGTATGGTATACATAGAGCTTGCACCAAGACAGCAGCAGTTTCTTGTGGCATCAGCCATGTGACAGTTCAACAGTGCTGTAACCACTTTGATAGATATTCAAAATGTGCTGTGTAAAGCTAGAATCACTCTTTCCGAGTCGCATATGACTAGAGCACAGTGGGTCTGCTTGGAAGCAGAGTATAGCACTGTAGCTGCCATTGTGAAACACTTATGCACTCAGTGTATGTTCATATAAATAAAAAACACAGGATGCTCAAGGGGCTTGTGAGTAGAGGGAGGTGCATCGACAACCACAAAGTAAGTGGTGTGACTTTACAAGAGACATATGGTTACTTTAGTGGCTGGTCACTCTTGATGTGGTTTTAGACTGATCCCAGTTTAGGAGCAGCATGCAGTTCAGTTGGTCGAGCACTGGACCTAAAGGCCAGGTGTAATGCTGACATATTTATTTTCCTGAGTGCACCAAGGGAATTTTACTCCCAGGGTCAGCTTTCAGCGCAGACTTCCGTATACCGTTCATACAGCCCACATAACAATCGAAAGCATCAACATCTGAAAATACATGTTGAAAATACACCAAACCCCAGCAGCCATGCCTTTGTTTGGACACACAAAAATACTGCATGTACTGGTAGGAATGGGTGGCAGTGCTCTTGTAGCTACAAGGGATTAATGAAGTATAAAAAAAAGGAAGTTTTTTTGTGTGTGTGTGTGTCTGACATGACTGTTCACTGCATGCAAGTGGCTTGCCGATGTCCAACAGGTTCTGTCAGATGAGGCCAACGAGCTGCTGCCAGTCTACAACCGCACAGCCTCTAAATTCTACGCCACTGACACCCCAGTCAACGACTGGAGCTCCCCCCAGCCCGGCTCCTTGGGCCACACACCACAGAGATCCTTCTGGACCCTCGCTGGCCATCGCAACGTCAGATTAAAGTCCCCGGCTCCTGCTCTTGTGACAGAGGGGGAGACGATGGAGGGAGGAGAGAAGGGGCAGAGGGGAGACTAAGAGAGGGAGGAGGGAAGAAAAAAGGAGAGGGAGGAAGCAGAGAGATGGAAGAGAGAATGTGTGTGTGTGCATGCATGTGTGCACAAATTTCTATGGAACAGTGATGAATTGTGGAGCAGGTGCATGCTTTTGTTTTCTGCAGCTTCACTACTTGCTTATTTGTTACTTATTTCTTGCTTGTTTCATGTCTGGTTCTGTTGCTGTGGGTAGTGAAGAGGTGTGGTTGCTTGAAGTGGACAAAATTGTATAACGGTATTATGTGCTCGTTTGGTGTCTTTTGGGGATTTGTTTTGCCGTTTGTTGGGAGAACATGGGAAGAAGAAATTTTCCACTGGAGTTGAAGATTTGCAGGATCATCAACTGGTCAGAGAAACTATATGACTTCCCCCCCCCCCCCCCCCCCAACCCTCCCCCCCCCACCACACAAAAACCACTCACAAGACACCAAAACAACTTTGCTTGTGAATAATCATGTCATATGCAAACACTTTGTTAGTATTGTTGCAGATTGAAACCATTTTTGTTGTTATTGAAAACCATGGTCACTACCCAAAAACAACACATAGGTGCAGCACTGGGGTGCTGCTGATGACGCATGTTCATGCTGGAAGTATTGTTTGGCTGGCAAACCAGTTAGTAATTTATTGATTATGGTGGAATCCAACTAATGCAGTTGGTGTGCATACTTAGTTTACAGCTGTTTTTTTCTGTTTTCCATTTTCATTTGTCACATTGTGTTTGAATGGCCTAACAATGGGGATACCTGGTTCTATCTCATAGACGCGGAGTAGCTTTGCATGCTTCACCAACTGCCAGGAATCCTGCCTTTCTGATTTTTCCCTGCCTGGTCAGTTCAGCTATTTTTCTCCCCAATCCTCTTCAAGCATAAAGTGACTTTTGCCATGAACAGTGAATCAGACTTTGACTTGTGATGAATATTTGTTTTGATCCCAGTACGACCTGTGTGGTTAGCTGGGTGTGAAATAGCCAGTGATGCAGGTGTTTGGGTGATGTGTGTCCACACAGCACAGGCTGAGTTTCCACTTTGGTGGCTCTCAAGTGAGTATGGCCCTGTTGATGCTTCACAGGATGGCAGTGTTAACAGGCTGCGCCCATTCTGTTTATGCTTAACAGGATGGCAGTGTTAACAGGCTGCGCCCATTCTATGCTTTACAGGATGGCAGTGTTAACAGGCTGCGCCCATTCTGTTTATGCTTCACAGGATGGCAGCATACACAGGCTTTGCCAACTCTGTACCAGCAGTAATGAAGGCCCTAGCAAGTCTAGCCACACAATGCAACTTTGTTGCCAAGTGTCAATACAATTCACAAGGATTTTTTTGTGGTGCCATGTACACTTGTCATACATTCACACCAATCATAAAATGTCATTCAGTTATGACAGCAGCAGCAAACATGCTGGAGATTGTACAGAAAAGTGCCATGTGAATTACTGAATGTGCGTGCGTGTCAGTCATGTTTGCGTTATCTAGTTGTTTTTGCGTTTCAGTGAGTTTGCAGTTGCAGTAGTTGCAGCTTGCACACAACAGGCAATTGTCAATTTTTACAAAACCGGTGAAACTGTCTCTAGTCTTCTGGCCATCAAAAGTTTTCTTTTTAGACTTACAGATATGATGCAACATTATATGTATTTTGATTTTGTATCTCTCTTTTGCAAATGTTCATTAGATAGAGTAGAATTGTCTAAAGAATCCAAGTAGCTGAAACCATCAGATTGACTTCATACTAACAGCACTCTGTCCTACAGAGAAGAAAATGACATAGAAAGTGGAATGTGAGGAAACTGCAGCCACTTTCTGCAGTAGAATGCAATCTTAAAGGAACTCTCCATCTCAAAATGTTTTGTCCAAAAAGGTTGGCCTTTCTCCCACAGATGGAAGATAAGCAAAAAGTCAAAACCCAGGATTTTGTTTTGAAATGCACTTTTGATTTTTTTCAGTGGACAGTTTTTAGTATCAGTTATGGTTGGTAGAACTGGCTATAGTAAGTATGCCAAGTGGTCTGACGGATACTGGCAGCCATTTGAGCCTTGGTTCCTGGGGCGACGTGAGCATGCAACATACATGGCTAGTGTTGGGTGGTGTGTGCGACACAGGCAAGCTAGCACACTTGCTGTTGTATGCAACCAGTCCCCTTATGTCTTTATCAAAGCAGAGTTAAAAAAGTGCATCAAGGGTGCATTTTGAAAACTAAATCCTTGATTTTCGTTTCTTTTAATCTCTGTGATAAAACTCATTATTTTGGGGATTTCCTATAAAGTTGTTTCTAGAGGGTTCCACTGTCATTCTTTTCATCTTTTGATGTCTGGCTGGCTTTTTCAGCATTCTGTATTCACCAATTTGATCAGAAAGGATGTGCGTGTCTGTTGTAAATGCAAGTCAGGAAGTGTTTGGGGCAGCAGAGAGTGTATGATATAGTATGTGTGCAGAGGGTGAGTGAATGCTGTGTGACACGCTGCACAGTGTATATAGTTCAGGCAGCCACCAGCTTCTCTGCATAGCACATTGCATACAGAGTCCTGACTAGTTTGTTCTCTACATAGCACATTGCATACAGAGACCTAACAAGTTCGTTCTTTACAAGTACATTGGATACAGAGACCTGACAAGTTCGTTCTGTACATAGTACATTGCATACAGAGACCTGACAAGTTCGTTCTAGCACATGCAGCGCTCTGCTAGATGTATTTCTGTTCTTTGCCCCTGGCTGCTCATCAGATCTCAGGCTGTTCCATATTCCTCCTGTGATTCATTGGCAAGTCGCGGCGCAAAACCCTGAAGCACTCATCTTGTGGAATGATGTAGTGAGATTATAATAGTTGCTCATGCCTAGTGAGTTGTCACAAGGACTGGTACAAGCATAACTGGCTTACTGTCATTTGGATCAAGTCAGATGGGGTGGGAGTAGTTCACCTGCTCTGGCTGCTGCTCTTGGCAGAACAGAAAGTTACAAGTGAAACTTGTGTCCAGTAATCCAAGTTTTTCACACACGTAGAACATACTAACCATTTACATGACCTGGCACTTTGTGTACAGAGTGTATTCATGCCAAGTCAATGCAGGCAACAGATGAAGTGAGAGTATAGTGTGGTTATTACGTGTAGTTGTTTGGAAAAAGTATACATTGTAATCTGGTGCATGGTTGTATGGTGTACACAGACCATTTGCTGAGACAGCAGCAGTTTCATGTGGTGACAGCCATGTAACAAACAATGCTGTAAGTACATGGGTCTCATTGGAAGCAGACAATAGCACTGCTGTGTAGTTGCAATTATGAAGTTTATCTCGAGATGAGGCGCATGACAGTGGTTTCAAGACCTAACTGCAATGGCAAAATCACCAAAATGGGTCAATTGAAATCTGAAACTTGACCAGCAGTGAAAGATGGGAATATTCAGAATCAGAATATTTATTGTCCCAGTACAAGTTTACAAGGAAATTTATCTTACAGTGCACAGTAGGAGATAGAATAAACAATAGACTAATATTTTAACACGGCTATAAAGGCTAACAAATACACGAAATACAACAGATTATTTTCACAGCATTGAAAAGTAAATATTTACACAAGCATCAGTAATTAAACAATATTAGTCTCTCTCTCTCACACACACACTGACACACATACACTCCCTCTCTCTCTCTGATTGTAGAGCATGGCACTTTGGATGATTGTCTGGTAGAAGCGAGCCAAGATCTTTATCTCAACCTTGAATTGTTTCAGGTTTCTGAGAAAGTACATGCACTGGTTCGCTTTCTTGCAGCATGCCTCAGTGTTTTGCGACCAGTCTAACTTGTTGTCGATGATGGTGCCCAGGTATTTGTAGTTTGTGACTATTTCCACTGGCTGGCCCCTGATGACAATCGGGTCCATATTGACCTTTGCTCTGCGGAAGTTGATGACGAGTTCTTTGGTCTTGGTGACGTTCAAGTCCAGGTAGTTCCTGTCGCACCACTCAGTCAGCTCCTCCACGGCCTCTCTGTATGACGAGTCGTCCTCCTGGATCAGACCTGACAAGGATGTGTCGTCCGCGAACTTGACCATCACATTCCCATCTTCTTTGCTGCGGCATTCGGCTGTGTACAGGACGAAGAGGGCTGGAGACAGCACACATCCCTGAGGGGCACCTGTGTTGGTTGTCAAAAGGCTGGACAGCGCCTGTCCCACTCGCACTTGTTGGGGTCTGTCTGTTAGAAAACTAGAAATCCAGCGGATGAGAGCAGGGTTCACAGGCATTGTCAGAAGTTTCTCAACCAGGAGATGTGGCTGCAGTGTGTTAAAGGCGCTAGAGAAGTCGATGAATAGAACCCTTGCATACGATTTTGGCTTGTCCAGGTGGTCGTACAGCCTGTGAAGGAGTGTCAGAATGGCGTCCTCAATGCCTTTATCCTTTGAGTAGGCAAACTGGAGTGGATCCTGGTGCCCAGCTGTTTCGGATCTCAGCAGATGAATATTCTGAGGCCTGTGATCCCAAAACTAAATATTTTAACATTTTTGTGACCCAGTCTGAGATGATCATGTTCATTAATGTGTTCATGTGGTATGGTTGGTTGTGTCAGTATATGAATATTTTGTGACTGATGGTATGAATATTTTGTGACTGATGATCCCAAACTAAATATTTACATTTTTTGAGGCCATGTCTCTGAGATAATCATGTTTGTGTGTGTGTGTGTGTGTGTGACAGAGAGGTTGGTTGGTTGTGTCAGAATATATTTTGTGACACATGATCCCAAAACCAAATATAAAACTTTTTTTGTGACCTGGTCTCAGAGATGATTGTGTTCATTAGTGTGTGTGTGTGTGAGAGAGAGAGGTGGGTTTGTTGTATAAGCACAAGAGCATTGCTGTTGCTGAGCTATTAATAATGAGGATCTAAAATCAAAGCACATGTGTTGTAAAAGATAAGAGGAGATGTGTGAATAGTCATTTTCCCCTGTAATACAGCATTAGTTTATTGTCATGTTGTGGTCATAACAGTGCACCTGACAATGCATATGACACATTGTGTTAGTGACTTTGGCCCTTGAACCCTAAGTAATAAAATGTATTTTGCTTCACAGATGTGTTGTGCATTTCTCTTTTGTGCGAATCTGTGGGTGTGAAACAGACTGGCTACTGTATATGCATGTTACACAGAGGAGCATATTAGTATATTACACATATGTGCATAGGAGCATTAGTATATTACAAATGTGTGCATTTCAGACTAATATATCTTCACATTCTTGCATTTCAATATCTTCACATTCTTGCATTTCAATTAGCCTATCTCCACATCCAAGACAAACATCACAGAGAGTCGCCAACAACCTTTTGTAATTTTGGTATTTGTTTTATTTTAATTGGTGGGTAGTAAAAATGCCTGCAGTAAAGTATCAGTTCTCCATCAGCCCAAGTATAGCTGGTGGAACAAGACCAGCAGTACTAGTACTTGACAGATTCTAGTGTACATGAATTTCATTTCAGTGTTCTGACAACAACACCGTCTCGTTTTTAGAATACTCACATAAAAAACACCAAGTGTCCAGTTTTAGAAATGCTCACACAAAAATAACTGTCCAGTTTGAGAACTAAATTACTTGCAGTACAGTTTAGTTAAAAAACACCAAACACACAAACACCTAAGACTGATTTTTGTATGCATGGAAACCAATACAAATGCAACTACACAGGTCGAGGGCAGGTAGGTGCTATGTTGCATTAGGTCTGCATGCCACTGAGCCAAAAACATAACCGCTCAATAAGGACACAGTTTACCTGAGTCAATTCACTGGCAGTCACTGTACAAAGTGAGCTGGTTTGGCCCAGTGGTAAGGCGTTAGGCTGGTAAGCAGAGGGACCTCGGTTTGAATACGCTTTGGCTCTCCTTCCTCTTCAAAAATTGTGGTCTGTGGACACTTGTCTTGTGGATTTGTCCCTCACCATTAATGGAACGTTAAAAAAAGCTCTCATCGCTGCCCATCTAAATGCAAGTCATTCTGGTGGTGACAGTGTAGTGATAGGTATATAATCTCCCTCTTCCCGCACCTCCATACCCCCTTCTCCCTGTCCCTAATAAGCCTTATGGTTTCTGAGGATGTTAAGCACCATGTTTACTGCACCAAGAATTCACATTCTAGCTACCACACCTCTACAAAAGCAGATCTTCAAAGAAGCAAATGTAATTCGGACAATTAGAAAAGTTGGGCATGTTGTGGAGGAGGTTGAACATTCAGCTGGGGAAGAGAATTTCCATTTATAATCAGCTCTAATTATGGGCAATATATACATAAATACTACACTCATATGAAAGTTTTCCTGTGCTTTTATTTGGAACTACTGAGCTTGCATCACTGTTCCCAACCTGGCTTTAGCCTTCATCTCAGGTCTCCTACTTTCATGCAGATTGACAGAAAACTGAATGTGTAATGGAGCATAGCATGCTCAGCTCTAAGCCCCAGCTGCCAGTTACATTTCCACAAGCTTCTGAACTGACCACCAAGTTGAAGTGTGATGACAGGTGAAATGGATGTTGATTTAAGCCCGATTCCTGAAGTCAAATGACCGCAGTTTGCCTCATTTTATTGCTGAAATCTCTCATTGGTGAATATGTGCAGTTATGTACTAGATGATCTTGTTTGGAATCCACCAGTCCATTGCTCTTTTGCTAACGCAGTAGCTGCCTCAGCTTGTGGGCCAAACATTGCAGCCACATTTCATCATTTTCACACATAATACCTGTGACGTTCCGATTGGCTGAAGCTGCTTGGGTGATTGGCAGCCCAGAAAATTCAAATTTTTTGATGACCACTAAGTGTTCTGCCCCACAAAAAAGCAAGCACTAGGCAATAACCACTTCAGCGTGAACTAATTCACTGTGCATTGTGAAGAAAAATCATAATATGATCCTACATGTCTTTCAGCGTTGGTTCACTTGTTAAAGGAAGTGCAGAGAACAAAGGTGAATCAATACACTGACACCTGCAGGCCGGGTTCACAATACTTTCTACAGCATCCTCTAATGGAAAAGAAACTACAACAAAATCATTTCATACTGCAGCATTGGTCAATACCTCGTTAGATTCACACATTAGTGATGATCTCAAATAAAATAATGATTAAACAAATACAATAAATAGATACCAAAATTCCATGCAACAACTGCCAAACTGTGACGCAATACACATAAAAGCATCTCTAAAAGCAATGGTCTGGGTTATTATGAACAGTTTTCACTGAAGGCACAAAATCATCCAAAGCGTGCTGACAAGTCCAGCTGGGGGGGGGGGGGGGGGGGGGGGGGGGGGGGGGGGGGGGGGGGGGGGTGGTGGTGGTGGTGTCTGTGAGCAGTCCAGCTTGCTCACCTCCCTTGGTGCAGACATCTACACTGTTACAAGTCTTGCCCCTCAAGTTACAGAGGAATAAAAGCAACAGTCCCTGTAACCTGCATGCTAAACTGCACACACTTCACGCTGCACAGATAGGGCTAATTTCTGCAGGCTTTGGGGCTGTTAATGTGTTATGCAAATTATGATCATTCATTATACAAATTA
The DNA here is from genome assembly GCA_018857735.1 of Alviniconcha marisindica. Taxonomy (NCBI): domain Eukaryota; kingdom Metazoa; phylum Mollusca; class Gastropoda; family Provannidae; genus Alviniconcha; species Alviniconcha marisindica. The sequence goes on from JABMCL010001117.1 coordinate 94,539, forward strand.
TGATCATTCATTATGCGAATTATGATCATTCATTATACGCATTGCAATCATTCATATACATACACAGACACATACACATCTACAAATACACATGTAATTCATGATGGGATTCTCTTTCTCCTACAACAGAACCAGCTGTGAGTGAACTCTTGGTTGCTTCAGTCTTCCTTTGTTCACCATGTGAAATTGTAGGGGGTGGGGGGAGGGGGGTACCTGAGGAAAGGATTTCTTGATTCAGCTGTATAAAGAAGACTGGAAACTGGGACAGCGCTCAGTTGGGTACATGAAGGAAACTGAATAAAGATGACTTTCTCTATGTTCAACCTTTCTTCTCAACCCAAGACAACTCTGCCCCATGACCTGCTATGCTAACAGACACCCATGGAGCACTAAGTGGGTTGGATGCGTAGATCAAGTTCTGGTTGGGGATTTTAAAAAAACACCTACACTACAAGTCAAGGAATGGCCACACCAAAACATATTTTGACTGAAAGGTACAAGAGATTATAATAAAAACTCTAACTGAAGGATTTTGCTCTGAAAAACACTTGCCATTGTGAAGCACACAGGGCTATCTCACAGGGTACTTAACAAATGTTTATTATCAATATCATGGCTGAAACTCAGCAACAAAGTTGACTGCCAGCATTCTGAAACCAGATCAAAACTCACATGAGGTTAAAAAGAATGCTTACTTTACTTTTACACTTATTAAAGGCAAGCCTTTTAAGTGTACTACTGAAAGGCTTGACCAATTTGATACTGGACTCAGAAAATGAGTTGTTTTGCTCAGTGCACACAGGCACAAGTATAAAGATCAGCAATGCAACAGGCCAGCTGCCATTGGACAGTTATGTACTTCTGAGTTAAGGCTGATCCAAACAAATTCTGAATCACAGGCCCAGTTAACCAGTTTAATATGAATAAACAGGGTCTCAAAGTAAAATTCTTAATTTGAAGTTTTCATTTTGACCTCTGCATTAGACAACACAGTTTCCAGCTGGCCAGTCCCTTATCACATTGCAACAAGTATTTATGGCCTTTGATACAGTCTTTTTAGGCCCTTTGATAGTCTTTTTAGGCCCTTACATACAGTCTTTCTAGGCCCTTTCATACAGTCTTTTTAGGCCCTTTCATACAGATTTTTAGGCCCTTTGACAGTCTTTTTAGGCCCTTACATACAGTCTTTCTAGGCCCTTTCATACAGTCTTTTTAGGCCCTTTCATAGTCTTTTTAGGCCCTTTCATACAGTCTTTTTAGGCCCTTTCATACAGTCTTTTTAGGTCCTTTGATAGTCTTTTTAGGCCCTTTCATACAGTCTTTTTAGGCCCTTTCATACAGTCTTTTTAGGCCCTTTCATACAGTCATTTTAGGGCCTTTGATAGTCTTTTTAGGCCCTTTGATACAAAGCATGGGATTTTCTTTCCATCTATTAATGTTTTATTAAGGCAGTCTCACTCACAGATATGCTTTTGTCTCACACACACACATACACAAACACACACACACACACACAACTAAACACCTACTCACAAGTCTATACAGTTTGTGACATTATGCTGTCCCTACATGCAAAGGTATAAAATCATAAACCCTACACAAGCAATATTGTGAACAGTCATCGATTACATGCAAGGTACCTGCAATAAAACAGGAAACAACTGCCCTTGCAGTTAATAACATTATCATAAATGGCGGACAGGACCCACTCTGATCAATGTGATCAACAAATAAATAACATCTTGTGAAGCACAAACCTTGCAGCTGCCCCCCCCCCCCCCCATCCAAAACACTCCTTCATCTACAAGTGGGGTGTAAACAGGAATACACGCTATTGCACATGTAGGTTATGGGGCCTTCAACTGCTTGTGAGACTTTTGCTGTCAAGAACGTTTAAAAACTTCATTATATAACTATACTCACCCACCTCATTACACACATGAGAAACATAACCCACCATCTCCTTCTCCTGCAAAGTTAGATGATAAATGTACCCCCCCCCCCCTCCCCCCCCCCAACCAGTTACACACATGACAAGTGAGTTCTTGGATTTCAACGTCCCCTCAAATGCCATAGGGTCATCTGGGGATGCCACATACATGATAAACACATTTAGGTAGGTACTGCAATATATGTCAACACTTTCTATTTCAAAGCATGCATAATTTATAAACACACACAAAATCGACACAGCAACACATGTCAACACTTTCTATTTCAAAGCATGCATAATTTATAAAGACACACAAAATCGACACAGCTGAAGCAGAAACCCAAAGTGTACAACGCTAACAACATCACCCTGTAGACAGAACTCAAGATGATTCTTGAGTCCAAACAGTTCATGGTGGTTTGATTCTACAAGACTGTAACAAAGGACAACCAACACACACACGCACGCACGCACGCACACACACACACACACACACACATCCCATCCTCTAAATGTTAATTCAAGTGACTGAAAACATTCCTCAGATCTCAGAGAGAGACACAGACAGACAGAGACAGAGAGAGTAAAGCACAAAGAAATCACTCCAATAAAATGACTACTTCTCATTATGTCACATAATTAGTAATATCTCTCCTGTGACCTTGGAACTAAGGAATAGGCCAAAGTCAACCACGACTAATTTTGAATGTGCATAACCCAAGTAAAAGACATTGTAATAATGCAATTTTGAAGATACCATTCAAACAGCATAAAAACCAAAACACCAGTTAGTTTTTTGCCCAGGCACAAAACTCAGTCATAAACATCCCCTAATCATTCATACAATGATTAGAATGTGAAATTTAATGGAGATTAGCATCATGCAAAATATGAGAGATCTTGCTTTCAGTTTTTCATGGTCTCTGAGGCAAGCCAACACTGACATTTTTGCCACAGTAGAGCACACATACACACTGTCACATTCACATTTCTTATGCAAGTCAAATGCAAAACGCTAAATACTGTTCATTTGTGTAGCTTTAGTGAAGAGCTTACTTGATGTGATCTTAAAGAGACTTGCTAGTCACCACCTTTTGTCAAGAGGCACCTGTCTGTTTCTAGCTACAATTGTACAAACACGAGTCAATCCATATACACAGTTCCCTATGTAAGCACTTCGTCAAGACGCGCTGCAGCATGAGCTCAGCAAGGCAGACAAAGTGCCTCTGGTCAGCAGCAGGCTGAGGCAGAGGACCACTGCCGCAAGTGGAGAGAGTCTCGCCCCTCGGCATGGAATCGGCAAATCTGCTTGATGAGCAGGCTGCGGGACTCGGTCTGGTGGACAGGTGTAACCAAGATCCTGCAAACAGACCCATCAGTCCCATCATAGACACACACTGCATCAAAATGTTGCCTCTTCACAGTGGCTATGCTGCTTCTGCACAAGCTTGGATTCTCATCAAACAGGCTCATAATTGTGGGCACTCCTTTACATGAACCCACTTCTCTCTTCTTCTTTCTTCCCCCTTGCTGAAGCGAAAAGAAAAGAAAAAAATACAGAAAGAACAACCTGACAATAAGGTACATCATAATTAACAACCACTACCGTGCTATCTTCCACCCCTCCAAAAACATAAAACAGCAAAAAGGAGGGAAAAACAAAAAAATGAAAGAAAAATAAAGAGGAAGAAATTGCAACAAAAATTCTAAAAATCACAACAAAATCCAAAACACTGCCTCCCCCCTGCCCCACTCCTCTGCATCCCAACTGAGAACACAGTTTAATCAAGAGTGGCAAAGACATTCTGATGAATAAAGTTTGATTCAGCCATGTAGACAAACCAACATGAAACATATGTGTAATGTTGCTGTGAAGTCCAAGGCTAAACATTTATTTGTATGTCAAACTTAGGTCTCACCAGACAGATTTCCATGCATGCAAATATTTCTGGATGCCTAGCCTGCGAGCTGTTTTGAGTCATGCCAAAGCTAAACAAGCTTAACTCTTACCGGACAGATTTCGGTGCAGGCAGGACACTCAATGGCTCCTTTGTGCAGGTAACCACTGCCCAGGAGAAAGGCCACTTGGTGCACGTAACCGCTGTGGTAACACGGGTATGACCTGTTTCCCACAATCACTGACAGCCCTGTTGCAGCATCACAACTCACCTGTTCCACAATCACATAACAATGTGATAACACAGCTACAACACCTCACTTGTTATGAAAACACGTAACCTTTGTAGTAATACATGTACGGCCTGTTTCCCACCATCACTGACAGGCCTGCTGCAGCATCACAACTCACCTGTGCCACAAACACACATTTATAATCTCTGTGATTGTACAGCTACAATCTGTTCCCAATTATACCTCACTTGTCATGAAAACACATGATCTCTGTAGTAATACAGGTATGACCTGTTTACTGCCATCACCGAAAGGCCTGTTTCCCACCATCACTGACAGGCCTGCTGCAGCATCACAACTCACCTGTGCCACAAACACACATTTATAATCTCTGTGATTGTACAGCTACAATCTGTTCCCAATTATACCTCACTTGTCATGAAAACACATGATCTCTGTAGTAATACAGGTATGACCTGTTTACTGCCATCACCGAAAGGCCTGCTGCAGCATCACAACTCACTTGTCACACAAACCCATAACCTCCCTCCCTGGTAATGCCACAATGGGGGCTGAAACCATGAATCAGTTTTTGTAAATTTTACCTTGTAGCATCCACTGCCACTGTGCTGTGGAGTGTTGACACTGTTACACTTGTACAGAAACCACTGGTCCCTGTGTTTGAAGCAGCGTGACTGTGGGCCATAATACTCTCCAAAAAAGTTGCTTTTGTCCTCTGCAAACGTACATATCAGTACAATAATTTTAAAAAGTACTTTCTTTTCATCAACAGAACAACAATCAATGCAACCCTTACTGTAAGAAAACCTATATCCAGCACATATGCACATGCTGAATAGAAATAAATATTACATCAGGTTTCTACATTCTGAAAATAAACACAACACAGAATAAACTCTTAAGTTGAAGCCTCAGCAACATCAACAAAGAACAAGGCACAATGTGGAACACAGGGCCTCAACATCAACAAAGAAACTTGGCACAATGTGAACACAGGGCCTCAACATCAACAAAGAAACTTGGTACAATATAGAACACAGGGCCTCAACATCAACAAATAAATTTGGCACAACGTGGAACACAGGGCCTCAACATCAACAAAGAAACTTGGCACAATGTGGAACATAGGGCCTCAACACCAACAAAGAAACTTGGCACAATGTGGAACACAGGGCCTCAACATCAACAAAGAAACAAGGCACAAAGTCAAATACTAGGCCTCAACAACATCAACAAACAAGGCAAAAAGTCAAACACAAGGACTCAACACTACCAAGAAACAAGGCACAAAGTCAAACACGGGGCCTCAACAACATCAACAAACAAGGCACAAAGTCAAATACTGGGCTTCAACAACATCAACAAACAAGGCACAAAGATAAACACTGTGCTTCAACAACATCAACAAACAAGGCACAAACACTGGGCTTCAATAACATCAACAAAGAAACACTGGGCCACAAAAGAGCTACAACCACAACAAAAAGCAGCCAAAGTAAAACACAAAGCCTCACTCAAGGCATTCGCTTCCATCACACAGCTGGATCCTCTGATGGTTCTCCTCTGGCTTGTCCATGAAAATTCCTGAATTTAGGAGGGGGGGAAAAAGCATAAAAATAACTGATTGTAGAACAAGCACTTCACGCAATTAAAATCTGTAAATGTTTTGCAGGTGGCCATTTCCTAAAAAAGCTCATTCCACCACAGGGCCTCAACATCAACCCCACTCCTTTATCAGTTCTCACCCATGCTCATCAAAACAGTGCTGTGCTAGCCAATAAAAAACCCACTTCCGGTGAGCAAGTTCGTTAGTAACTGGATTTTAACGTCCTGTCAACTGCACAGGGTCACCTCAGGACAAGTAAACTCAGTCATAAGCAAATGCACGCTTCAAAACCTCTCAGACATATATAAATCTTTTCTCAGGTCAGTCAACAAAACCAGTCCATACATCAACATTACCCCTTCAATATTACCCCTGTTGAAAGAGCACATATGGCTAGGACATACTGGTATTGTCAACCATTCCATCTTATTTATCAATACCAGATTAAGGAAAAATATAAAAAAGGAATGGACAGAAACAATAAAAATAATAATTTTTAAATGTTACATAAATGCATAACAGCAAGCTGCACATACCACCTACCAACTACAAGCTGCTCAAGATGAGCCATACAAAAAAGTTTAACTACTGATGAAAAACATTTGAGAATTTTCTGTAAAAAAAGGCAGGAGAATGGACCATTAGCAGAAAAATGACAAGACAGAATGAGTAAGAGGACTAGGCAGAAAAACAAAAGAGGAGATAGGAAAGAGGAATCAAATGACAGCCCTGAGATTCCAGACATGGGGGGTGGGGGGGGGGGGGGGGGGAACAAAAACATCCCCAGCCTCCTTTTGGGCCAGTGAGCAAGAAAGGCTATTTGACCATCTCAAGTCACAGGAATGCTACAAAGAGCATGCACACACCTCTTTGCCACAACAAAAACCAACAAATCCACAAACAAGGGGAAGAGGGCAGAGAGACAGGAGCCGAAGGATGCAAGTTATGCATCCCACAACCCACCCAGAAGCAGGTAAAGCAGTACACCGTACACTCTACACTTATATCCTACAACCCACCCAGAAGTGAGGCAGTACACCCTACACTAAGGTAAAGCAGTATACCGTACACTCTACACTTATATCCCACAACCCACCCAGAAGTGAGGCAGTACACCCTACACTAAGGTAAAGCAGTACACCGTACACTCTACACTTATATCCCACAACCCACCCAGAGGTGAGGAAGCATGTGTGACCTACCTGCAGATATGGACAGTAATCGGCCAGCATCACGGAACCAGCAAACCGTTTTTCCTCGCCACGCACCACACCCTCTAGCTGGTTGTCAGTGAAATACTGCGAAGAAAAGACACATCATTTTTGTGAAGCTGTTTTAGTTATTAGTGTTACATGTACACTTTTTTGGACACTCACAGCATTAACAAAAAACAAAGAAACAACCAACAACAACAACAATCTGAAAGCAACAAACTAATCTGAATGAGAAGACAAACAAATCACCTGCCATATTCTGGTCTCTCTGTCAGTACTGATGGCAGCTTACCTATTGGGTAGGGTAAACATATCTATCTGCCTGCATTTTATTTCATGTTCTGGTGTCTGTTACTTGTGTTAGAATATCACCACAACAGTGGTACTACTAACTGATTCAAAAACATCAATTTCTTAGGAGGAGTGTTTGAGTAAAAAATATGTTCACAAAATATAACTGCACTTACCCACAGAAACCCAAAGAACTCTACACTGCAAGCCATGAGGATATGTGTTATTATTGCTACTGGAAAAAAACACCTGATTAAAGACAACAGCAAAAATAATATCCTTTCCTCTTCTCAATGTGTTGATAAGAAGCAGAAAGTTACATGGATAAAGCCACATGGATAGAAGCTACTGGGACAGTGGAAGTCCAAAGTAATGCGTGACAAGTTGACTACAGTACCAGCTGCAGGAAGTCCAGTATTGATACCTGGTACTGGGCAGGTAAGTGCAGTACTGATACCTGGTACTGGGCAGGTAAGTGCAGTACCAGTATCTGGTACTTGGCAGGTAAGTAAGTATGTTGGTGTTTTATGCCCATACAGGGCAGGTAAGTGCAGTACTGACACCTGGTACTGTGCAGGTAGGTGCAGTACTGATACCTGGTACTGGGCAGGTTGGTGCAGTGTTGATACCTGGTACTGAGAAGGTAAGTGCAGGACTGATACTTGGTATGAAGTTGATACCTGGTATGAAGTAGGCAATATTGATACCTGGTGCTGGCCAGGTAAGTGCATTTCCAATACCTGGTACTGGCCAGGTAAGTGCATTACTAATACCTGATACTGAGCAGGTAAGTGCAGTACTGATACCTGGTATTGAGCGGGTAAGTGCAGTACTGATACCTGGTACTGGGCAGGCTGTACTGATGGTACCTGGTACTGTGCACATAAGTGCAGTATTGATACCTGGTACTGGGCAGGTAAGTCTGTCTTGTACTCCACCAAGTTGCACAGCGCCACAGCGTGTCTGTTGTGAGTACAGTCTGTCCACAGCTCACCGCGTTTCACACGCCGGCAGTAAGGGTAAATACTCTCATTTCTGTAAACAAGATGAGCAAATACTCAGGTGACTCACATTCCCAATGGAAAACAAACACAAACACATTACCACTTTTCACTTTCTCTGACATTCCAAATTTATCAAGATCACTACACAGATATGAACACCTGTGGTGCACTGGAGGTTATGATCACATAAACTTTGGAAAGGTATGACTAACAGAAGACATAATAAGACCTATCACCACCAGCTGAAGTAGAAATGCCAGGTGTCCTGGGCTCTAGTGGTAAAACCTCCAACTTACAAAGTGTGTGAAGATCCAGAGGAAGCTGTTCTTACCTTGCCAACTGTGGACATCCAGTGGAAGCTGTTCTTTCCTGACAAATGTGTGGACGTCCATCAGTTGCTGTTCTTACCTTGCCAACTATGTGAACATCCAGTGGAAGCTGTTCTTACCTGACAAATGTGTGGAGATCCAGCAGAAGATGTTCTTACCTGACAACTGTGTGGACATCCAGTAGAAGCTGTTCTTACCTTGCCACCTATGTGGACACCCAGTGGAAGCTGTTCTTACCTGACAAACGTGTGCAGATCCAGGGACAGCTGCTCTCACCTTGCCAAACGTGTGGAGATCCAGTGGTAGCAGCTCTTGTTAACAAATTCACAGCCAAGCTCCTTGCCCCATTCATAGTCCCCGGCTTTGTTGTAGTCCGCCTTGTACCATCTGTTAACACAGCGACGGCCATCAGAACAAACCTGCCCTCCTCACTATCACTTTTTACAGCCTATCTGTGTGCTGTGTTCTAAATGCAAATTGCCTGATGACATGTTTCACTGGAACAATCACGTCCTTTCATTATTTTCACAGTTTTGGGGTGTAATAACCTACTGTTCATTGCATCAAAAGTGCATAAATCTGCTAAAACACTGTTTCTTGTTCTGTCCACTATTAAAGCAAAGCTGCATTAAAGTAAAGCTTTCTGGTTTGAACCTTGTGTGATTTGTTCTTATTTCTCCAAATACAAGACAAAATTCATGAGTTCTAAACAGAACAAAGACACTCAGTACTGATGTATTATAACTGGTGATTAACATCCAAATTGCAAAATCACACGTTACAGTCTGTCTGATGAAGAGAATATTGCTTTAAGACTAGGCCACTGCAAGTAAACAAGAAAGAAACATTATACAATACCCTGTGTCCTCCATCATTGCTAGTGTGATCCGAGAGATGACTGAATTTTGCGTGTACGTGCCTGTCATTGCCTCATTCTGTAAACAAACCAATTAAACATGTCAGTTTAGATTGAACTACCAGTTCTCAAAAACACAGTACTGGAAATCATAACCTGGAGTAGTTCAGTCTATCTCTGCACACAACTTCCCTGTTTCTTCCTCACAGTGCAATGCAGTTTTGAAAAAAACACTTAAGACTTTGGCAGCCAGTAAAAAACACAACTGTCACATCAGATCAACATCATGACCGATTCTAAGAACAAGACTGCATGTGCTGGATGCTTTCTACACTCACAAAGCAGGGTCAATAACTTGCTTTCAAACAAAGTATGCAATTGCTTACTGTTTGTTGCATCATTTAAAAAATGTGACACACTTGGTTCTCGGCAAAATTTTGTACTGAGCCATGTAATTGGTTCTTTGATTGGAGAAAGGATTCTGGGCTCTCAGACAAAATGGTGGTCAAAAGTGAGGTGTGTCTTGTCTGTACAAGCTGCTTGGTCCAAACACAGTCTGAGTCAAATTTTGGCAGCATGTTAAAATGCTAGCAGGTCATGTACTTTAGACTTGACTACAAACAATAGCTGTATGGCAAAAATGACAACACTGACCTAAATAAATTCTTTTTCAGTGCATTGAGCATCCAAGTTAATTGAATCACGCACTATGAAAGCAGCAGCATCATTTAACCCTGACCTAAAAGCAGAACTCACTTCAAAGATTCTCTTTTCCCAGTGCGTGATGGCTGTTCCATCAATGCCTTGATCCTCCAGTTCAGCACCCTCTAATGTGGGACAATTAAAGTGACGTCGAACTTCCTCCTAAAACAGAAAGCAGTTTTGTATCACTGGTCATCAGTTATGAACACAGTCCACAAGCAGACCATCAGTTAAATCATACAGTCTGCTCAAGACTGGTGAACAGCACTACATAAAAATGATCAATAATAATAAAAGATTTCTGAAGGATCTGCCATGTGGACAACTTGCCACTTGAACAAAAACAGAAAAAGGTGACATGGATCACGGAAGAGTTAGTAAGCAACGCTCTTGCCAAAATCAGTAGTTTGATCCCATTACACCTTCTGGACCAAGTCCAGGCAAAAGCTGCATTTTTGTTACATTGACTTCAGTGCACATCTCTCTCTCTCTCTCTCTCTCTCTTTGCCACCATGAGGTGACCATGTGCATTTGACAGGACATCAAAATCCAATTCTCCTTGGGAACTGCTCTCTGTGGGAACTGTCTCCAACATCTCCTGGGAAGTCAGGATGGGCAATATACTGAAACCTTGTAAATATACGTAACTTGCATTGAAAACAGAAATTGTTAGTGTCACCTGAGGTGCTCACCACCAAGACTAAAACTGACCTTGACCTTGGGCTTGACATCAATGTTGATGCCCTTGGTGAATCTACAACTGACCTTGACCTTGGGTGTGACAATCATGTTGACGACCTTGGTGGTTGTCCCTGTGTGAATGTGCCAGTCAGTGCGTGTGATGTTCTTTACCACCCGGTCACTCCACATGTACATCGCTCTCCTGACACACACATCACCATCATCATCACTTTCTCAACAGAAACACATCAGCATCAGCATTCTGGTGACAGTTACATGTCACCATCACCAATGTCATTCCTTTTATGACACATCATCTGCATTACTTTACTGACAGATACATGTCATCATCGCCACCATCATCAACACTCACCTGACAACCGCATCCGCATCACCATTTCTACTGGCACTGAGATACATTGTTGTCATCATCAGCACTATACTGATGCATCATCATCATTCTAGAGACATTAACACATCATTATCACCAATATCATCACTTCTGACAGTGACACATCATTATGATCATCATCATTGTTCTCCTGACAGAGACACATCATCAATTTTACTCTAGTGACAGTTTGTTAGTAACTGGGCTCTAATGAGACGTATCATCATCACCACCTGTTGACGCTGAAACAGAGAGGGCACCGGCCATGGAAGAAGGCTGTATGACTTTTGTAAGAGAAAAAGAAAGTGATTAGTATCAACAAGCTTACTTTCCATCAAAAGATGTGGGTTTTCCTGTCAGAGCACTTCTCCGTGTCAATGGATTTCCATCTGCATCACGGTAGAAAGCGTATAAGGCAGCCGTGAAGCCCTGTTGACAGTGAAACCACAGGAGTACGTCAATGAATAGGCACTGCATGCAGTCCTGTCAATGAATAGATACAGTCCTGTCAATGAACAGGTACAGCATGCAATCTTGTCAATGAACAGGTACAGCAAACAATCTTGTCAATGAACAGGTACAGCAAGCATGCAATCTTGCCAATGAACAGGTACAGCAAACAATCCTGTCAATGAACAGGTACATCATACAATCTTGTCAATGAACAGGTACAGCATGCAATCTTGTCAATGAACAGGTACAGCATGCAATCTTGTCAATGGACAGGTACAGCACACAATCCTGTCAATGAACAGGCACAGCATGCAATCTTGTCGAACAGGTACAGCACACAATCCTGTCAATGAACAGGTACATCATGCAAACCTGTCAATGAACAGGTATATCATGCAAACCTGTTAATGAACAGGAACAGCATGCAATCCTGTCAATGAACAGGTACACCATACAATCCTGTCAACAGTAAAACCAAAGGGGGAATGTCAATGAACAGGTATGCCATGCAAATCTTTCAATAAAATGGTACAGTATTCAGTCCTGCCAATGAACAGGTACAGCATGAAATCCTGCCAATAAACACGTACAGCATGCAATTCTGTCAATAAACAGGTACATCATGCAACCCTTCAATGAACAGGTACATCATGCAATCCTGTCAATAGTAAAACCGCAGGTGTCATGTCAGTGGACAGGCACACCATGCAAACATGTCAATGAATAGTTAAAACATCAAAAAACTATCTTAATAATTATCTATAACTATCCATAACTAATATTATCAACAGCTGCCCACTGAGTGATCTAAACTTACATAATAGATGTTATACAATCCTACAAATAACAGAATCACCCAAAATTATTGGTAAAGGCATATTTGATTGGTCTTTTGTTAAGTTTAAAAATCATGCTCATCACAAATCAGACACTGACAAAATGCATAGAGACACAAGCATTGGACAGCAAGTCACAAATACACCAACAGACACACACAATGATACAAATATCCCAAACTCACCCTCACCCACACCCCCTATACCCCCAACCTGCCTGCCCTGTCCCCCTTCCCTCCACAAACCACCACGCACACACATGCCTACCTCCCCTCCATTTCTTCCCCAACACACATGAATGACATTTTACCAGAGCATGGAGTATTTCATGCTTCATGGTGGAGAGGAGTTGCTGTCTCTCCTGCCAGCTGTCAGCGATGGACTCAGGACAGATGCTGAAGTAACCCGCCACCGGCCTGAACACAGGATGTGACATGTCAGTCAGAGTACTGAAGTAACCCGCCACTGACCTGAACACAGGATGTGACATGTCAGTACAGTCACAGTATTAAAGTAACCCACCACTGGCCTGAACACAGGATGTGACATGTCAGTCACAGTATTGAAGTAACCCGCCACTGGCCTGAACACAGGATGTGACATGTCAGTCACAGTATTGAAGTAACCCACCACTGGCCTGAACACAGGATGTGACATGTCAGTCACAGTATTGAAGTAACCCACCACTGGCCTGAACACAGGATGTGACATGTCAGTCACAGTATTGAAGTAACCCACCACTGGCCTGAACACAGGATGTGACATGTCAGTCACAGTATTGAAGTAACCCACCACTGGCCTGAACACAGGATGTGACATGTCAGTCACAGTATTGAAGTAACCCGCCACTGGCCTGAACACAGGATGTGACATGTCAGTCACAGTATTGAAGTAACCCGCCACTGGCCTGAACACAGGATGTGACATGTCAGTCACAGTATTGAAGTAACCCGCCACAGGCCTGAACACAGGATGTGACATGTCAGTCACAGTATTGAAGTAAACCCGCCACAGGCAGTGAACACAGGATGTGACATGTCAGTCACAGTACTGAAGTAACCTGCCACAGGCCTGAACACAGAACATGTCAGTCACAGTACTGAAGTAACCTGCCACTGTCCTGAAAACAGGATGTGACATGCCAGTCACAGTACTGAAGTAACCTGCCACAGGCCTGAACACAGCACATGTCAGTCACTGTACCGGTCTGAACACAGGATGTGACATGTCAGTCAGAGTACTGAAGTAACCTGCCACTGGCCTGAACACAGCACATAACATGTCAGTCACAGTACTGGCCTGAACACAGGATGTAACATGTCAGAGTACTGAAGTAACTTACCACGGGCCTGAATACAGGATGTGACATGTCAGTCACAGTACTGAAGTAACTTACCACTGGCCTGAACACAGGATGTGACATGTCAGTCACAGTACTGAAGTAACCTGTCACTGGCCTGAACACAGCACATAACATTTCAGTCACAGTACTGAAGTAACCTGCCACTGGCCTGAACACAGGATGTGACATGTCAGTCACAGTACTGAAGTAACCTGCCACTGGCCTGAACACAGCACATAACATGTCAGTCACAGTACTGAAGTAACCTGCCACTGGCCTGAACACAGCACATAACATGTCAGTCACAGTACTGAAGTAACCTGCCACTGGCCTGAACACAGCACATGTCAGTCACAGTACTGAAGTAACCCACCAATGGCTTGAACACAGTCTGTAACATGTCAGTCAGAGTGCTGAAGTAACCCACCATCCAATCAACTAACTACCGAACTGTCAACCCATGCAAAGAACCAACTGTCCCCCCCCCCCTTCCACCCAGTGAAAGGAACAACCAACAGACCTGTCCAGGGCTCTCTCCTGCTGGCAGTGAGCAGCATAGGCCACAGTCCTGCCCCGCTGACAGCGATCTGACTGGATGCTGGCGATGTAGAGGATGAAGTCTGTCTCACTGACACCAGGCCCTGCATCATCGGCCACCTCAAACTGCTGCGTTTTCCGGTCCAGGTAGTAACAGCCCTGCAACAAAGGACAGCAGTCAAAGCTGGGAATGCAACAACGTATCACATACAGTCACATCTCCTGTGTCAGTCCACTTGCAGAGCATGTCCTTTTCTACAGCTCCATTTTTCAAATTAGCTGTTCAGTCATAGCCTGGAGAACAAACAGTTAATGCGAAAACACGCAGAAAATGTTCTTAAAAAATAGCATTCTGCTTAAAATAAAAGAGAGTAAAATATCATGCAAGTTTGAGAAGTTCCAGTCTGTACGATACAAACAGGAGTGGAAGGCAGGTGCAACTGCAACATGTGCCAGCTACTTTTGGGTTGTCACACATGAATCTCAACTCCAAGAGCTTGTATAGAATGATGGTCACATATAATCTGTAACTGCACAAGTGTTTATGTAGCATGACAATAACACACATTTTACCTGCAAATATTAGTGTAGCAAGATGATCACATACACCTGTTAACTGCAAGCGCTTGTGTAGCATGAAGACCTCTTCACAAACATACTTACCTCCAAGTGTTTGTGTAGCATGAAGACCTCTTCACAAACATACTTACCTCATGTGTTTATGTAGCATGAAGACCTCTTCACAAACATAGTGTAGCATGATCTCTTCATACACCCCCCTCCACACACACACACCCCTCCAAATGTTTGTGTAGCATGATGAACTCTTCACACGCACACACACACACACACACACACACACACACACACACACACCTCAAAGTGTTTATGTAGCATCACAATCTCTTTACACACACACACTTACCTCCAAGAGTTTGTGTAGCATGATGATATCTTCACACACACACACACACATACACACACACATATATAATGCACACTTACCCCCAGGCCAGGTATTTGAGTAACATGATGATCTCCTCTCTCTCTCTCTCTCACACACACACACACACACACACACACACACACACACACACACACACTTACCTCTAACTCAAGTGTTTGTGTCACATGATGGTCACACACCTACCTCCAAGTGTTTGCGCAGCATGACGATCACACATGCACTTACCTCCAAGTGTTCCTGTGGTATGATGATCTCACCACACACAGTGACCGGAGCACACTGGCCAACACAGTATGCACGCTGCTTGTAGTAGTTGACACTCGCTGAGCCACACTGGCGTCGCAATCTGATTGGTGCTCGTGTTGCTCGAACCCTTAGTGTGTCCTGCCAGTACTGAACAGCAGTCTGCACCTCAGTCTGTGACACAAAACATACAACCCAGACAGGTCTGTGACACACAACCTACAGGTCTGTGACACAACATACACTGTTATTGGTTTGTGACAAATGTGACACAGGTATTGTGACACAACATACAGGTCTGAGACACACAAGATACAAGTCTGTGACACTAACAATGTGACAGTTGACACACAACATACAAGTCTGTGACACTGACAATGTGACAGTTGACACACAACATAGAAGTCTGTGACACTGATAGCTGACACACAGCACAGGTCTGTGAATGTGACAGTTGGCACACAACATACAGGTCTATGACACAACATACAGGCCTGTGATACACAACATACAGACCTGAGACACACAACACACAAGTCTGTGACACTGACACTTGACACACAACACACAGCATACAGGTCTGTGGCACAACATATGGGCCAATGACACACAATATACAGGTCTGTGACACAAGATACAGGTCTGTGGGTGTGACAATCAGCACACAGCATACAGGTCTGTGACACAACATACAGGCCAGTGACACACAACATACACTGATATAGGTCTGTGACAAAACATACAGGTCTGTAGGTGTGACAGTTAACACACAGCATACAGGTCTGCAAGTATGACATGTTTGTGAATCATGTTACATACATGTATACATACAGGTCTGTGAGTGAAACATACAGCATACAGCTCTGTGACACAACATACAGGCCTGTGACAGTTCTGACACACAGTGACAGCATACACTATACAGTTTTGTGACACACAACATACAGGTTTGTGACACACAACATACAGGTATGTGAGTGAAACATACAGCATACAGCTCTGTGATACAACATACAGTTTTGTGACACACAGTGACAGCATACACTATACAGTTTTGTGACACACAACATACAGGTTTGTGACACACAGCATACAGGTCTGTGAATGTGATGCATTACAAACATGTATGTGACACACAACATGCAGGTTTGTGACATGGATCTTACATAATACAGGTCTGTGACACACAGTATACAGGTCTGTGACACACAGCATATAGGCCTGTGACACACACCATACAGTTTTTGTGACATGCAACATACAGGTGTACAAGTCTGTGTCACACAGCATTAATAATGGAAACTCATGCTGACCTTTATTAGCTGTGCATGGGAACGAGGCAGTTGACTGATACTGTCATCAAAGTAGAGATGTATGCGCAGTGGTTGGTCCACACTGCGACGTCGAACCTCATGTTCTGGCTCAATGTCAACATCATAGAAAACCTGCAAACACACAGACACCCAGACAAAACTTGTAACAGACTTATGTTCAGTCATAGACATAGGAGTTAAAATGCTCAGAACATAACAATTTAACAATCCAGGAATCAGACTGACACATTAATTATGGTGGGTCCATTTAGTATAACAGTAGTATTTTTTATTTATTTTTATAGAAATTTACTGATGGACTTAAAAACAGACAGACAATATGATAACAACTTAATGAGGATTCTGGAAGTTTGAAAACTTTTGAACAATAACAAATATTTCAACAGCACTGGTAAGGGTTACAGTATATTGCAAGATTGTGTAAGTAAAATGTGTTACAAATTGTAACAAAAGATCTTTGACTTTGTTTACTGCAGTCATGACCAACTAATTATATTGGGCGGGTGATGGGGCAGAGCACATTTATTTAGTTAAATGCTAGTACTACCCCTCTCTCATAATGTAGAAGAAGCAGGAAGAAGAAAAAAAGAAGAAGAAAAAATCTGGAAGGAAATCTGAAACTAGTTAAAGTTAAAAGTAAACAAAGTTGACTGCTAACATTCAGACAGAGTGAGACAGCGAGCAAGAGATCGCTAGAGAGAGAGAGAGAGAGAGAGACAGAGACAGAGAGAGACAGAGAGAGAGAACTCAGAACTTTATTAATATTACACTTGTTATTCAACTTATTGTTAAGGATTAAGATTTTAGGCAGTTGCCTATTCTTACAATCTGTCAGGGCTGCTAATCTACATGCCAAGAGAGAGAGAGAGAGAGAGAGATGCACATTTAAAAATAAAAAATAAAAAATTAAAGCACAAGAAAAAAAGGGCATTATTATTTATAATTATAAAGTGCTCTATTACTTATAATATAATCAGGCAATGTACAAATTTCTTGTCTAAATGATTAATGCCTTTATCCAACAGACAAACAAAATGGTCAAACTTAGAGAAACTTTCAGAGTCTTAGTTTTTAAGCAGTTAGCAAAAACTAGATTCTTAACTGAGCTAACTTTCTTTTATTGTTTCAAATAGAAAGTAACTTTTTTCGTTGTAAACTTTTTATCACCACAGTTCACACTGTTTGTTAGTTTGTTTGTACAGTTATTGCTTGGACCTAGGGGCACAGGCTGACACTAATGTAGTAATGGCAGTGACACTTTACACAGTTTTATTTTGTGACAATCATCAGTTCAATGTCTACAGGATTTGGTTCACAATGCATGTCACATTGCGGGCAAAATGCAGTATTTATAAGAATGTAACTGAGTCAATAGTAAAGTTCTAGTTCTACTATTGTAGTTTGTACTGACTTTCATTTCAGGAGTAATTCAGACTTATGTGAAGCATCTGCTCATTTCATGAATTGCCTAAAATGCCACACTAGCCTACAAAGGTCAGGGTCAGGGTCAGAATTATGTACTGTAACTGTAAAAAACAATAACAGTTAAGTCAGTTTGTTGTTTTTACTGCCCACTTGCAGTTTTACACTGCTAGATTTATGGATAAGCACGGCAACCATTTTGTGTGTAGGTAGTATTCATACATGCCATATATATATATATATATATATATATATATATATATATATATATATATATATATATATATTATGCATATTTTATTTATAATAATTAATAATTTATGATTCAGACTTATATAATTAATAATTTATGATTCAGACTTATGTGAAGCATCTGCATCATTGCCCAGAATGCCACACTAGCCCAATCAAAGGTCAGGGTCAGGGTCAGAATTATGTACTGTAAAAAAAACCCCAGTTAAGTCAGTTTGTTGTTTTTACTGCCTACTTGCAGTTTTACAATGCTAGATCTATGGATAAACACAGCAACCATTTTGTGTGTAGGTAGTAATTAGTATCCATATTATATATATATATATATATATATATATATATATATATATATATATATTATGCATACTTTATTTATAATAATTAATAATTTATGTCAACTGATGTCACAAACATGCATTTTACAAAATGGGGAGTCCTGATACAACGACAGTGAACGGTGGCTTTGCTTTTCATTAATGAAAGAGCGGGAGAAAGAAAAAGAAAGAAAAAAGCACACTTGACTAGCTGACATCTAATTTTCAATTATTTTTGTGTGGAACATATTAATTTTAGGTATTTAGGTACATTTACAATATCATATATACATATATATTATGATTTTAACTTAAAATACGGCACTGGAAAAAGCCAGAAATAAAGTTATGTAAAGTTAAAGATTACCCAAAGTTCCTAACAATTCACTCACCTCATGTTGTTTGGTAAAGGTGCGTGTACATCGGTGATCTTCAGCAGAATAACTGCAGTGCACCGCAACCATGTGCACAACCAGCAACGCGCACGCCGTCAGCAACATTGCGCCAACTCCACCACGCGTCTCGGACAAAACCAGTTCGTCTCTTAAAAGTTAAATGCTGTGGTTGCCTTTACTTTGGCAGTTAGAACAAGGGTTCCAGACTTCTGCTTCAGAGCCATTGTCGTTTCTTTCTTTCTGTTAGGCCTGCTTCAATCACCGGAATGAGGAAGAACTTCAATCGATCCTTCATCGAGCTAACTTTAGTGAGACTTCGAAGCACCAGGATGTGTGCTTGCTCCTCGCTGTGCACAAACATGGCAAATTTCAGTATACCTGCACGGCAAAGGCCCTAGCGAGTAACGGATCAGAACCACAAGCCTGCTGAATTCAAGGGAGGAGAAAAAAAGACCCTACACCTCTTGTCCATCAACTGTGTAAATTAGATTCAACCTTTCTGAGACCGGCCAATGTTGTCGCCAATGAATGGGCATTTTGCCACTGCTTTGGAAGTTTATTTACCACAAACATTCCGCTCACTTGTGGCTAAAACTTGCTTCTTCACGGCATTTTGAACTTCGTCTACCTAGCACAGCTGCTTGCAGAAAAACCAAGAACATTCCAACTTTCGTTTTTGATCTTGTGGAATAGAATCCACAAAGAAAATTTCGGTGTCCCAATTACCGGAAATGGAAAGTTACGCCCCGTTGAAAGCGAAGAAAGATAACTGCTATATTATTCGTAAGACGTCATCAGTCCATTCCCCTTGTTTTGAGCACTGCAGAAACAGTGCAATAATGTCACTGTGTAGATTAAAAAAACAAAAACAAAAAATAATGGAAAATAAGGGGGGGGGGGGGAGAAAAAAGAAAGAAGACAGAACACACACACACACACACACACACACACACACACACACACACACACACACACACACTGTGACACACACGAAAAAAGAAAAAGAAATCTCTCTCTCTCTCTCTCTCTCTCTCTCTCTCTCTCTCTCTCTCTCTCTCTCTCTCTCTCTCTCTCTCTCTCTCTCTCTCTCTCTCTCTATATATATATATATATATATATATATATAATCAAAAGGAAGTTTGAAAGATCCTTGTTCCAGCTAGCAGTTTGTCGATAGTTGACCGCATTATTTTTTCTTCATCCGCGTTTACTCTTTTCAAAGCAGCTAAAACTAGCCTTCCCAGTCAATTGTTCAACCGGCGTTGCCTGGGAAATTTGTTCGGCATCAGGAAGATTTATTTTAAAATGCCCGTTGATTTTATTTTGATTTTACAAACGGTGCTTCGTGAGTGACAATTAGCGGGACCGGCAGTCGGTCACTACCTGCCGCCATGACACTTCAGTGACGCCGTGTTGGGTCAGTCACTTCTGGCTGTACTTCGTTGGAGAAATGGCCATTAAAAAAGAGTTTCACTGCTATTATTATCGTTACTAATCGTCACTCGCATTAGTTGCTGCAGGATAAGTGTTTTCCGATCCACTTTAAAAAAAAATCTTTTTGTTCTCATCGGCCGTTGAGCGTTTGTCCGTTTTTTTCCGGCGTTCTGACCGTTCAGTTTCGGACGCCGGAAAAACGGACACCGAAACGCTCAGTGCTCAGTTGTCTGTCCGAAACTGAATGGTCACTGTTTCGTACTCAATGTCTTATCATCTTAGAATTAAAAAAATTAAAAAACAGTATCTTAACTGCCTGTTTATTTGGGGCTCTGTCTCCTCTCAGAACTGCTGCCGCCATATTTGTTTCTGAGCTTTCACTATGTAGGGGAGCGGGGTGGGGAGTGAGGGAAGAAGGTTGGAAACAAGTCAGAGGTTACAGTATAACATAACTTTTATTTACACCAACCAGGAAACAGTGTAGCCTCTCCCCTGAGATGAAAACATGAACACAGGCCGCAACAGCAAATAAACAACCTGCCTCTGCAGGGACACTGGGGGAACTGAATGCTGCAGATGATGATGATGAAGTGATGCTTAATATCCTCAGATGTCAGTTGACATATTAGGGACAAGTTGTGACCAATGCCGAAGCACGGTTCAATAATTCTTTACGTCCGCGGAAACCAGAAGGCTCGTTAGGACGGACAGCTCAGGACGGCCACCTCGACTCTCACACAGCTCCTGAACTATGCGAACGCTGCCGGCCCAGCGCACAGGTTTTAACATTTTAGATAATCGGGGCCATAAAATTCCCACCCAATCAAAAAAGAAAAAGGAAAGGAAAGAAAGGTTAAAGGGTCATGGCCCTGGACACACACAATTAATGCATTCGGTTACAACTATAATCAGTATAACTTCAGTTTGCCGCTCGGCATAGTCGAAACACGCCACTGGTACGGCGGCTCCGTCGCTGAGTTCTTAAAAACAAACAAACAAACAACAACAACAACCGGGGGTTCGTATAGGCATAGACACATATACTCATATAGACATCAAAACAGGCGTCTGTTTGTCCTGTATCCCCCTCACTAAGGTGCGCTAAACAGTGAGTTGGACCCGTGAAAACCGTGCTTCGCGCTCTTTCGGCTCTAGTCACCCCCTCCCCCCCTCTCTCTCTCTCACATGCACAACACACACACACACACACACACACACACACACACACACGCGCGCGCGCGCGCGCGCACACAGAGGCAGGTACACATGTACACAGATCTTTCACATTATTCAAAGCCCACCAAGTACACCCAAACAACACATGTTTGAGCACATAGGTGTGTCAGTCGAGAATATGAGTGCATAACGGCACTTTAACTTTTGCCGCTAAGTGTGCACGGCGTGCAGGAAACGTCAATATATGCATGTATGAGCGTGCGCACTCGAGCCTGTGTGTGCGTGCGTGGGTAAGGATGAGGGGGTAGGTAGGGGATGGGTAAGGATGAGTGGGTAGGTAGGGGATGGGTAAGGGTGAGAGGGGGTAGGTAGGGGATGGGTAAGGGTGAGAGGGGGTAGGTAGTGGGTGGGTAAGGATGAAGGGGTAGGTAGGGGATGGGTAAGGGTGAGAGGGGGTAGGTAGTGGGTGGGTAAGGATGAGGGGGTAGGTAGGGGAAGGGTAAGGGTGAGAGGGGGTAGGTAGTGGGTGGGTAAGGATGAGGGTGTAGGTAGGGGATGGGTAAGGGGGACAGGATAGGTATCGGTGGGTAAGGGGGAGGGGGAAGGTAGGGTATGGGTAAGGGTGACGGGATAGGTAGTCAGTGGGTAAGGGTGAGGGGGAAGGTAGGGGGGGGGGGTATGGGTGAGGGGTTAGTAGCGGGTGTGTATGGGTGAGGGGTAGGTAGGGGATAGGTAAGGGTGAGAGAGGGTAGGTAGTGGGTGGGTAAGGGCGAGGTGGTAGGTAGAGGGTGGGTAAGGGTGAGGGAGTGTGTGATGGGTGTAAGGGTGGGGGTGTTATGTGGGGAGGGGGGAGGCTACGGGTGAGGGGTAGGTGGGCGGTGGGGTACGGGTGAGGGGGCAAGTGCGCGGATCGTGGGGTAAGGGGTGAGGTGAGGTGGGCGGGAGGGTACGGGTGATGGGGTAGGTGGGCGGGGGGGGGGGGGGGGTACGGGTGAGGGCGGTGGGCCGGGGGGGGGGGGGGGGGTGGGTCGGGTGAGTGATGTAGCAGGGTGGGTGTGGTACGGTTGAGACGGTAGGTGGTCGGGGGAGGGAGGTATGGGTGAGGGGGTAGGTAGGTGGGCGGGAGGGTACGGGTGATGGGGTAGCTGGGCGGGAGAGCACGGGTGAGGGGGTAGAGCGGGTATGGGTGAGGGATGGGTAAGGGTGAGGGGGTAGGTGGACAGTAAGGGGGGGGGGGGTAGGAGGGGGTTGGTGGGTGAGGGAGGGGTGAGGGGGGGGGGGTAACAATAACAATATACTTTATTAATCCCAGTGGGAAATTAAAGATGTCGTTCGATCGCACAACGAAGAACAGATCTCAATAATTCTAAGTCATGAACCACACGAACATACACACTCTTAGACATACGCCCCCTTTCTCTCAATCTGCATAGACTAATAGCAAACCCAAAATTACCTGGAATAATGCTTTCTCTGTCAAACCAAAACGTAAAAACTCTCAAATTAAATTAAAATCATTAGGTTTACACATCCCCAACCCTCCGTTAGAAAGTTATCCCCAACCCTCCGTTAGAAAGTTATAAAAGGGTATGGGTGATGGCTGAAAGTAGAGGGTGGGTAAGGGTGAGAAGGGGTAGGTAGTAGGTGGGTAAGGGTGAGTGGGTAGGTGGGCGTGAGGGTATGGATGAGGGGGTAGATGGGGGGGGGGGGGGGTACGGGTGAGGGGGCGAGGGTAGAGTGAGGGGGTAGGTGGGCGGAAGTGTACGGGGGAAGGTGGTAGGTGGGTGGAGCTACGGATGAGGGGGTAGGTGGAGGGGGGGGGGGAGGGGGGACGGGGGGGCGGCGGGGGGGGGGGGGGGGGGGAGGCAGAGGGTGGTAGAGACAGGGTATGAATAGTTGATGTGGGTAGGTAGCGGGTGAGTAGGCGTGGTGGGTAGGTAGCGGATGGGTAGGAGTGGCTGGTAAGCAGAGAGTGTGTCGCTATGTGGGTAGGTAGGGGACTGGTATAGCTGTGGTGGGTAGGTAGGGCATTGGTATAGCTGTGGTGGGTAGGTAGAGGATTGGTATAGCTGTGGTGGGTAGGTAGGGGATTGGTATAGCTGTGGTGGGTAGGTAGGGGACTGGTATAGCTGTGGTGGGTAGGTAGGGCATTGGTATAGCTGTGGTGGGTAGTAGGGGATTGGTATAGCTGTGGTGGGTAGGTAGGGGATTGGTATAGCTGTGGTGGGTAGGTAGGGGATTGGTATAGCTGTGGTAGGTAGTAGAGGATTGGTATAGCTGTGGTAGGTAGTAGGAGATTGGTATAGCTGTGGTAGGTTGATAATGGATTGGTATAGCAATGGTGGGTAGGCAGGGGATCGGTATAGCTGTGGGAGGTAGGCAGGGGATCGGTATAGCTGTGGGAGGTAGGTAGTGGATTTGCCCTAGCTGTGGTGCGTAGGTAGGTGCGTAGCTGAGGTGGATAGGCAGGTGGTTGGTATGACTGAAGGGGTAGGTAGGAGGTGGGTAAGGGTGAGGCGGTAGGTAGAGGGTGGGAGGGGTGTATGTGTGTTGAGGGGGGCGGGGGCGGTAGGCCGAATGGTGGAACAGCTTAAGGAGTGGACATTTCTCAGAACACCGTTTTTGTCGCTGAGCAAGGCTGGTTGCATGAACTCACAAAAAGCAAGACAAAGACAGAAGCTGATTAAAAGATTTTAAACAAAAATATTAAAAAATCTGAACAGAAAGACTGCTAGCGTTCTAAACGAAGATCCAAACACAAAAGCTAATAGTTTCAGCAGAGTGTAGGCTTATCGGCACAGTTGGACAACAATACAGAAAACCACAAGTAAAGCTACTCATGAACGAATAACATCTTTTTCTAGGTGTTTCATGTTAAATCTTGTAGCCAACACCGTATGTCTTACCGTCAATGATCCCCTTCCTCTTTAGATTTTCTCCATCGTATATCACTGTTGACCCCCCCCCCCCCCCCCCACACACACACACACAACCCACCTCCCTCCGAGTCCCCGGCCGCCTTGCCCTGTTTGGTGGTAGTGTTGCTTTTTGTTTTGTTTTGCTTTCGCACTAAGCGGGGGGATGGCCGAAACATGTGTGGCTTTCGCCGTCGATGGAGCCATTCTTCACGTCACGTCGGAGAACGCTAAACCCAATAACCTTTTTTATTCTGCCGCCTGTCGCACTGGCTGTTTACTACAAATCGCCAGTGGCCCGAGTTTTCCTCCCAGCAACTTGCTCGAAACTGCGTGTGTGTGTGTGTGTGTGTGTGTGTACGCTGACTTGGTAGACCGGCTACGTTTAGGTCTGCACTTGGCTTTTGTAGAGGGACGGGGTAGAAATAGCCTTCACAGTTTACACACAGAACTGGGGCACAATTTTAACGCCGTGGCTGCGACAAGAATGTACAGTTATCTGTTAGGGCCACGCGCCGCTACGCGTTGACGTCGTTTCGTCACTGTCCGTCATCACCACTATCGTTGATCCAAATGTGGAACTCCCATCAGCTGGTGTAGACCCTGTATGTTCTATGGCGTTTTTTGTGTGTGTCATTGTCGTCGGTTATAAGTAAAACATTTATGTCGAATGCTTGCGCAAGCGTATATGTATGACTGGAATGTTCATACAGTCACCGGCTGACAATTTTTGGCTGAGTTTCAATACGGTATTCAAAGTCGATATGAGTACCGGTCAATGCCGATATGCGTTTCGATTTTTCAGGCAGAGAACGGGCTTAATCATTAGCATAATCGATAACTCCGCGAATAGGCAGCAGCACGAGACTCAGGGTAGGTCTATCGCCGCGCCGACAGACATCAAACACATTTTCACCTGTGGAAGTTGTTCGTTCAAGTTAACGCGACTACACTCCTGTTCGCAAGCTCCTCTCTCTCTCTCTCTCTCTCTCTCTCTCTCTCTCTCTCTCTCTCACACACACACACACACACACACACACACACACACACACACACACACACAAAGTACGCCCTTTTTAGACGCAGTGACATTTCGGCCTCGCTGAAGTTGGCTTGTCTACAACAGAAGCAGACGACATCTGTGGCTGCGCGAAGTGTCGCGGGTTGTTACGCGTTTTGTCATCTGGGCGCTGATTGGCCAGGATCTGCCAACCAGAGTAAATTTGTCTCCACTGGCGGGGTCAGCTGGGAGGGTTTGACAGAATTTCAATGAACACAACCATTTGAAGCCCCTCATTCTGTGACACCTGACGTACTCTGCTGACACGGGGACTAACTACTAACAATGGCGAGAAGAGCGATACAGTAAGTGCATATTTTACTCATGATTGATAGCACACTTGTCTCGTCTGTGTAGCCGGTTGGGTACTGTAGGCCTACTCACCTGGACAGTGTTACGTTAAAAAAAAAAAGGGGGGGGGGGGGGGGAGGACACGTTTTTGTTTTGTTTTTAACAAAAAAAAACGGTCCGACATATTTTGATTGTGCTGTTTTTATGTTTAACGTCATGAAGGGTCTCATCAGTCCTGTAATGTGTACATTAGGACTAGACTAAAGCAATTGCTTGATTTTCGTTTTCAGTATCATTGACTGGACTTACGTTTTCGATTGTCAGTGTGAATACCCATATTTATCTACAGCCATTAAGGTTCATTCTGTTTCCCACTTAGTCTTCTTCGTCTCCTTTCTTTTGGGTCAACTTATTCCACATTTAGTTTGTGATTTTGATGACTTGCGTTTCGGCGTTTTTTATCTGGCGTATGGAAGCAGATCTACATTGAGAATGCAAAATGCAGACAGAAATGAGCAACTACTGATTAAAATTAATTAAAATCTTTAGCATATGCCTATTATTGCCACCAGTGACATGATCTGCTTTAGCTTTCTCTCCCTCCTCATTAAGATCGTGGTCAAACTCGGTGCTCTAAAGGCAAAGTCAGTGTCTCTTACACACAGTAGGCTATATAACCACCGGCTACAATTCTCACCCTCTCTGGATTTTCTTTACTGTCTATCTGTCTCTCTGTATTTAAAATATATTGATCATCTCCTTCTTCAGTCTAGTTTAACGCTAGTTTCACATGCGTGGTACCGACAGACTGCGTTTTCTTCTTTTTTTCTTTTTCTTGTCCATCTTCTCTTTTTCCTGCCCACCACTTGACAAAAAGCCTAACCTAGGCAGTCAAATCCTCGCTCTGATAACTCCAAATAGTCGCACGTTGCGTGCGATGCCGGAGGCATTGTGTGTAATACCGCCGGCATTCTTTAGCGAATGTAATCCTTAAGGCAGACAAGCCCCATTAATCAAAATCACTTTTCACAACTCTTCTATGACACACCTACGCGCACAAGTTCCCAACCACAGGGGGTCGGTTTATTTTCTGCGTGTGGAATATCCACGTCACAGCGGATCTCCAGGGGTAGGAAATATTAGCCCAGGAGGCTGTTGTAATGACTGTACCGAAGAAGACGAAGAGGTGCGCGCGCGCGCGCGCGCGCGCGCGTGTGTGTGTGTGTGTGTGTGTGTGTGTGTGTGTGTGTGTGTGTGTGTGTGTGTGTGTACGTGTGTGCGCGCGTACATGTGTTGTTGCGTATGTGTGCGTACATAAGTCGAAACTATGGGAGAAGGGTTGAGGGGAGGTAGGTACCTGATGTGTGTGTGTGTGTGTGTGTGTGTGTGTGTGTGTGTGTGTGTGTGTGTGTGTGTGTGTGTGTGTGTGTGTGTGTGTGTGTGTGTGTTTGAGGGTGGATAGGTGTTGACACCTACAGGACTCTAAGCATGGTTGCCACCGAAGACCAATTTCAAGGTCTCATCACACGTTCTTCATTTCATCGGATCGGGTACAGGTCCGGATATCATATCCCATATTCACAGTAACCAAGTAAACCTACCTGTCTCTCTATTCAGGCAAACCGTTTTGAGTTGGTTGGTGATTCATAAAGACACGAGCATGCCGCATGCACACCTGACAAGAACTGAAGTACCCAACGACAGACAATGAATGCCCATAGCCCGACCTGGGAATAATGCCACAGACACCTGGCCCGGGAACACTGACTTGGCTCCTTTATAACATGGGCGACTGAGGGTCCTATGGGCCAAGCAGCTCTGTCCTTTTCTCGG
>JABMCL010001117.1:127500-160610 GCA_018857735.1 Alviniconcha marisindica
GCGTTCGCCTGAGAGCCCTCGGCATTCGAGTTTCCCGCCCGTATAATTATGCTACGATAGCTATATATACACCTCAATAACAACCCGGTTTTTCGCGCCACCCATCCCGTTCGGCCGGTGTTCAAATCCCCTCCTACCCGACACAGCAACAGTGATTTGTCAGTAATCCTACTTTATGAACCGTCCCTGCCAGTTCCTCTTCGGCTTGTTGGCCAAGCCGCCGCCTCATGACACACACTCCACAATGCCTGAGCCGCGATACATCAGGGAGATTTGAAGTCAACGGGGCTTTGGACTTGCTTTCAGATTAGGGCTATTGCCGGAATTAATTATTTTCCCATCTAGATGTGTGTGTGTGTGTGTGTGTGTGTGTGTGTGTGTGTGTGTGTGTGTGTGTCGTGTGCGTGTGTGTGTGTCTCAGTGTGTGTGTGTCTCAGTGTGTGTGTGAATGTGTGCCTGCGCGCGCGCGCGTGTTTTTATTTTATTTTATAACTGAACTGGAACTGAGCGTATGCGATAGTGCGTGCGTGCTTGCATGCACGTGCAAGCATGCGTTCATACGCGCGCGCTTGTCACGTGTGTGTGTATGTGTGTGCCGCGTGCACTGCGCTTGTGCGTGTGTGTGTGTGTGTGTGTGGTGTGTGTGTGTGTGTGTGTGTGTGTGTGTGTGTGTGTGTGTGTGTGTGTGTGTGTGTGTGTGTGCGCGCGCGCGCGGTAGGGCGGGTGGCAATGGTGTAGGTGAGTGAATGTCACGCTGTCATAATGTCTCAGTTTCGTTTTCTCTCCAACCTGTTTGGGTTGTGTGTAATTAGCATTCCCTGCACATGCCCTTTGCACTTTAGGTGCCTTGTGAAACCGTACCCCCCCCCCCCCCCCTTCCTTCACCCCTCTCTCTACCCCCCTTGCCCAGCACACCCAGCCACTAAGCATTCAGGCTGTGCGGTATGTCTTTACCCACCATATCTCTCCCAGTGTTGTCGTCGCGACTGGGGTCAGAACTGGACTACCTACCACATCTCAGTACCGGCACTGTCACGACTTAGTCACCTACCACATCTACCGGCACTGTCACGACTTAGTCACCTACCACATCTACCGGTACTGTCACGACTTAGTCACCTGCCACATCTACCGGCACTGTCACGACTTAGTCACCTACCACATCTACCGGCACTGTCACGACGTGACCGCCGCTTAGTCACCTGCCATATCTACCCGGCGACACTGTCATGGCTTATTCACCTGCCATATCTACCGACACTGTCACGGCTTATTCACCTGCCATATCTACCGACACTGTCATGACTTAGTCACCTACCCTATCTAGTACCGACACTGTTAGGACTAGTCTTATTCACCTACTCTACTAGTCTACCGACACGTGACTATCACCACTTATTCACCTACCATATCTACAGACACCGTCACGACGTATTCATCTGCCGTATCTACCAACGCTGTCACGACTTATTCACCTGCCATATTTGTCGTCACTGTCACGACTAGAGTATGGCACGACTCGCCTGGTGCTGGCAACTTACGTCTCCACTATCCTGATGTGCCGCTCTTCCCACTTGATTCAGGTTTTACTTCGCCAGTCCTGTTCAAACACTGACAAAGATTGACCCCTGTCGTGCACACTGAAGGAGGCTGACTTTCACATCTGCTTTGAGAAGTTAAGTTTTGCCTTGACGCGCTCATCGCCAAACCGGGGCCAAGCCAGGCGTCAGAGGTTTCGTGCGCGGTAGTCACAGCGTTGGCCATGTATAGTTCATGCCGCTCGGCATTAAATTGTTTTTATGCCGAGAGGCCGGGCTGGGCATGGTACGGGTATGACTAGTAT
Organism: Alviniconcha marisindica; assembly: GCA_018857735.1. Lineage (NCBI taxonomy): Eukaryota > Metazoa > Mollusca > Gastropoda > Provannidae > Alviniconcha > Alviniconcha marisindica. Next base: position 129,344 of record JABMCL010001117.1, read on the forward strand.
GTAGAAAGTCAGAAACCCCACTAGACTGGGAATACCCCCAGATGCCAGCGTTTCTCTACAGCGCCGGGCGCCATTGCACCCACCGGCTACCCGTGTTTTGTTTTAGCGTGGCCATGTCAAGCAGTGCATGATCCGAGCAAACGTGGACACAGTGCGCCGCTCAGCGCCGCGCCCGCTTGTCAAACACTTTCCGCTACGTGTTTCAAATTTCACCTCATTTTCCTCCATCGCCATCATCACACTGTCGCTGCCGGAGAGTGATAGGCGTACTGTACAGAAAGAAGAAGAAGAAAGAAAAAGGAAAGAAAAAGAAAAGAAAAAGGGTTGGGGGGGGGGGGGGGGTGGGGGGGGGTTAAAAAGAGGAGAAGAAGGGCCTTCTGTTACCATCACTGGCGTTTTTATCAGTCATCTTGTCGGTGTTCCCCCGGGTTATCAATAAGCCACAGAGCTATATTATCTGTACGATGAGGTGTTCCGTCGTCCGTAGGACTTGTGCTCTTTCCAGTTCCAGTTTTGTAACATTTTTACCTCAGTAAACACGACCCGACTTGGAACGAAACGCGGGAGATCTGATCAAACAGAAGTGATAGTAACGAAGGGTAAAACGGCCGTGGCAGACCAGCTCAAGATCAAATGACCCGTTGTAAACATTATAGTCACTAGGGAATCTGGATTAATGATGCCACTTGCTGATGTTCGCACTGCAGGAGTTATGCTTCAAGTGCAGTACTAGGACATAATACAGCGTTAAAATATCTTTCTTATTGCCTAGCGGCAATGTGTTTGTACCGCAGACACAACGTGTTTTATACTACTACTACTACTACTACTACTACTACTACTACTACTACTGCTACTGGTACACTTCTACCGCGCCTACTGTACGGCCCTACGCGCATTACATTTGGGAAAACAACTAACAAAAAGCAACAACAGCACCCATATGGTAGTCGAGTCATTGCAGAAAAGACCGTTGTAGTGTGGATTGTAAACGTGTCAGTTGTGAATTGCTTGTTAAGACATGGAAGCAGTCTTTTAAGAATAATTATGGTCTATGAACTCAGACGGAAAACCTACCGCACTCCTCCTCCTCACACAAACTCTCTTTCGGGTTATTTCTTTTTTGCTGGATTTCGATCGTTTGAAGAATGCCTCTTTATACAAACACTGTGTCATCTGATTGTGTGTGTGTGTGATGTCACAGAGGAGTACCTGAAGTGCCCTTAAATTTATTTGCGCATTTTTAGGAGCCATTTTGCCATCATCATCGCCCTACCACCACTACATCAGTATCACCTTCATCACTCTACCACCATCATCATCATGTCAAGCGTTAACACTACCAGCATCGTCGCCAGTGTCACCCTCGTTACCCTACGACCATCACTCATTAGTATCGTCATCATTATCTCTCCTCTCAGTATGCGAGTCAGAAGGTGGCCAGGCCCGTTGTGTTTGCTTTGAGCGTCACTTGGTGGGCAGCCCGCGTTGGGACGAGCAGCATAGCGCTTTGCTGTCCGGGTGGCCAAATAGACTCTTAACGCGGCCCGCATTGTGCGAGGATTCGCCAGGTACACGATGGAGCGCCACATTGCAAGTGGCCCGAGAGTCAACAAGGTGTATCATTGAATTTGATACATAGAGAGAGAGAGAGAGAGAGAGAGAGAGAGAGAGAGAGAGAGAGAGAGAGAGAGAGAGAGAGAGAGAGAGAGGAAATCTGATAAACGGAGTGAGAAAGATAAATCCCAAGCAAAACTCTTTCAGCATGACACATCACTTTATGCTGGGAGAGGGTGGGTTAAAATGAAGGTGAATGAATCATGAGATCAGAATCAAAAACAACATAATTCAGCAGTGGCAGAATGTAAAACTTTTAAAGCGACACACTGAGCTACGCCACACTTGAAAGATAACCCTTTTTTCCAGCTCAGGATTGCTAGCAGAGCGACCTTAATATCTGCCACCGCCGTGACCTTGGAAGGATTTTGTTACTGAATATGCATAGACACGGCTGTTTTATGTTTAAGGGGTAAACGCTGACCATTTCATTTGACGCATGGCAACGCTGTGAAAGAATACTACTACTTCAAATGCTGGAAAAGGCAATTAGCCTAACAAAACGAAACAAAATACAAAAAAATGCGTCGTGCACAGCACGAAATCCATTATTATTGATATTCCGTTTTTGATATTTTCTCGAAGAGAATAAACTTTCGTAGAGACCGAGTGATTGGTACTGGTTTGCACCCTATTTAGAGGGGGCGAGGAAGCAAAAATGTAGATAATAAAATTGTTACGAAAGGATAAATCGATTATTATCATTATTTTATTTTTTATTTACAAATGCGGATGTCACTGATGACATAGAAACACTCAATAAAAAGAGCGCCAAAAATATATATCTTGAAAATGTCTATAACATAACCGTAGCCATGCCATTATAGTCAAAAGAGAGAGAGAGAGAGAGAGAGAGAGAGAGAGAGAGAGAGAGAGAGAGAGAGAGAGAGAGAGAGAGAGAACTCGAGTCCCGTTTGAAATTTTAAATGAACCACGGTGCCGAAATGAACACCTGAATGGGAGAGGGATGGGGTGCGAGTGGTGTGTGTCAAGTGTGTGTATGTGTTGGGGGAAGGGGGGGGGGGGCGAGTGTGGATATTGGGGGGGGGGGGGGGGGGGTCGGCCTGGAAAGGCCAGGAAAATTTGTCGCTTGTGTGTGATTGAAATTTCGTGTCAGTTCAATGTTGCGGGCGATTTTCCACACGGAGCAGCTGCCAACATGGTGTCGGCTGTTTGTATCATTGGCGGGAGCTGCCACAAGTATCATTTTTTGTCGCGACAAACACGTGTTACTTTTGTCGCGACAAAAAAATAATATGTTTGTCTCGACAAACATAATTTTGTCGCGACAAACACGTGTTTGGCGTGACAAAAGTAAGCTTGTCGCGACAAACATATTTTATGTTTGTCGCGACAAAACTTTTGTCGCGACAAGCTACTTTTGTTGCGACAAAAGACGTGTTTTGTCGCGACAAACACGTGTTTGCCGTGACAAAAGTAAGCTTGTCGCGACAAACATATTTTATGAACTTTTGTCGCGACAAAAGACGTGTTTTTGTTTTGTTTGTGCAAACACGACAAAACTTTCGTCGCGACAGAAATAATACTTGTGACAGCTGCCGCCAATGATAGTTCAGTGGGCGGCACGCAGGTCTGATGGAGGCGGGGGCCCATGGTGGAGAGAGAACCGATGCCGGGAACTTGCCTGCGTGTGTGCGTGTGTGTGTGTGTGCGTGTGAAAAATGTTACTGCATTGCTGGGTGGTGCTTTGTTTTGTTGCCCGTTTGAAACATTACCTGAACCATTTTCAGTTGTAGGGCTTTGATGGTGGCCACAACCTTACGCACAACAACGAATGCAGGAGTCATCAAGGTGTACTTCTAGACTGAAAGAAAATGTAGGGCTACATTTTGTAGTGGCTCACAATCGCCCGAGAGTCCAACCTGTTGTTGGGCAACAGTAGGTCATTAAATCCCTTTTCTGCGAAAATATCTGGAGAAAAACAAGGATGACTGCTGGCATTCAAAACAAGATCCAAGCAATAAACGGTTAAGAACCAAACAACACTAATTTAATATGATACAAAACATGTGTGAATTTTTGGGGTAAGCCCCTTTTTTGAAAGTGACAACATATAAATTAAAACAACATTTAAACGATGTTTGGGGTGTGTTGAATGCGTGGAGTGTTTGGAAGCATTCAACACACCCCAACCACAACCGGATAAGTACATTTTCATGTATCATCGTTTAACTGCTGTTTTGTCGCTTTGAAAACAGGGGCTTACCCCGAAAAGTCGCACATGTTTTGTATTGCCATATTAAATTAGCGTGTGTGTGTGTGTGTGTGGTGTGTGGTTGTGTGTGTGGTGTGTGTGTGTGTGTGTGTGTGTGTGTGTGTGTTTACTGTTGAAGTGTTTGGACCCATTTTCTACAGCATCTCTGGTCAGGAAAATCCACAAGCGTGCAAACGAAGCGTTCATTTCGAGTGAACGTAACTGCGTGCTGCACGATCGGGCTGTCGGCAGTTTAAGCCTCCAGTCTGACGTGGCCTCACTTGTCATCGTTGACAATGACGTAGCTGTACAATTAAATTGGCGCGACTTCTCTCCGTGTCATCTGTAGGAAGGGGTGTTTCCGGGCCACAGGTCTCTGCCACCGAGGGCTGGATGGTAAGCTTATAAGCCGCAAATAGAAATCGTTCTGTGCAACGTGTTGCATCATAGACCTAGAAGGCGTCAGTAAACCTTTGTACATGAATTAAAGAGGATATACCTTTGGTGGAGTTTATGTACCTTGTATTAACTCGCATTCCAGGTGAGAGCTATCAGGGGCGATTCGGGTCTTTGTTGTGTTTATGTGACGTCTTTCAGTCGAGCGCTAATTAAGTCCCCTTTGTTGATTTTAGCAGTAAACCTCGCACAAAACGATTTCTTTTCCTGTAGTAAGTAAGAAAACACATTGATGTTTTCCGGTTTGCCCCCCCCCCCCCCCCCCCCCCCCCCCCCCCCATTATTTATTATGTGGAGCTGTTTACACCAGGATGTATACGCGTATGACAACAGTATAGGCTTCATTTATCCTGTCGGCGTACCAGCCTGCAACAGACTGACAGCCTGGTGTTTCAAATAGCCTACATGTCAGCGGCTCTTTTGCTATCAACTCCGCACAGCTGTTGCCTGTGATCGCTAGTGGTTCATAAACATGTTCACACCAGCGTGGTGCAAAGCAAATGTCTGTTCAATATTAATGTAACGGTTAACAAGTCTATCCGTCATTCGCCAAACAGGCTAAGTAATCATCATCATCGTCTGGGGTCATAGTTAACTTCCAGATCAGACCCACTGTTCTACTGCCGTTTGAATTATTTTCATCTGTGTGTGTGTGTGTGTGTGTGTGTGTGTGTGTGTGTGTGTGTGTGTGTGTGTGTGTGTGTGTGTGTGTGTGTGTGTGTGTTTGTATGTGTGTGCGTGCGCGCGCGTCTGCGTTTGTGCATGATCGTCCCAAATCTGTGTTGGATAGTGCTTGCAAATTCCCAGAAGTAGGTGCATAATCTCGTCTCCAAAGCGTCTTTCTCATAGGTGTGCCTGACCAGTGTGACAAGACTGGGACGGACCGCTTTGTCTGTCTCCTTCTTCCTGCACTCGTTGTTATTTTTACCTGGACAAAATGCGCTGCTTGTTGTTTTTGTGTGTGTGTTTTTTCGGTGCTTTTTATTGTTGTTGTTTTTGTTTGTCGTCGTCATTCTCCTCATCATTATCGCCATGATTCTCGTTAACCCGTTGTGGTCATTATCATCATCATATAAATTATACAATTATGTCAGACTGAAGCAGTGTGGATTACCATGTCGTGCCACTGTACCACGTCGGGCACGTTGCGATGCCGGCTGCTCGTTGGAGTGTTGCCGTGATGAAGTATGTTTCATTTCATACACCGGCGCTATGTGGGTTGGTCTCGCTCACTTGTGGAGCAGATGTCATCCCCGCTTTCATGGTTGGCTGATTTGAGGACCCGATTGCAAGCTCGCCCCTGCTGGTTTGTTCAGTCAGTAGCAGCAGCTGATGCCGGGGCCTGTCCATTGAAAGGACGCGTTGGCAGAGAATGATGCACAGAGTATATGTATTATTATACACATTTGTGTTCGGTTCATGTTCGAGCGCCTGCCAGTTTGGCCTGACGGTAAGGCGTTAGACTGGTAGACGAACGGCATCGGTTCAATTCCCTGCTTCGGCTGTCTTTTCTCTTCACAAGTTGTGCTTTATGTCATGAGCACTGCCTTAGCTGTGACTTTGCCCCTCACATTTATTGAAACATAATGGCTCTCACCGCTGCCCATCTTAGTGCAGAATAATGATTCTGTTCATGACAGCGTAGCGTTAGGTATGGTTAACCCCCCCCCCCCCTCTCCCACACACATATCCCCAGTTCAACAAGTTCAACGAACGAAACAATTTTTTAGGGTTCTCGGTGTTCGCCGATGTTGATGAACGACCAACACCGGCCTGACCCGAGATCTGAGAGCCGATGCCCTTGAAGATGAGGCTGGGTCAGGGTGCATTGTGCAGGTAGAGGACACCCGCTCGCAGTCAGCAGCTTTGTATCAACGGGCGGAAGGTCGACCCATGCACAGCGTGACGTTACGCAAACCCGCAGCAACAAGTCTTAGCACATCTGCAACGGACTTTGGGTTCATTGATGCCTTACGTCCACAGAAATCGTATGGTTTATTAGGGACAGGGAAAGGGGTTGGGATTAGGAATGAGAGCCCAGGTCCACCTCCCTGTTCACACGGCTCTGAGCTCTTTGATCGTGGCTGGTTCAGTGATACTTTACTACGTCCACATAAACCGTTTGCTTCATGAGGGACTGTGGCTTCTTTTTCAGTGACGTCCACAGAAACCGTATGGGACCATGGCTTCTTCTTCAGTGATACTTTACGCCCACAGAAGTGTATGGTTTGTTAGGGACGGGGGAAGAGGCGGGGATTCGGAATGGAGCCCGGGTCCACCCCCGTGATCACAGACCTCTGAGCGCTGAAGAGGGTCGGTTGGTTGAGTTAACTGAGTGTTGCTATACGTCCACAGAAACCGTAGGCATATTAGGGATGGGAGCCCAGGATGGCCACCTCGACTTTCACACAGCTCTGAGCACTGAAGAGGGTCGGAATGAATGAATGAATAATTTTGCTTAACGTCCACGGAGGCGAGGTGGCCTATTAGGGACGGGGACAAGGGGGGAAGGGGAAGAAGAAGAGTGAAGACTCGAGACATGCGCCAACCCGGAAGACCAGGGATGCCGTGGACCGTCGTCAGAACAACAAAATGTTGAGGCAGTGTCCGCTCGGCACTGCGCAGCAACTAGTGTACTACGCAATTGCTGTCCCAACTGCTATGCGAAACAGAGTCACAAAGACAACGTCCGTAGCTCCACCGTTGGGAAACAACTAAAGCAAAAGAAGTCCAGCTTGCTAGCCCAGCTCCACCTCCCTACTCCTGATCTCCTCTGGGCTAACTTGATGGTCCAGACCACCTCCCTCCTCTTGATCTCGCCTGGACCCGCAAAAGCATCCACCTTCTTCGTGAGAGCCCAGCTCACCTCCTTCCACTTGATCTCGCCTGGACTCGAATCTAGAGGGTCGGGCAACACTGGTCGCTTTTATAACTGCAGGTCCGCTGCACGTTTTGCAGATCACCTCTTGTCCTCTTGCTCTGCAGTGTTTCTGTTTCTATTTCTGTTTCATAATCACCACCCCTCTGCCTACGCGTGGTAACCACGTCGATTTCTGCGTGTAGTTCGTGACTACTTCTTTTCTGTGATAACCATCTTCCTCCATCCCCATTTCTGTCCATATCCGTACGATAACCGCTCCCTTCTCGTTGTGCCTGTCTCAGGGAGGACGTGAGGAAGATCTTCAGCAAATACGTGAAGAACTTCGTGCAGCGCCTGAAGAAGCCGGACGCCTTGCACATGCTACAGACCGAGTTTTCCATGACGGAGCAGGAGGCAGCCATCATCTTTGAGCTGTTCGACAAGGATCAAAACAACGAACTCAGTCTGTGGGAGTTTCAGCAGTTCTACACCACCGTGGGAGCAAAGTAAGTACACTGCAGTCCGCCCAGCTATGCGGCGTTGAACACAGCACAGTCAGCACAGTAATTGGTACACGTTGTTCCACATCATAGAACACAGGTAAGGTGGGGGCGGTCTTTTCCTCTGGATGTCACCGTTAGGTTTGATCCGTTCTAAAAGTGTGACAGCAAAGCGGTCAGTTGCTTGGGTAGAGTTTGAGTGTTTCTGCATCATCATCGGATCAACAAGTGAAGAAAGGGTGGATTTGAGTGTTCCTGTACCGTCATCAGATCAACAAGTGAAGAAAGGGTGGATTTGAGTGTTTCTTTATCATCATCAGATCAAAATGTGAAGAAAAGAGGTAGGCAGGTAGTTAACTCCGGTCTTAGTTCTGCTGACTGGGTAACGGTCATCGTGGGGCATGAATAACGGCCAGTCACTGACTCTGTGGAGCGTCAAGTCTTCCCACGACCTCGATGACTCGTTTGAAAGTGTTGAAAATGAGAGGGTATTATATCGCCGTTTTCTGAAAGATTACTTGAGCACATGGGGTTGTTTTCTCTGTACAAAAATGGGTTAGAGGGGTACAGAGAGGGGTACACACGCGCTTACAAAGTGAGAGAGAGAGAGAGAGAGAGTCTGTGTCTGAGTTCAGTAAAGCGAAATGTTTACCTTGCTTTCAATTCAGTTTCAAGAGTGCTTCCCTTCAACTTCCAGTTGCAAGTAACATAACAAGTGTGTCGCAGAGGAGGTCGAAGACAGCCCCGCGCGCGTTTTGCACGGTGATACAGTGTTCACCTTTCCCCCACCTGCTTTATCAATCGAATCGGCGGTTCTTGAAACTGTCTGACTCAAGTATCATGCGTGCAGGTTATTGCTGCTCAACTGAAAAACACTGTCCTTTCTCCTAACCTTTTTCCTGAAAATTCTCCAGTATTTGTTTGTTTGTTAAGAGATAGGTGTGTGTGTGTGTGTGTGTTGTTTTTGTGTGTGTGTGTGGCTCTTGTTGAGCACTAGGAGAGGATAGTTGGTAGGTGCATGGTATGTGCAGCTTGCTGCCGTATCACATTAGTGTTTTGCCATTATGCGTTTATATATTTATTGTTTCTGTGCATTTGCTTATAGCAGAGTTTTATCGTCCTGAGGTGACCCTGTGCGGTTGGCAGGACGTTAAAATCCAATTACTGTTCTCTCTGTCTGTCTGTCTGTCTGTCTGTCTGTCTGTCTGTCTTTCTCTGACTTAAATTACTCATTTGGAAATTTGTACATGAAAACACCCACCCACGTGCTCACGCACGCACGCACGCACGCACCCCCCCCCCCCCCCCCCCCACACACACACACAACACACACACACGCGCGTTTTCTTTCTTTACTTTCTTTTTAGAACGCTGACAGTCAACGGTTTCAAATTTATTTATTTATTTTTACAGTTTTTGGAGCACATTTTAGTCATTTTCCACGAACGTTTTGAAAACGTGACGATTAAAAGGGCCCAGTGCTGGTATTTCAGTGCCCACGAGATGATCGAGAGCTTCCACCGCCTGGAGAAGGACCACAGCGGCACGATCGACATCGAGCAGGCGTGGGACACACTGAGGGACATGAAGACGGCGGACGGCAAGCCGCTGATGGAGAAGGACATCGAGATGCTGCTGAAGACCACGGCGGGGGAGGACAAGGTCATCACGCTGCCCAAGTTCATCAACCTCATGTGTCGCCTCAGGGTCTACCGGTCACAGTGAATGCATGTGACGTTGTGCTGGAGGTTTCGGAACTGTTCCACTTGTTTGCATTGTTTCCTGTCATGGGGGGGGGGGGGGGGGGGGGGTAAAAAATAATATTTTTGTTCTTAGAACGTTCATTGATTATTTGACTTACTTACTGTTGTTTTGACTGGCGAGTGCGTGCTGTGGCCGAGTGACCTGCGGGATTTTCTTGTCTGAAAAGGATGTTTGATAACCCTTAAACCCGTTGAAAGAAAAAAGAACAGACGAAAAAGTAGGCAATGGTATTGTTGTTGTTCAGTAGAAAATAATTATTTTATTTACTGTTGTTTCTTCATTCATCTGTCTATTTAAATAATCACTCATTCAGTCATTTTTATATCCGACTATTTATTTATTCATTCACGTATATTTAGTATGAATATGATGATATGTGAGGTGAGGTTTGGCATTTGTTTGTGTTTGTTTGTGAGATTGGACACCGCTTCCGTTCTTGATGACATCGTTGTGGCGTCCTTTTTTTCTTTTCTTTAAAAAAAATAATCTATGATCCTTTCTAATGGTTTTATGTAAGTTGGATGGTGACATGTTAAATTAATGCCCTTGTTGGTTGCGTGAGCGCATGGTGGTGGACATCCAACTGAAGACTTGGTTTAAAAAAGACTTTTGTTGTGAGATTCTTCCGTGTACTTTGTCAGTGAACCAGTTTTTTGTTGTTGCTGAAATCAGTTTAACATGTACATAAATACAGCCTATTTTCTCTGCGAACTCGTTTTATCATCCATGATAATAGTGGGGTCTTGGAGCACCCGTTCTCTAGTGATCCCTAGGCGCGTACGTTTCATAATCAAGCTAAAACAAACGACATCAAGGCACGCCGTATTAACATACATAAATTTGGCATCAAACATCGCCCCCTCCCAGAATAAACACACACACTGTACACACATGAACACTGCCCATTTGTGTCACATAATGAATAGACCACAATTATAAGGTGGAGAAGACGAAGAGAGAAAACACTCACAAATGCGTTCTGTTACGCTGTTGTACTAGCTTGGATCTGATTGTTTGTTCTTGAATTTTAGCATCACTAGACAATCATGGCACGAAAGTCGAAATACGACGCTTTAACATAAAGAAAAGAAGAAATTATTTTCCGGAACTGACTTACTACACAACCCAGAAGCAAGCGACACTTACTACACACACACACACACACACACACACACACACACACACACACACACACACACACACACACACACACACACACACACACACAAGTAATAAACGGATGTCAGAGGTTGTTAAATAACTTGCCTGTTGTTCTTTTCCAAACAGGCTGCATGATGGTGACGTGCGCGCGTGAAAAGTGTTTGCTTCTTGACAAAAGTACTTTCGTTCATTAACCCCTTCACTTGAAAACGACCAATAATGGTGCAAAATTTCAAACCCCGCCTGTATGTTTCCTTTTTTTTTTTTTTTTGCACTGGCATGTGAAAGGATAATCATGAAAACGCGAAACATTAAAAGTAGATGTTATAGGACCGGAAAACGTACTGTTTGCAGGCGCGTCCGTGCATCTTTCAGCCCGGATATTTTACAGGCTGTGGCAGTGAAGGGGTTAAAAGAAGTGGTTTTCTCAAGACGTGTTTTATCCAAAGTAAACTTTCAAAATCAGGCATTTGGTTTTAATATGCTGTGTTGATTTTATATTGAATTTCTTAGCTCAGATTCGTGAGTAACGATTAGCGGAACTGGATGTGCGAAACAGTTTAAAGTGTCGTGGCTCGCTTATCGTAGGCCGCAGCGTTTTTGAAGTTCGGAAACGGAGATGCGTGTTCATCCGTCGCCCGAGAGAGCAAGAGGATAGAGGCCGATGGTAGTCGTTAGGCCAGTACTTGAATGTGTTTTGTGCACCTGGAACTAATGGTCACTTATGAAACTTGGTTTCTAAATTCAAAATAAAAATCAGTGGGGAATATGGAAACAAAATCCCCGATTTTGAGTCTTTATTTTGCTTTCGCTCTCTACCCGTTGCGCAGAACATTTTTTTGAGAAGGCTTGTTCCTTTAATAACACAATAAGTCAGATGCAACGGAAATAGTCATATTCATGTACTTAGAGGAAAATGAGTCATGTTTTATGTGTACAGGAGAGTAAAGTAATAATCATTTCATGTGTAGAGGAAAGTAAAGGTGTTCACGTGTAGAAGCTTTACATACACTGGTGCTGTGTTATCGGTAGTACGGTATATTGGCAGTAACCCCGCAATACGCAGACAATGCAATAATTTATTTGAACATTGTACGGTATTCAGATTTACATTATTCACGCTCTCAAATCAGCGAGCCAATCCCACAATAAGCCTGTGCTTGTCTAAATAACCAGGCTCGGAGCGTGAACAGCTTACTGGAGAGGGAGAGAGAACGAGGTGTGTGTGTGTGGGGGGGGGGGGGGGGTGGGTGGGGATGGGGGGGGGGGGGGTCCAAAAGTGGACCTATATCGATATCATCCTTTCTCGTGTATATAAATATGATGTCTGCAGGATTTGGCTTCAAACATCTCATCAGATCGTTCATTGTATGTCCCTGCGTTGTGTGTTGTAACTATCTCTGTTGTAACAATAATATGGTGCTGCTTTTATTTAGTTCCACGTACACATGACGTAAACCACTGGAAATTTAAGACACAAAATAATAATATTCGTCTATTATTATCATTATTATCGCACATAAGCCAGATTGTGTTTGCATGCGCGCATGTATGGGTAATAATAATGCATTTGTAAATAATGTATCAGTGTTTAATGTATCGATCGTTGGTATGTGTATTTCCATGCTATTTCTCGGCGAAAAACAAAAAACAAAACGATAAAATATACAACATACATGTACATCATTCCATGACACAAACCGAATGTCTTATACTTTCATGTTGGCAGACTGTTTGATGGTTTGTTTTTGTCTTAAACTGTATGCGTTAATTATAGCCTTTGACAAAGCACATTTAGATTGTGTATGCTAGAATATAAATGTCAGTCTTTTTGTGTATCGACTGGTGATAAAGATGGCAGATGGGTGGGGTGGGGTGGGGATACTTACTTCAGTTTGTAGTTGTTTGTTGGTTTGGAGTTTAACACCAAAGGGGTTAACAGTGGTCGATAGGCACCACGAAAGGGGTTAACAATGGTCGATAGGCACCACGAGCCTACTGTTCAAGGGTGGCATATGACGGGAGTGGTACGTGCGACTGCACAAGCTTACAGTCAGCAAAGAAATTCTATTAAAGGTTACACAAAACTCGTCCTGACTGTTGTCGTCTAGTGTTCTTGTGCACGTGAACGCACTCGCGCGTGTGTGTGTGTGTTAATGTATGTGTGTCAGTGTGCCTGTGCCAGTGGAAGTGGGGTGGGGCGGGTGGTGGTAGGGGATCTTTACAGTGGCGTGTTGAAAACGTCCCCAATATGAAAGTTTATCCCGGTTCACACAATAGTCCCCCCCCCCTCCCCCCCCCACCCCCCCGTTTAAAAAAAGTCATATCCGCCGCCCCTCTACGTTCAATGGCGCCAGATCCATGTCTTATTATTCACACACTCATTTCAATACAATAACAACCACAAAATAACAAACAAACAAAAATGTATTAACGAAAAAGAAAGCAGGCACACGTCGCAGCCGTCTGACATTTTGTGTTCTCCAAAACTAGAGGTTGAGCTTAACAATTAAAAATTAAAAAAATGAAGGAACAGATTCGGCAGTCATGTAACATCAGAAGTCAGTCTTTTAACTGAGGAGGGCTGAGCACCACTGCTTCCAGTTCATCCCTCTCGACCTGTTGCTGTTGACCCAGAGTTGATCAATATCCTCTGATAATGGTTCTCAGATTGCTAATATCCTGAATGGCGCTAACTAAGATACGGTGCCTTTAATTAAACTTTTTTTTTAATGTGTTCCCTGCGCCTTGGACATCAGGCCCTTTTTCTTTTTGCAGAGTGCTTTCCACAAACAGCTAAAAAGGACCCGATAGACTTTCGTGCTATTCGGGATTTTCGTATTGTTCTTACATGGGGGGAAAAATCAAGTTGACGTTTCTGGTTGACCTACTTCTGACAGTAACACTCATGGTGGGCCCCCAAAAGCAACAGTGTTCCGAACGAAGCAGCGGGCATGACCGCATTTTTACTTAGCTTATTTACATCGAAATGTCCATGGAGACCCACTTTGTGGCTCTTTGTGTTAGTTAGTAATTGGAGTTTAACGTCCTGTCAACCGCACAGGGTAACCTAGTCGGGACAATCAAGCTCTGTCATAAGCAAATTCACATTTCAAAACTCTTCTCATATTTAAACCTTTTCTCGTCATTCCACAAAACCAGTCCCTACGCAAACGTAAAACAAAACGTATAATTATACACTGACAAAGCGGAATTTGTAGGGCTGTCCACAGGGTAACCGACTTGCAAAAAAATCCAGTTCGAATCTCCAAGGATGAAGCTGACGAGCAGCAAGCGCACAGCATGATACCAAAAACTAAGAGATACACTGATACCCTGAAACAAGCGCTAACAAGGCAAAGACAAAAAGTCTAACACGAATGCCTACGGCAGAAAAGGCCATGAAAGAGACAGTACACAAATGCCTGTGGCAAAGAAAGAAAGAACAGACCACAAATGCCTGTGGCAAAGAAAGAAAGAGCAAACCACAAATGCTGGTGGTAAACGAAAAATGGCTTCCCTAATCAGTCAAGCAAACAGCAGACACCAAATGAAAGAAACAAAATAGCTGAAACCACCTCAAAACCCCAAACGGTTGCCTACCTGCAAGCATAAGGTGGAAAAAACACCAAAAAGAAACAAACAAACAAAACCCCACCAAATCACAACAGTCTAATAGACTACTGTCTGCAGCAAAGGAGTGGACGACTACAGTCATAAGAGCACAGAGCAAAAATAACTATGCCAACGACAAACAGATGGAAAGCCAAACTTTCCATAACTAACTCTAAACTAACCCCTCACTAACCCGGCTTCCATCTAGAAAAACAAAGGCTGCAGACTGATAAAGCAAAACGCTAATCAGGACTACCGATGACAAAGCAACGGGATGTAAACAAATGCAGTCCTGGACTGTCCGTCCTAACGAGCCTTCTGGTTTCCGTGGACGTAAAGATTTATTGCACCGTGCTTCGGCATTGGTCACAACTTGTCCCTAATATGTCAACTGACATCTGAGGACATAAAGCATCACTTCATCATCATTATCTCCTCCATGCAGGGTTCCAGGCGAGATCAAAAGATCAAGAGATCTTAGAGGAGGGAGGTGGAGCTGGACCCTCAACTTAGCCCAGAAGAGATCATGAGTAGGGACTGAGGTGGAGTTGGGCTAAGAAAGCTGGACTTCCTTTGCTTGAGTTATCCAAGTTGTTCGTCAACAGCAGTGCAACGGACATTGTCTTTGTGACTCTGGCCAAGCACAGCAGTTGAAACAGCAATTTGCGCAGTGCACAAGTCGCTGGGCAATGGGAGGGGACACCGCCCTAACACTTCCATTGTTCTGGCGGCGGTCCACGGTCTCTCCTGTCTTTTTCGGGCGGTTTCCGCGGTCGAGCCTTCACTCTGTCGGCCCCTTCCCACTCTATCCCCGTCCCTAATAGGCCATCTCGCCTTCGTGGACGTAAAGCACCAAGAAAGAAGATCTCCTCCCTGTTAGTTCAGGAGCTGTGTGAGAGTCGAGGTGGACGTCCTGGGCTGTCCGTCCTAACAAGCCTTCTGGTTTCCGTGTACGTAAAGCTATATTGAACCGTGCTTCGGCATTGATCACAACTTGTCCCTAATATGTCAACTGACATCTGAGGACATTAAGCATCACTTCATCATCATCTCCTCCCTGTGGACGTTAAGCAACATGAAAGAATGTCCTCCCTCAGAGCTCTGGAACTGTGTGAAAGTCGAGATGCCCGTCCCTAACATAGGCTGCTCAGTGGGTCAGGACGTAACCGAAGCCACATTTGAAGAAGAATCAGTCTCTTCCTCGATCTCCTCCGCCCTCTCCGGCTCCTGCCGTTCAGTTCTCTTTCAACTTGATTTAGCAGATGTCGGTCAAATCCACCCATGTTAACTTGACTGGCTCATAACCCTACGTATATGTAGGTCCATGGTATAACCGGCACGGTCGGTCCAGCAAGCAGCATCAACTTGAGTTCTCAAGTCAGGTACTGCCACTGGCCTAAATTCGGAATTGTCACTAGCTGTGAGTATGTCAACACACATACTATTCTCTTGGCACCCCGTCACCACCACTCAACACCTCTCCTTGAAAAACTGCACTGGCTTCCCATTTCAGAACGTATTAAGTCGGTTGTATGTGTTTCAATGCGATAAGTGGTTCTGGTCCTGCTTACCTCTCTCAACTGCTGCATGTCTACACTCCGTCTCGTCACTTATGTGTTTTCTGACATCCCGCTGTGGAATCCATGGTGCTGTGGTGTGTGGTGTGTGTGTGTGTGTGTGTGTGTGTGTGTTGTGTGTGTGTGTGTGTGTGTGTGTGTGTGTGTGTGTGTGTGTGTGTGTGTGTGTGTGTGTGTGTGTGGTGTGTGTGTGTGGTGTGTGTGTTGTGTTGTGTGTGTGTGTGTGTGTGTGTGTGGTGTGTGTGTGTGTGTGTGTGTGTGTGTGTGTGTGTGTGTGTGTGTGTGTGGTGTGTGTGTGTGTGTGTGTGTGTGTGTGTGTGTTGTGGTGTGTGTGTGTGTGTGTGTGTGTGTGTGTGTGTGTGTGTGTGTGTGTGTGTGTTGTGTGTGTGGGGTGTGTGTGTGTGGTGTGTGTGTGTGTGTGTGTGTGTGTGGTGTGTGTGGTGTGTGTGTGTGTGTGTGTGTGTGTGTGTGTGTGTGTGTGTGTGTGTGTGTGTGTGTGTGTGTGTGTGTGTGTTGTGTGTGTGTGTGTGTGTGTGTGTGTGTGTGTGTGTGTGTGTGTGTGTGTGTGTGTGTGTGTGTGTGTGTGTGTGTGGTGTGTGTGTTGTGTGTGTGTGTGTGTGTGTGTGTGTGTGTGTGTGTGTGTGTGTGTGTTGTTGTGTGTGTGTGTGTGTGTGTGTGTGTGTGTGTGTGTGTGTGTGTGTGTGGTGTGTGTGTGGTGTGTGTCAGTGCCGTGTGTGTCACTGAGTAGTGCGTTTTTGTTTTGTCAGTTTTGTTTCAGTTTTGTGTAACTTTATGTAAATTGTTTTGGTAGGACTGTGCTCTACATGTGTATAGAATATCATATTATGTATCATGTGAGCGCTCAGGGCGTTGATGAGCGCATGATAAATGTACATTATATCAGTTATTATTATTTGTTTGTTAAAAACACGAATGGGGGACCCAGAATAATTCTATCTATTCCGAAGACTCAGCAGTCACACCGGACAACCACTAACTAATCTAATAAGAGAATTTTGCGAAGCCGTTCAAATCAAACCCCCTCTTATCTAAGTTTTGACATGGATTTTGACATAATGCAGCTGTCCTAGTTTCGTATTTGTAAACGGTTAGAATTAAGTCGTTTGAACCATTTGGGAATTATTTTCAGTTATTGTGTAGAGCTTATACTTCAGTGGAATGCCTTGCAAACATTATTTTGTCTTATCAAAGTAAAATGGTCAGTCCAAGTGGTCTAATGTATAACCTTCTTTTTTTTCATCATTGATGATGAAAGATAATTGTTGGGAGCAGCGCGTGCGTATCACCGGAAAGAGATAAAGATGGCGGGAAGCAAGGCAAGCTTCTCCGAGCGTGTGTGAGCGCTGCGAATTTACCTGCTCCAGCATGAAATTCCGAGCAAAACTTGTAGACGTAACTTGCATACAACAATTTACAAGTATGGTGTGTGTGTGTGTGTGTGTGTGTGTGTGTGTGTGTGTGTGTGTGTGTGCGCGCGCGTGCGTGCGTGCGTGTGTGTGTGTGTGTGTGTGTGAGACAGGGAGACAGACAGAGCAACTAGCAAAGTTAATCGAGACCGCCACCACCTTTTTTTCCCCTTATGATCCGTTTCAAAGCAAATGACTTTAATGTTAGATCCTGGAACAGTTCAAAGAATTTGTCAAAAGCAAAAGCATGCCTGACTGGAAATGGAACTAGACTGATTTGCTAAACAGAAACCATGCCGTTGATCTTTACCCAGTACCAGGCGAACCCGGGCTTTGCCGGCTTTGGTTATAACTTACATTCACAGCAGGACATGATCATGACACTTCCAAAGGGTTCTAACTTAATTCTAACTTGAATCTAGATTTAAAAATTATTTTTTTTAGTGCTCAGCTCTTTTGAGATGAAATCTTCAGTATGAAAATGAAATATTCATTGCACATGGACCAGTGTTACTTATCTATCAATTATTATATGGTGTTGTTGTTGCAGGTGTTGTCGGGACAATATCCAAGCTGATCAAAATATGCACCATGCGAATAACTCAAGACAAGTTGTACTTCATTCTGACAGAGACCGTAGCAAATGGAGGCGTGCAGATCTGGTGTGAACTACCACAGGTAAAGACTGTTCCCATTTGAGGATTTTACTGGAGTAGTTCCTGTTCCTTCTAAGCCAGAGGTTGATGCACTTGGGAATTTGGTGAGGTGCAATACTGAAAGTAGACTACACATTACTGGTGATAGTTGTTGCCACAGATCACAACAGGAAAGAAGTACTCTGTGATGCTTCTCAGAGTTTTGAAAGACAGACACTTGCTGAAAGCATATATATATATATATATATATATATATATATATATATATATATATATGACAACTTGTAATTGTATCCATGGTTGAAATTTGTCAGGAAATATGCTCTAAGACAGTAAGAGATGAGGTGGGAAACTGCCTGACTGAACTGTGCTGATGGTAGTACTTGGTTGAATTGTCAGAATGATTCAGCTGATGGTGGTGTTGATAA
Source organism: Alviniconcha marisindica (assembly GCA_018857735.1). Taxonomy (NCBI): domain Eukaryota; kingdom Metazoa; phylum Mollusca; class Gastropoda; family Provannidae; genus Alviniconcha; species Alviniconcha marisindica. Next base: position 147,620 of record JABMCL010001117.1, read on the forward strand.
TAATGAAGAGGCTGGGTGTTGCTTGGGGGAGGTGGGGAATTCATTGAAAAATAAAGTGACATTTGTAGAACTACCCTTTTCCCTTCAGGTTACTAAAAATTGTCGTTTTGTTGTTGTTTTTAAGAAATGTGTTTTTGACAACCACATGTCTTTCACTAAGTAGGCTCTTTCCATGGCTGATGTGGGTCATCTCATGAGTATGTATAATGCAGTAGTTTTATATTGTCATTCAACTAAAATTAGTAAAGTAAGGAATAAATGGTGAAACAGTTGTTTGTGCATGGCAAAAATAATTTTGGTCAGTATATTCACAGTAATTATAATAACTTATGATACTCATAATCTATCAAGATACCTCACACTAGCAACAGCTCTAGGCATTATAATTACATGTATGATGTACAGTAGAAGACATTCTGTCATTCATGAGTAGAATACAGTAGCACACATACATAGTGATACACACACAAACATGTACATCACTACATGTGTGAAGAAAATGCACAGAATATATCAGTTAAACCACATTGTCCTTCATTCCCATCAGTCTGTACAGTAACAGTGTGTGTGTGTGGGGGGGGGGGGGGGGGTGCGTGCGTGTATGTGTGTGTGTGTGTGTGTGTGTGCATCTTTTGGATAATTATGCTTGAACACTTGTAGATATATATTCTCTTTTTTTCTTTCTTTTTTGATAACATTTTCCATCTCGATGTACATTATGTGTGTATGCTTGTTCAGTGCTTTGAGCCGCAGGGTAGGCGCTTTACAAATTTCCATTATTATTATTAAATGCACACATAAATTGTGGATCAGCAGGTTAAAAAAACAAAAAACACAGTTAGTGTCCTGTGACTGAGTACTCTATCAGTATCACCATACAAAGCATGTTAGACACAAAAGGAACTGTTGCCTAATACTTTTGAGTCATAATTAGCATTTTATGGCATTTCCTGCTTGTAATAAATACTAATATTATACATGATAATATTTTAATTCATTGTGTGGTCTGTTACCAGGGTCACTTCTGTGATGAGTATGCAATGCAAGGCATGTCAGCAGAAGCTAACGAGATCTACCTGGAGCTGTGTCCGGAGAATCTGTTGCGAGCGCTGAAGACAGCCCAGGCTGCCCACTGGATCAAGCTGAAGCTGACCAATAAACACACGCCCTGTCTCACTCTTGAAGTGGAACTGGTAGAAAATGCATAATTTACAAAAATCAAAAGTCAAAAGTGAATTGCAAAATAATTGCATACACCATTGCATTCATTGTGGGAAGGGGATAGCTCTGTGGCAGAGTGCTGGATTCATGAAGGTCTTGGGTTCGACTAGTGGCAAGAGTAGCAGGAAAATTTCACTTCTCCGGGGTCAGCTTTCTGGGCTGAATCTTAATTTGGTATCCACTCCACTACTGTGTTACCACAGTAGCACATAAAAGATCCTGGTCATTTTGGCACAAATGAAGGTGGCAGGTTACAGCTAAATACACAGGCACCCTACATATGTGGCTCCAAATAGAACTGTAATCTGGTGCATGGTTGTATGGTGCACACAAAGAACAAGCGCTGTGACGGCAGCAGTTTCATGTGGCACGTTGTTGGACTTGTTTCTGGGAATGTGTGAATTGTGAATGTGCAGGGTTTGCTTAATTAATACTTGACCTGCATTGGATGAAAGCATTCAGGTTTTCTTCAGGCATCAAGAACTTCAGTGCATCATTGTGATTCAGGTGATCCAGTGATGCCGTCAACATAACTCAGCTGCAAACACAACAGTGCTGTACAAGCATTCGTGACACTTTTTTCCATAAGTGTGACAGCTAGTGGTTTCAAAGTACCACAGATGTGACAGTTTTCTCATGAAGTTGAAGTAATTGCCTGCATGCCAAGTAATGAGCACTTTGGGACAAAACTATATATATATCTTATTTGTGGTATTTTGTACACATTTTGTATTTTGTGCTTCATCATTGAAGTATATCATGACCATGTTTTTGTGTGTGTCCCCTTCAGCCATCCATAGGATCATGCCACAGGCTTGCAGTACATGACATTCCCGTCACCATCGTGAAGCGACGCAATTGGGCTGACTATGCTGAGCCAGAGATGCCCAACTTTGATGTAAGGCCTTCATGTGTTAAAACATATGATGCTTCTGGTGATACTCCCCCACACTAAAGCTTCTGGTTCTGGTTTTGTACATTGCAGGGACTGGTCATTTTTGCAAAGCTTCTTGTTTAAATGGCAGAGAAAACGCCAATCAGATCAACATTAGTGTTGGAATATTTGTTGCTGTTTAAACAGAATTGATGGGATGTGGTTACACCAATGTGTGACCAATATTTATAAATGGACAGGATGTACAAGTGATGTATCCACATAGGTAAGACACTAGAATGTTATCACACTGGAAGGTTTAGGAGGTCAGACTTGGTGTATAACCATAAGCCTCACTGCTTAAATCCCAGATGGTTACAGCGCATCTTCAAAAGGACACAACCATTTCTGACCCTATCAGAGACTGATTATGACTGAGTCTCATTTTTTAGGACTTTCAAGTAAGATCAGGTCACATACTTCTTTATTCCACACAGTGAAAAATATGGGTGCCACACACTAATTAGAAACAATATCTACAGATATAAAAGAGTCACAGTTTAAGAGTGTAAGGTTAAAACCAGCTAAAGTATTATTTAAATAGAGTGTCAATTACCTATGGAAATGCACTCTAAAAGTTAACAGTGTCACACACATAATGTGATTGATATATATATATATATATATATATATATATATATATATATATATATAACATTAATAGGCACAAGTACAATTATCACTATTTACATCCTACCCATTCACACCTACATCCACATCCACCCCCCCCCACCACACACATACACACACACCATTGTTTTGAACAAACAGGATAAGTCAAGTGAAAAACTAATGTGTGTATTTTTTATTCCATTCATATCACCCTGCAGTGCTTCTTCAGTTCAGTTCCCCTTAATTAAGGAGAACATAATTATTTACCTTTACATGTGAGGAACCATTTCACATGCCCTCTTTCAAGTTTTTGGTTTGCTGATGACTGTGGGCCTCAGGCATCCTTGTTTTAATGCATGCATGTTTTTTCCTTTCAGGTCAGTATTACCATGCCAACGCTCAAGATGTTAAAGAATGTTGTGGACAAAATGAAAAACATCAGTAACTTTGTGGTAAGATAAAGTTTTTTTCTTTGAGGGTATTTGCACAGGACATATATATATGTCACATGCAGTATTTCTAAACAGATAGTGCATCTTGCTCTATTTTGTGACTTTCTCTTTAGTTATTTATTTGGTGATTTAGGAACTGACAGCAGGTACCTGCACTCAATGGTGATGACTGTCTTTAGTGCTGTATATATAATTATACATATATGTGATATATATTGGTGGCCCATCTAGCTGCCAGAAGGGTGCAGGCACATGTACACTACAATTGCTCAAGACTGAATGAATTCAGCATGGTTTTGCAGAGTCTGTCTGCCAGTCAGAGTGGAGAGATGAGGTTGTCAGTAGAGACAGACATGGTTGCCATCAACACTCACTTCAAGGACCTCTTCAATCCCTCATGGCGTGAGTTCATTTGCTTGTAGTGTTGTCATGAAGGGGGAGGGGAGGGGGGTTGAATAACATCAGCAATACCCATAACGCTCTTTCCAATTGGGGGCCTTATGATTAGGGAAGGGGGGGAACTATACCTGATGCTAGTGTTGGATTGTCTGTGTCACCGCCAGAATAATTCAACAGTGTTGTGTGAGTTTCATGTGAATTGGGTTTGAACCTTGGTCCACCTCCCAACTAGCCAAGAGCCTTACCCTAGGCTGATGTTGTCTGCTATTATGTTAGTCTTTACAGCTTATAATATTGGATTGTTGTTTTTTGTTGTTGTTTGTACCTTCATGTCTCTTGATTTGAAACGGGTTGATTTTATATCCTACATTTTCTTCGTCCAAGTCATGCCAGCCAAATAATAAGTGCTCCCAAGTGAGATTGCTTATTTGAAGTTATGTGAACGAGTGCACTGCTGGTCCTTCATCTTCTGTTTGACAGTTTCAGCTTTCTTTGGCACATTTTGTGTGAGGTCAGATATTGATCTTTCAAAAGCTTGTGTTTATTCCTGGCTCTCTCTTTCCATGTAACCTGCCATTTTCTCTGACACCTTCTGTTTGGTCTTTAGGTCATGATGATGGTGAAGCAGGTCAAAGTTCAAGGTCATCAGTCTGTTTTGTTTTTAAGTCATGGTGATGGTGAAGCAGGTCAAAGTTCAAAGTCATCAGTATGTTCTGTTTTTAGGTCATGATGCTGGTGATGGTGAAGCAGATCAAAATTCAAAGTCATCACAGCGTGACCCAGCAAAATTTGCCCAAGCGAGAATTGATATTCGACGCTTTGCCCAGTTCCTGTCCAGCCAGCAAGTCAGCCCCAGCAGGGTGATCTGTAGTAAGTTCATCAGTCAGTTAACTATTGGAAGTCAAAAGCCTTGGCACTCTCTTCATCCATCCAGTTGCACTTTTGGAACAGCTTTTATTAAGACTGCAAAAATTCACATTCTGCCTTCAGAGCTTTTAAAATTCACATTTGTTCTTGCATTCTTGCAAATTGTTTTTCTACCCTAATATCAGACTGCCATTCAAATAAAATTGAAGCAAATTTGACTGCCACTATTCTGAAATGAGATGAAAACAAAACAATGCTTATCTTAATCAGATAAATTTTCAGGGTGGACCCGACCCCTTTTTCAAGCAACAAACAAATAATATACAAATGAATGGAGAGAGGAATGAAATTAGATGTACCAATCTTTTAGTTGTTGAAAAGTATTTGTTAAACAGTGAGGGTTGGTAGGTGGAAAAAGTATAGAGCAAATTTAGAAAGCAGCTGGGCCAAAGTGCTCTTCAAAGAAAAATACACAATTTAAATGGAACGGTGTTGATTCCAGTCATCCATTTCAGTGGCAGTTTGCTGCACTAATATGCATCAGGGGTGTCAGACTTGAACAGTTGTGACATTTATGAGCACAAACAGAAATGGTAACAATGACAATGACATTAAAAAGTGCATTCTGAATTTTTAAATCAGGTCATTGCCCCATTCAGATAGTGATTTTTGTTTGTTAACCTAATTTAATATTGTTATGCTGTTGTCTAAGATTTAAAAAAATGATTGTTGCATGGAGTGTGTTGCATTTTGTTTCAGACATCGTAGACAAGCAAGTGGTTCACTTCTATCTGATGCATGATGATGTCTCCCTGCAGTACTTCATGCCTGTTGTTTCTGCCTGATGACTCTGTGTGTGTGGGGGTGGTGGGGGAGGGGGGGGGGGTATGCACATGCATGCATATAATGTATGTTCACATGCTGATGCTGTTTCAAGATCAATAAAAAGAAAAAGAAAAGATGCTGTCTAAATAGACAGTGATTGAATAAAGTGAGTTCAATAATTTACTTGTGTTTGTACTGCTTGATTGTTTAGACCATGTTCAGGTGGCTTATCCTTTTTGAATGCCTCAGCTGGGTTGTCATTTGTTTAATTTTCACAGTAACGCCCAAACTAGAAGGCACTTTTGAATGAAACATCTTGGTTATACTTCTGAAACAAGTAATTTAACTGATAAGGCACCCCTTAAAATTGTGAAAGTTCAGCATCTCAGATGATCAAAACAAAGTGCCAACTGATGGACGCTTAGATGAGAAATATGACAGCGAAAAGTGAAAAAGTGCAATGAATGAAGTGAAACAAAAAGTTCCAGTTTACCTGGGTACAAGCAGCATCAATCATCAGAGATGAACAACGTTCCTTGCCCAGCATAGTGCCGGGATCAAAGCGTGTTTGGGGGATTGGGGTGCCTATTAATCTGAGAATAATGACATACAACCGGTTGTTTTTTCCCCCCCTCCAACTGTTTGTCAGTATTCAGTTATTGTGTGTGTGAGTCAATGTACTTCAAATATAAATTAGAAAAATGTTAAAGAGAACTTATTTTTGAATTAGACAAATTTTAATTAGCACATATTTTCAGTAAAAACACCCGCTTCAACCGACAGACAGATAAACGATGACAGAAAATAGACAAAGTTAATGTTTGATGTCGAGCAGCACAACACGATCACCGGACTAGATCTGTGCGGTCCATGGGAAGTGACTGTGACTGCAATATTTTGAATGAATTACTTCCCTTGAGCAGACTGGCTAAACACAGAGTCGACGTTTTTGTAAAGAAAGGCGACGGTACTTTACGACAGTATCCATAGCCTTTTTAGCCTCACCAGGCTTCAGCAGTACCTTGACACGCCCCGGAACGGTCGGAGTGTGACTCGAGGCACAAATGTCTCGGACTGAGCCGGCACTGATGGAGACCCCGCGCATCAGTCGAGTCCTTGGGCACATTCCTCAGTGGCCTATCAGTCAGATCTGATAGATTCTTTTAAGCTCTCCGCTACCCTAACAGCCTTCAACATTGAAAGCTACCTCAGAAGGATGTGTAGGGCCGATGCCGTCAATCATACCCGTGTCAGTCTCCGATATATTACTCAGTGACTCCAGCGGTTAGTGCCGAGTCAGTCAAAGGCCGCCACATTGAGTATACTGTGAAGAAAAAGAAGAGGATGAATATCCACTCTCTCTCCGTTTAAAAAAACACATTTATGAAGTAAACTCTGCAGAAGTAATAGAATAACCAACCAAATCTTTCTCACTCTAATGAGAGTACCGCTTTAAGCGTGTGCTGACACTGATTATATAATGATAAATTTTGGCGACCTTTCCCAGCGAGGTTCCATGGTGTAATGGTTAGCACTCTGGACTCTGAATCCAGCGATCCGAGTTCAAATCTCGGTGGAACCTACCTTTTTTTTTTTTTTTCTTTAAAAAGAAAAGAAAAAAGAAAACAAGGTAGGTTCCACCGAGATTTGATGATGATGATAAAGTCAAACGATGTAAAGTCGACACAGATCAGTGCTCTCAGTTTTGAATACTCGGATGCTTCTATGTATCTATCTGTCTATCTCCAACGGTGTGACTATACTGATCGGCGGCCGGATAACCGTTATTTACCGAATGGGCAAGTGACCTGTGGTCATTCGCAGAGCGGACAGCCCAAACGCTGACCAGTCTACTTCAACACTGACTTTCCAGCCACGGTTTTGGGAAAACAAAGGTTCAGTCAAGTTTATAGTTCACATTTTCTGTTTCAGCTGTACTTAGTTTAACTTCGGTTTGCATACATACAAAAATAATACAGAAACATTGTCATAGGACTTGTTTAACAAATACTGGTTTTATTTACACCCCCCCCCCCCATCCCCACCACACACACACACACACACACTGACACAACCGCCCTCTCCGGCCCCTCCAAAAAAGGCCCCACTGAAACAACAACAACAACAACACACACACACAACGGCACCACATTGTTGTTGTTGATCGCTTTTACATAGCGCTATTCTCCGCTCTCGAGCAGACTCACTGCGCTCGCATGTGATTCTACATGAGTGAACAGCTTTTTATAGCGCATTTTTGAATATCCACCGATGTACTTACAGCGCAGGCCGGCATGGCTGGTGCCACATGAAACTGCTGCCATCTCGGCGCGTTCTGTGTACACCATACAACCATGCACCATCATAGTCACTTCATGCAAAGCCACATACGTAAGGTGCATGCGTGTTTAGCTGTAACCTGCCACTCCTGCACTTTTGGCAGAATGGCCGGGGTCTTTTACGTACTAGTGCGGTAACGGATACCGAAAGGACAGACACATTGCTTTGATCAGATGAAGAAACGCCCAAATCAGAGCTCTAAATTGGTCTAAGAACACAAACCACTTTCAATATTACAAAACAAATTCTATAGCAAAATCGTCAGCAATTAATAATAACTATGATAAATCTCTGACCGAAAACGTTAAAAACTGAGAAAACGGTCAAAATCAAATCTTAATTTCGAGGATTTTGGCTTAAAATGCTCCGCGGATTTTATATTCTGTTTAGTGTTAGCGCGGGGACTCGACTGTGAAGCCCGCCAAAACACGTAAAGTGTCAGCTGGCTGAGCGGCTTCCCGCGGCCTCTTTGATCTTCGTCCTCGGGCTACGCCAGCACGGACCTCGCACGTGACCTAGAGTAACGCGGCGGCGGTGTGTGCAACACGGGAGAACCGTGCTTAGGACTGGAGTGTTGTGTGCAGCCCGTCCCGTTTGTTATCTGCCTACGAAACCAAGAAAGTAACTTGGTGTTTTACGCCCAGTCAACCATTGCGGTTATATCAGGGCGAAAACCAAGAAAGAAAGTAACTATAAAATTGCATTTTGAAACAAACTCCTTATTCAATGAGTTGTTTTATTTCCTATCTATTAAGGAAGCTTGTTTTGGATAAGTAAATAAATTGGTGTTTTACGCCCAGTCAACCTGGGGGTGTAGGTGTGAATGAGGGGTGGAGGGGGGGGGGGGGTGCGCGTGCTTGCGTACTGAGTTAATTTTATTTTCCGATTACCTACTGTCATCATCTTTTTCAGTAGCCACTTTTTGGTGTGTGTGTGTGTGTGTGTGTGTGGTTAGTGTTATTTTAGAGCGCCCTGTGCTGCCACCTTGTGTGGTAGCTGGGCGCTCTAGAAATCCTCTTTATTATTATTATTATTTATTATTATTATTATTATAGCGTGCACCGCATTGATATATTCACCCTCGTTCAATTTATGGCAATACGTTTAAAAACAAAATTGTTAGCCTCCTGTTACCTGGATGACTGTTACTGTTTGCATACCTGTTCATGTGCATCTCTTGGCTTTTTATATGGAAGTGCGTGACTGCAAATTTAGCTGCTCTTGAAAATGTATTCTTGTGGCGTGTTAACGGTCACTTAGCAGTTCTTACATGCCTTACCTGCACACACACACACACGCACGCACACACACACACACACACACACACAACACACACACACACACACACACACACACACACACACCATTAAAGTCTTTCGCGGTTTTATTATTGTTGTTGAGGTGAAGCTCACAGTAGGTTCAGTAGAGGAAGGTGAGCGGGTATCAGTTGCGGACCGAATTTGTCGGGTCAGAAATATAAGGACAGTACGGAAATCCGATACATTACTAAGTAGAGCTTTTGTCAGTGGAGAACTTCACATAGAAGTCTCCGCCGCTGGGTTGCGACTGACACTTCTACTTGACATTCAGCTCGTGGAGCAGGCCGCGCAGAGGTCAAGCGGTGGGAACATCTGCTTTAACCGAGACTAGAACACTAAAGAACAGACAAGAACTTTGAGTAGTCACTAAGAAGGTCCTATGGAAATGATATGCCTGACACGACGTGTTACGTACGGCTTTGCAAACATTGTCATCGATGAAGGGCCGGTGTGTGTACATATCTGCGTGTACGCGAAAATAACTACCAGTAATCTCGGCGTGCGATAACATAACTCTGATTAAAAATTTGCGGGGCTAATTTTACGTGAGGGGAATAATTCCGGCTTGGCCGAGGAGTTCAACTGGCGTGTACACGGCGAGAGTTGAACCTGGTTCACACTGAGGCAACTCCGACAAATAATTCAGTTGAGACAACTACCGGACACTGACTGTGAAGCGGCGTTCACGTGCAAAACATGACCCCCATCCGCTGCCGTTCCCCACGTCACTTCTGTCTAGCAATCCCCATAACAATATATTTACACCAGGCAGCTTAATTAATAAGCACTATCAGCATTTTCCGTTGGATAACATTAGATTAAGTCTTAAATGGAACAGAAAACAACTTCGCATACCGATGAAAGGTGTAGCCTTTCCGTCGGGCCCCCTTCGTGTCCTTTATAGAACAATTAATCGCCGCACAGCATGGAATCTTAATCATTTATGAAAATAGTTCGTGGTTGGATCTTTTGGGTGAACGTTCAGGGGACATCACTCCGCGCTGTCGCTTCAAGTGTTGCTGTAGTAAGAGTTACAAGTTAAGCAGTCTATTATTCAGTGTCAGTCTCACGGTGTGGTACAGCCTAACGGTGACGTACTAGTCCACATCACACTCTTCGTACAGCATTTTCTTCTAGCCCAGGGTAAACTTTCTGTGCTCTTATATATTTCGGTATCCGTTCCACCCCCGTGTTACCGTAGTAAGTTCCGACTGACGTAAAAGATCCTGGTCATTCTCAGTGCCAAACGTGCAGGTGGCAGGTTACAGCGAAACCCATGCACCGTACGTATGTGGCTTCGAATAAAACTTATCTGGTGCATGGCTGTGACTTAATGTGCACCGAGATGGCAGCAGTTTCACGTAGCACCAGCCATGTAACAATCAAACAGGCGCTGAGAACACCACTGCGGTGGATATTCAAAACGCGCTGTGTAAAGCTGCGGCTTGAGGCGCAGTGAGTGCTCGGAAGCAGAGAACAGCGCTATATGAAATCTAGTCTAACCACACTCAGTCCTCACACTGCCAAACACAGTAAGGTCAAACATGAGCTGGGAAATCCACATGCAAGCTAGTCGCTGGATTTAATGTCTTGTCTACCTCATGGGGTCAAACAATCAACTGCAGTTAAACAACGATAAAACGGAAATGATTATGACTGCTACAAAGGCATTCTCAACTCACTCTGTCCATATACCTGGAAGCCGGCTCTCACCGGCATCAAACTTCCCAAACACGATTCGCAACCGAAGTGTATGTCTTGATCCTCCTCTCTCTTTCCAACAGCAAATCTTTTGTCTTTGTTTTGTTGTTATTAGACCGTCTGATGAAATTGCCCCGTGCGGGTGAAAAGTCTTATTACATTGAACTGGACTGAAATATGAGGCACCAAAACCGTCACTGGAAACACAAATACTCGATATTTTGGGATGTTTTCTACCGAAGGGTGGATAGACAGGAAAAAGCAGCAGTGACATGGGCATCCACTGGGGTCAGCTTTGGCACATGCACACGTGGTGAGCCACTCGGAAGCTACACTCAGCTACATTTGTGTGAACTGAGTTTTCTGTTAAACCCGGCCTTCACGTGCCGGTCTGCCGTGTGCACGCTTTGCAGGGTTTACCGCTGTGTAACTTTTCCTGACAGTGCTTTTGAAAAACTAAAATAAAAAAAATAGCAAAGCTTTCGCACGTAACTCACCAAATTTGCATGTGACCGCGAGCGAGTACACAAAGAGAGAACTTGAACTCAAAAACTATTTTACACGGATTGTAGTTTAGGTTCAGTCAAACCTGTCTGTCAAAACTAATCACTGCAAAGCTACGGACGAGCAAACAAACAAAACAAAACAAAACACCTTACATTTGTATGCATAGACTATAATTATGAAACATGACTGATCATTAGTAACTGGATTTTAGCGTTGGGTTACCCCAGAACAAAAACATGAATAAATGAATGAACGACTTAGGCCACATATAGCATAATGGGGCATAGGCACCTCCATACAGAAACGTGCGTGTTCACAGCGCCAGATGCACACAATGCATGCGGTGCATAGCACACAACCAGCATACAGCCAGCAGATAAACAAGTCTACAGAACATCTGGACAGAAGCAACCAACGAGTGTTGTACAAAGGAGAAAAACGGACGAGCAAAAACTAGAGAGAGACAAAGTGTTCGCGCACGTGCACGTGTGTTTAACAATAATAGTAACAGCGGTCATTTGTATAGCGCCATCCCTATAATGTATACATTAAAATCCCCAAAACTTTATTGAAAACATCAAAAGCTCTATTGCATCAGTGTACAATAGGCTTCCTTGGAGTACATCATGCAGTGATGATAGCGTTACGACGGGAGATAAAAGATCAAAAATATCGTATACATTAAAACCTAAAAAAATGTGTGTGTGTGTGTGTGTGTGTGTGTGTGTGTGTGTGTGTGTGTGTGTGTGTGACTGCGTGTGCGAGCGCGCTCTATGACATTGGTAATAAGTCGAGCAATGTTGACAGCATTACGGTGGGAGATAAGAGACCCCGTGTGCAAAACAACCCGGCTGCTGGCTGTGGCGGTTTCGACTTGAGGGCCACGCCAGACAGGTGAGCGAGTGGACTGGGGACAGTTTTTCTCCCTGAAGCTCGGTAGTGATCATGCAGGACAGTCACGACGTCAGGGACCATCCTCGCAAGTAAGTGCCTTTGAAAAAAATATTTAAACATTATCCTTCACTGTACTAAGCTAAAAACTTCACAATCCGTCGATAGTAGTGCTTTTTATTGTTAAAGTGGCCATTCCGGTCACTGCATATCGCCCAGGTTTTCAAGGAAGGAAGGATAGCTGAATCAGAGACACTGCACTACAGGGACTGCCAACTCGCTGTGAGCCTAAACGGAGCTTGCTTGTCTAGCGCACGAGAAGGGAATATGGGCTATACCTGTGTGTGTGTGTGTGTGTGTGTGTGTGTGTGTGTGTGTGTGTGTGTGTGTGTGTGTGTGTGTATATACACATCCCCCCCCCCTCCCCCGAATGGACCAGTTTAAATATATCCGGAAGAATAAATTCAAATAAAACAACACGATCTGAAGCTAATCTGCTTCTCACAATCTGCTCCTTTTACGTATTTGCAGTTGATGTGTTTTTGCTCTTTTCAGAACGCCGGCAGTCAGTTCTTTTTCATATTTTTCCCCACAACGGAGATTGTATTGCAGGATGCCGATTTCCAAAATTACTTAATTTCAATCAGAAAACTAAACGAGTCAAAAAAGTTGAAACATTTGAAAAGGTGAGTTTTCTGTCATGTGCTGTTCTTTTTTCTTCTTTATTATTATTTTTATTATCATTTCATTTCACTGCTTGGTAAAAAGTTAATTTGTAAACTAGAACGTTTTACCGGATGGTTTAAAAAAAAAATCAGTTTTATCAATACGACTACACGCTGGCTTAATGAGTTACACCGCATACAGACAGACGATTTTTTTTCTAACAAAAAACTTCTACATTCGGTTATAATAAAAAATGT
>JABMCL010003147.1:0-72500 GCA_018857735.1 Alviniconcha marisindica
GGGTGTGGGTTATATATATATATGTTATGTGTGATGAGAATGGAAGGAGAATGCGAGTTGGACTTAGTTGGTCTGGGTGAGTGTGTGAGCTTAACTGCTCTGTGCAGATAGAAAACAAATTTTATGCATAGTTAACTGCCAGTGTTCTGAAACTAGATTGAAACACAGAAAAGGTTGAAAAGAACACTTATTTAATCACTTAGGCAGTTAAAGTAAGCATTCTTTTGAACGTTTTTTGTGTTTCAGTCTGTGTGGGAGAGCTGAGATGGAGAATGTTAGTGGCTTGTTTGCTCTGTGTCGGTGCTAGTTTGTCATGGTGTGTGTGTGAGAGAGAACATGAGGGAGAATGTGGGAGTGTGTCTGGCTTAGTCTGGGTAGGGGTAGAGGACAGAGAAGAGAGAGAATTGTGAAGTGTCAAATTATTGACTGGTTAAGATTGTATTACAAATTGTGCTGATGTAGTTTTTGCAGATGGCATTTGAATTGTGTGACCAAGTGCAATGATAGGTGATGGGAGGTTGTAGCTGTACCCTATTAGGCTCATGGACTGTTGCACGTTTTCTTCCAACCAGTGTGTGCTTAGACCTCATTTATTGTGATTTAATGTTAAAAGCATTATTTGCTGAAAAAGGTACTAACACTTGCCCATGAACCCAATGGGATATTGACCCAGTTCCAAATGCTTTCAAAACAACTTTTTTTTAAAAAATTATGAAAAAATGTAATTTTTTTAACTTTAGTGTAAAACAAGAAGAAGTAAGTGAAACTGAAAGAAATAGCCACAGAGTGATTTCCTTTTTATAGTGTAAAACTATCAGACAAATGGAACCCAACAGGCCTGTTCACTTAAAACTCCAGCAGGTAAGTATCATACATATAGCATTGATTGATGTAGGTTTAGTGTTTGACCAGGCATTTTGGCTTCTATTCTAGATATTTTCATTCTGTTGCTGATTACATAGTATTAATAGTAACTAGGTGTGTTTAAGTCACACATTAATGGCTAAATCATGAGCAACACAGAAGCAGGTAAGTATATTGGAATAGGATAAAAAGTGAACCTCATTTAAGTTCATTTTAAGTCATGTCTGAATCAAATTTTAATAAACACTAGTTGGCTTTTATGAAAGCTGTCAAAGGTTCTCTCTATATATAATTAGTATAATGCCTAAAAATGAAGTAGGTCCAAATATAGCTTTGCATACTTCACCTACTTCCAGGAATTCTATTCTTATTTTTACTGTCCAGTTCATTCAACTTTATTTTTTGCCAGTGCTCTTCAAACATGAAGTGTTCTGTGTCAGAACAGGTAGATGGAAAATTGGTTTACTGTGTCGAGTCTGTGGACTGGACTTGTACTCGTGTATAACTTGATAAATTGTTTAGGCTGTGTTTGCTATTCAACTATTGATTAAATTAAGTACATTAAATGTGCTTTCACAGTTTTCTGTGCCTTCAGATGTGAATCAGACTCAGTTATAATTGTTTTGTGGACTTGTTTTGCCCTGATATGACCTTTGTAGTTGACTTTGCATTAAATATCAATAATCCATCTCTCACACACACACGCACATATATATGATTCAAAGCAGTTGACAGGGCTTTCAATTCACAAATTATTTCCTGTGAGGAGTCCTACATGGCAGTTCGACACAGGCAGAAATTGGAAGTCCTTCCACAGAGAACCCAGAGCAGTGAACAATTGGCTCTTTAAATGCTTTGCCACAGTAGCATGCTCTAGATGCGTTTTCTAATGTTCCCTCTTCTGAGCACAAACAGCTGTCAAACATTCTCCCTTTATCCTGGAACAAGTCAGAATATAGCCACCCATGCTTTAACCGCTGCCAGGCAATGAGGCATTTATTTCTTGCGTTATGATTTCAGCCTTCCAGGTCTGTTCAGCATTATTTGTTGCAAAACCTCTTTTCACGTTTTTTTTGCATTAGGTCAATAGGTGTGGCTGTAACAGGTTCTTCTTCAGGTTCACAGAATAAAATAGGTCACTCGGCGCATTGTCAGAAGCAATTAATGCAGGTTCCTTTGTTGGGAGCTCACAGAATATAACTATAAGCTTAAAGCTTCTGAAACTGGTACATGTGGGTTTATTTACTTGTGTCTGCCCAGATGTATTAACCAGCATGGCTGACTGGGCTGTGAGTGTTACCTATTAAGTTGCTCATGTACATATGTTTGTCCTGATGTGTCAGTGTGTGGCTGACAGGACGTCAAAACAAAACAATTTTTTTTATAACTGTTTAAAGGCCTTTAAAAGGTTGGAATATGGTGATGCACACTACCTTCCTTCTCACCTGATTCACCTTCAGTTTGTAGCAGGTCAGAATATAGCCATGCATGCTTCATCTGCTGACCAGAAATCTGCTTTAATAATTTTGACCTTACTTCATTTAGCTTTTCATCTTTAAAAAGCAGCAACATCATCTCCCACTTTCTGCAAAGGGACCTGACTCATTGTTACAGTTGATTGTGCAGATTCATGTGTTTAGAGCGATGGACAAGGAGTAGGTTTTAATAAATGGATGAGGAGTAGGCTTCAGATGTAAAGCAACCCACCATTTCCCTTATTTTGCACTGTACTGCAGTTCTGACTACACATATAATTGCAAAGATTCCCATGATGGTGTAGTGCATCTTCAAAAATCAAGGCCCCTGAACAAAGAATCTGAAGCTACAAGTATCAGAAACTATGTTTCAGCTTTAAAATCAGAAGTAGGTATACATTACACTTTTATAGCTTTACGCATTTCACCTTTTGCAGGAAGTTTGCCCTTCTGACTTTTGTCTTTACACTTAAAGTTTGATTTGAGCTACATGTCTGTTTTTCCACAGTCCACTTACGACAAAGTGATGTGCATGCCATAAAATTGAATTAGACGTGGTATATATATGGCATTTGTTTTGCCCTAAAAGAATTTTTGCTCTTGACCAGGCATTAAACATCAGTAACTAGGATTCAGGTTCTGGACCAGGTGAAGACTTACAAAATAGCTACTGGTTATACTTATATTTGACTAGATGATTGACTGTGCCCTGCCATTTACTGATTTATCTGTTTGCAATCTGAGGGCAGTCTGGAGGTTTTGTGCTCACCTCCACCAGTGTCAGGTATTCATTTGAGAACCTGGTTTAAAACTTTCATTGATTATTCTGATGCCAAAAAACACACCAAAACAACAACAGAAAAGGTATCAATAAAAACTTTGCTCTGCTCTTCTGATGCAAATCAAACCAAAAACAACAACAGAAAAGGCACTAATAAAAACTCTGGTCTGGTTATTAGCTCTGCTCTGTCTTCATTTTACATTGTGTTACATCCTCCCCACCCCCCACCCCCACCCCCACATCCCTTTATTTTTCTGTCTTTATTTTTGTCTCTTTGTTTCTTGTGGTCCTCATTTATTGTCCGTGACTGATTCTTTTTCTTTTGTATCTCTTAAATTTTGCCTTTGTGCGGTTCTGTGAGTGAGTGAGACCTGTTAATTACTGGTAATTATTTAATAACTTGGGGGGAGAGAAATACCAGATTTTTATTTCAGCAGTTGCATTAATGGGATTTGTAAATTGGATAAGTTCAAAATGCTCTTGGCTTGTATTGTGCAGTTCATCAGCTGAGCAAGGATGTGAGCTAATTAAAACACTTCCTGGAAGTTTCTTGAAGGTATTCCTGGGAAGATGTATTTTCGCTGCCTTCCTAATTAATTTTTGTCATCAGTTATAAATACGTTCTGAGGCATATTTATGCTTAGTTATTGATAAAGTTGTTGCTCAGTTTGACTTTTGGTTGTGTTTAAATTGTTTTTCTAAGATTGTAAGAGTAACGTTTCATTTCTTCTAGCTTGTTTTGCCCTGATGCAGCCTGGGTGGTTGATGGTGCATTAGATAAAACTCCTTAACAGCTCTTTTTTCATCAGTTGTAAATAAGTTCAAAATGATTTATTTGTGCTTGACTTTTTGGTAGTGTTAAAAACATTTTTCTAAAGGTAACATTTGATTTTTTTCTAGTTTGTTTTGCCCTGGTGCAACCTGGGTGGTTGCGAGTACATTAGATAAAACTTCATCTATCAGCCAGCTCTTTTTTTTCCATCAGTTGTAAATAAGTTCAAAATGATTTACTTTTACTTGACTTTTTGGTAGTGTTAAACATTTTCTAAAAGTAACATTGGATTTTTTCTAGCTTGTTTTGCCCTGGTGCAACCTGGGCGGTTGATGGTGCATTAGATAAAACTCCTTAACAGCTCTTTTTTCATCAGTTGTAAATAAGTTCAAAATGATTTATTTGTGCTTGACTTTTTGATAGTGTTAAAAACATTTTTCTAAAGGTAACATTTGATTTTTTTCTAGTTTGTTTTGCCCTGGTGCAACCTGGGTGGTTGCGAGTACATTAGATAAAACTTCATCTATCAGCCAGCTCTTTTTTTTTCATCAGTTGTAAATAAGTTCAAAATGATTTATTTTTACTTGACCTTTTAGTAATGTTAAACATTTTCTAAAAGTAACATTTGATTTTTTTCTAGCTTGTTTTGCCCTGGTGCAACCTGGGTGGTTGACAGTGCATTGCCATTAGATAAAACTTCATCTATCAGCCAGATCTTTTTTTCATCAGTTGTAAATAAGTTCAAAATGATTTATTTTTACTTGACCTTTAGGTAATGTTAAACATTTTCTAAAAGTAACATTTGATTTTTTTCAAGCTTGTTTTGCCCTAGTGCAACCTGGGTGGTTGACAGTGCATTAGATAAAATTTCATCTATCAGCCAGCTCTTTTTTTTTCTTCATCAGTTGTAAATAAGTTCCTAGTCAAAGTTCAACTTTCAGTTTTATTAATGCTTGACTTTTTACTGTTTTAATGTGCATTTAAATAATTTTCTAAAAGTAATGTTTGTTTGTTTTTTTAGTGGCCAACTCTTCTTTTCTTCAGTTTTTTTCATTAGTTATTAAAGTTTGAAAGCTTGATCATTAATAATTTTACTGTGACTTTTGGTTGTGTTTAATTGTTTCTTTAAATTAATGTTTAATTTCATATTGCTTGTTTTGCCGGTGTGTCACCTGGGAACCCATTAATCTGTCAGCCAGCTCTCCTTACAGCTGTTTAATTATGACCAAAAAAGTATGCCTATCAGTAATTTCAACTTGCATTCCATGTTCATTTCTTTCATTGCAGTTTAAGCAAGCAGATTAAGAGGCAGGTTAAGGCTTACTTAAGAGGATTTGCTATAGTGTTTCGTCATTGCGACTTTAATTCCATGTTCATTTCTTTCTTTTCAGTTTAAGCAGACAGGTTAAGAAGCAGGATTTGCTATAGTGTTTCATCATTGCCACTTGCATTCCATGTTCATTTCTTTCTTTTCAGTTTAAGCAGGCAGGTTAACGCTTGCTTAACAGGATTTGCTGTAACATATCATCACTTCCAGGACATAATTTGAGCCGCATTTCTTTCAGAATTAATTTCAATACACCCTGACCCAGAAAGCAAGGAGGAGAAAATGAAAACAAGACTTGATTTACTGTTTAAATGAGGTGAATGATTTTTGAATGTATATTCTGTGTAAATAATACTTTTCAGGAATTTGTTCCAGTTTGCCGTGACAGCAGTATATTTTTTGTCAAGGAAACTTAACTCTCTTTTTTCCAGTTTGCTGCGGCTGCAGTAATTTTTGTAAATGATAAACTTTCTTCTAGTTGCACTGATTTTTGTAAATGATCATGCAGACCAGCTTTATCAATGAGTTACTGCTCAGAAATTAACATAAAGTATTTGGATCTTAGAAATCAGGATAAGGCCATATATTTGTTGTTGTTGCAGTCCTGAACATGAAATCATCAATTTGTTTATTATTATTGCAATAATAACATGACATGACTTTACCATTCCTTGTCCAGTCCTTATTTTCAGTAATTTGCATTAAGCATAACAGGATCATTCTTTTTGATTTTTGTTTTGTTTGTTGTGTGTGTGGTTTTGTTGTGTGTGTGTGTGTGGGGGATATTGCAATAATTGGTCTTATCACTGGTTCATTAAAAATCCTTGTTTCTGGAATTAGTAACTGGATCATTCATTCCTTTGTTATTGCAGTAATTAGTATAAGTACATCACTCTCTGTTTATGAAGTAAGTGACTCATTCTTTAGCCATTGCAGTAATTAGTATAATTAGTAATTGCATCATTCTCTGTTAAGGAAGTCTTCAGTAGTTGCAGCAATTAGCATGAAGTCATTCGATCAGTCTCTATCTTTGAAGTAAGTAACTTGATCATTCCTGAAGGGGTCTCACTTTTATCTTCCACCAACAGATTCTGTTTCTGAAGGAGCACATTGACAGTCTTTTTTACTGGGCCCCGGTCCTGGATGTTTGAGTTGTCTGTCTCCAGGCTGTGGATGGCTGTGACTTGGCCTGTTGGCTGTCACACCCTTCACTGCCCATGCAACTTTGCAACACCACCTTCCTGGCCATTGGGTCTTCCTGGTGACCTCCTCATGCTGACAGCTTCTTGGAGCCACAGATGAAAGCTGGATGTCAGGTGCAGACTGAAAGTGGACAAACGACTCCTCTAGAGGAGCTTAACAAGAGGTGCTGCCCCCTCACTAACGCCCCCTACACCCCAAGGTAATGATTTGTCTTGCATGAAAAGAGGCAGAAGTTGGAATGATCAATTCAGTGTCAATCAAAGTTAAAGTGTCTGGCCAGGACAAAAAATAGTAAGTATTCAGCTGCTGTTAAGGTGGGATCTTTCAAACTTTGTGCAACTGTATCTTCATTATTGCAGCCACAGTTTGCTAGCCTGCAATGCATATTTGTGGCGGTTGTTTTGCACCTGGAGTGTGACAACAAACCCAATCTTTCGCTCATTTTGGTGCCAATTTCACTGTGTGTTTTTTTAGGTCAGCAAGGTGATCACTATATAGCAATTTTTTTTCAGTGGTTCAAAAGTTCTAACAAAAAGAGAGAGTGCAGTTTGGCGCTGTTGAAGTGAGTCTGCTAATTTTCCTGTTAAATGAAACTGAAAAGAAAAATTCCCTTTCATTATATTAGAGTTCCCACAAGAGCCCAGATTAGTGCTCAGGGAACTGATACAGAAAAGAGACTGGTGCATGTCCTGTGTGTGTGTTTGGAACCCAAGTAGCCGAGAGATTGTGCTCCCTCACAGGTGGAGTTTTGATCAGTGGAGGTGTGGTCTGTATGTTTTGTCCTACCTCCTTGGCATTGTACTTTGCCTGCTGGTCTGGGTGTGAGCCCAGACTGATCTTCCAGTCTCCCTGGAGTGCCCAAGGTGAGATCGTCTCGCACTTGGGTTTCTCAACTGCCTGCATGAAAGATCCTTAGTCACAGCTACTTCAGGAGATTTTGTCTGTGTGCATGTATGAGTGTTTCTTTTTCTTCCTCTTACTCTGCTGACTAGTCTTCATCAACTCTCTCTGTCTCTGTCTCTCTCTGTCTGTCTGTGTGTGTGTGTGTGTGTGTCTCTCTCTCTCTCTCTCTCTCTCTCTCTCTCTCTCTCTCTCTCTCTCTCTCTCTCTCTCTCTTCCTCCCACCTCCTCCTCCCTCCCTCTCTCCTTTCCTCCTATCTCTATTTCCTCCCCTCCCTTCGCCCTGATATAACCATACCAGTTGATTGGGAGTAAAACACCAACTTACTTACTTACTCCTCCCCTCCCCCACTGTCTCTCTCCCTCTGTCTCTCTCCCTCTGTCTCTCTCCCTCTGTCTCTCCCCATCTGTCTCTCCTCTTCTGTCTCTGTCCCCATCTGTCTCCCCCCTTCTGTCTCTCTCCCTATCTCTCTCCCCATCTGTCTCTCCCACTCTGTCTCTCTCCCCGTCTGTCTCTCTCCCCATCTGTCTCTCCCCCTCTGTCTCTTCCCCATCTGTCTCTCCCCCTCTGTCTCTCTCCCCCTCTGTCTCTCTCCCATCTGTCTCTCCCCCTCTGTCTCTTTCCCATCTGTCTCTCTCCCTCTGTCTCTCTCCCTCTGTCTCTCTCCCCATCTGTCTCTCCCCCTCTGTCTCTTTCCCCATCTGTCTCTCCCCTCTGTCTCTCTACCCATCTGTCTCTCCCCATCTGTCTCCCCCTCTGTCCTCCTCTGTCTCTCTACCCATCTGTCTCTCCTCTGTCTTCTCTCTGTTCTCTACCTGTCTCTTCTACCTCTGTCTCTCTAGCCATCTGTCTCTCCCACTCTGACTCATGCCCCTGTCTCAGTCTCTCTCCCATCTGTCTCTCCCCTCTGTCCCTCCCTCTGTCTCTCTACCCATCTGTCTCTCCCCCTCTGTCCTCCCCTCTGTCTCTACCCATCTGTCTCTCCCCTCTGTCCCTCCCCTCTGTCTCTCTCCCTCTGTCTCTCTCCTCTGTCCTCCCCTCTGTCCTCTACCCATCTGCTCCCCTCTGCCCTCCCCCTCTGTCTCTTACCCATCTGTCTCTCCCTCTGTCCTCCCCTCTGTCTCTCTACCCATCTGTCTCTCCCCCTCTGTCCTCCCCACTGTCTCTCTCCCATCTGTCTCTCCCCTCTGTCCCTCCCCCTCTGTCTCTCACCCATCTGTCTCTCCCTCTGTCCTCCCTCTGTCTCTCTCCTCTGTCTCTCTCCCTCTGTCCTCCCCTCTTTCTCTACCCATCTGTCCTCCCCCTCTGTCCTCCCCTCGTCTCTCCTCTGTCTCTCTCCCTTGTCCCTCCCCTCTGTCTCTCTCCATCTGTCTCTCCCCCTCTGTCCCTCCCCTCTGTCTCTCTACCCATCTGTCTCTCCCCCCTGTCCTCCCCTCTGTCTCTCTACCATCTGTCTCTCCCCCTTCCCTCCCCTCTGTCTCTCTCCTCGTCTCTCTCCCTCCGTTCTCTATCCTCTGTCCTCCCTCTGTTTGTGTAGTGAGTGTGTGTGGGGGGGGTAAGACTGATTATTAAGGACTATGCTGTCTAAGGATCTTGAGAGTAGGTGGCCAGTGAAACACAGGTGTCAGTCGTTCTTACCTTAGGTACCTGGGAGACTAGAAGCTCACTCTGGTCTCATAGCCACACTGGCTGACAGAGTACAATGCCAATTAGGGCCAGGATGAAATCATGCAGCACACTTGCACTGCTCACAACTCTGCTGGTGAGTGGTAAACATCTCTTGACTACTTGGGTTTCAAACACATGTGTATAACATTCAAACACACTCACAAACACATACATGAATATGCATTCTCCTGTAGTAGGAGATAAGCAGCAAAAAATCAGAATATGACATTGACCTTTATTTTATAAACTGCCAAACCTTAATGATACATCATTATGAGCTGGAGTGTTTTGTTAGTTGATTTGATTGCTTTGTTCAAAGTCAACAAGGTTGCTGTGTAATGTGAAAATTTCAGTGAATGTTCCTCCAGATGCCATCTTCTGAACTTTGAGTACACTTTTTAAAAGCGTCTTGTCAAAATATTTTTTTGCTATCTTTAAAGTAAGTCACAGTGTGGGTTCAGATAGTCAAAATATGATTCAGACTGTATTATGTTGTTGGAACTGTTCATAATTTTTCAACAAAATCTTACCTTGATGGTACATCATCATTATTTAGTCTGCTGAAGAGATTGGATTGTTGTGTTCCTATTCAAAGCTTTAAGGTTGAAAATTGTTGTGGTAATGCTTTGATCATTATGAATGAGCCAGAGTATTCTGCCTAAAGATTGATTTTGCTGTTTTCATGGTCAAGGTGTGCCTTGTGTGTCTGGCAGAAGCACATTGGCATAGGGTTTGTATAGGGACAGTCTTTTTACTGGGCCCCGGTCCTGGATGTTTGAGTTGTCTGTCTCCAGGCTGTGGATGGCTGCAACTTTGCAGCACCACCTTCCTGGCCATTGGGTCTTTCCTGGTGACCTAGCTCCTCTGCCCAGTCCGTCGGAGCTGTCTCCACATGCTGAGTCCTCAGCTGACCGAGGGTTTGAGACCTGTCAGCTACACTCACCTGGTTTGGCCCACCTGTTGAGGTAGCTTGCCAGGGTGTGGCTGGTGTCGCATGCTGACAGCTTCTTGGAGCCACAGATGAGAGCTGGATGTCAGGTGCAGACTGAAAGTGGACCAACGACTCCTGGAGAGGAGCTCAACTAGAGGTGCTGCCCTGTCCCTGACACCCCTACACCCCAAGGTAACGATTTGACTTGGATGAAAAGACACAGATGTTGGAGTGATTGTTTCAGTGTCAGTCTAGGTATGGACAAAATATAGTAAGTATTCAGCGGTTGCTAAGGTGGAATTTTTCAAACTTTGTGCAACTATATCATCATTATTGCAGCCACAGTTTGTTAGCCTGCAATGCATATTTATGGGAGTGGTTTCACACCTGGAGTGTGACAACAAACCAGATCTTTTGCTCATTTTGGTGGCAATTTCAGTGGGGTGGGGGTTTTTTTCCAGGTCAGCAAGGTCATCGCTACATACCATTTTCAGTGGTTCAAAAGTTCTGACAAAAAGAGAAAGTGCATTTAGGGAATGAAAGGGAATTTTATTTCTTCTCAGTTTCCTTTAACAGGAAGATTAGCTGACTCATATAAACGAGAAGAAAAATTCCCTTTCATTACATTAGAGTTCTGACCAGAGGCCAGGTTAGTGCTCGGGGAACTGATACAGAAAAGAGACTGGTACATGTCCTGTGTGTGTGTTTGGAACCCAAGTAGCCGAGAGATTGTGTTCCCTCACAGGTGGAGTTTTGATCAGTGGAGGTGTGGTCTGTATGGTTTTGTCCTACCTCCTTGGCATTGTACTTTGCCTGCTGGTCTGGGTGTGAGCCCAGACTGATCTTCCAGTCTCCCTGGAGTGCCCAAGGTGAGATCGTCTCGCATTGGGTTTCTCGACTGCCTGCATGAAAGATCCTTAGTCACAGCTACTTTAGGAGATTCTTTCTGTGTGCATGTGTGAGTGTTTCTTTTTCTTTCTCTTACTTTGCTGACTAGTCTTCATCTCTCTCTCTCTCTCTCTCTCTCTCTCTCTCTCTCTCTCTCTCTCTCTCTCTCTCTCTCCTCACCTCCTCGTCGTCTCTCCCGACCTCCTTTCCTCCTATCTCTCTCCTTTCCTCCTCCTAGCTCCCCCTCTGTCTCTCTCCCTCTGTCTCTCTCCCCCTCTGTCTCTCTCCCCCTCTGTCTCTCTCCCCCACTGTCTCTCTCCCACTCTGTCTCTCTCCCTCTCTGTCTCTTTCCCCCACTGTCTCTCTCCCTTCTGTCTCTCCCCCTCTTCATACACTTCTAGCTCCCCCCCCCCCCCCCCATGTCCCCCCACTCTCCACCCGCATGATCTCCTTTTACCAGTCTGTTTGCATGCATGAGTGTAGCTGGTAGGAAGAGAGAGAGGGTGTTTGTGTGTTTGTTTAGGTGTGTGTGTGTGGTTTTGCTTGTTTGTGCAATTTGTGTGTGTGGGGGGGGGGTTAAGGGGGCGGGGGGAGTTAGGGACTATTATTGTTATTATTATTAGTAGTAGTAGTATTAAGGACTATGCTGTCTAAGGATCTTGATGAGTAGGTGGCCAGTGAAACACAGGTGTCAGTCGTTCTTACCTTAGGTACCTGGGAGACTAGAAGCTCATTCTGGTCTCATAGCCACACTGGCTGGCAGAGTACAATGCCAATGAGGGCCAGGATGAAATCATGCAGAACACTTGCACTGCTCACAACTCTGCCGGTGAGTGAAACCCAAGTAGCATATAATGTTCAAACACACAAACTCATACATGCATGCATTGTCATATAGGAGATAAGCGACAATCAGAGTATGACATTCACCTGTATTTTTTAAACTGCTGATCCTTTTACAACCAAACCTTAATGATACAACATTATCAGTTGGAGTGTTTTGTCACTTGATTGGATTGCTTTGTTCAAAGTCAACAAGGTTGCAGTGAAATGTGAAAATTTCAGTGAATATTCCTCCAGTTGCCGTCTTCTGAACTTTGAGTACGCAACTTTTCAAAAGTGTCATGTGAAAATATTTGGTTGCTATCTTCAAAGTAAGTCACAGTGTGGGTTCAGATAGTCAAACTATGACTCAGACTGTATTATGTTGTCTGAACTGTTCATTTTTCAGTGAAACTTACCTTGATGGTACATCATCATTATTAAGTGTGATGAAGAGATTGGATTGTTGTGTTCCTGTGCAAAGCATTAAGGTTGAAAACAGATGTGGTGATGCATCGATCATTACGAATGAGCCAGAGTATTATGCCCAAAGATTGATTTTGCTATCTTCATGGTCATGGTGTGCCTTGTATGTTTGACAGGGTTTGGCTGCTGTCACATGCTGAGGAAAAGAACAGCTCAACCAATAGGAAAACAACAGCTCAACCAAGAGGAAAAGAACAGCTCAACCAAGAGGAAAAGAACAGTTCAACCAAGAGGAAAACAACAGCTCAACCAAGAGGAAAACAACAGCTCAACCAAGAGGAAAACAACAGCTCAGCCAAGAGGAAAACAACAGCTCAACCAAAACAGATAACTTATTTCACTTTTCATCATCTTTAACCATTTAACTGTTGTTTTGTAGCTTGACAAAGGGGATTACCCCGGAAATTTGCAGATTGTATGTTTGTGTCATAATAAATAAGCATTCTTTTGAACTTTTTGTGTTTTCAACTGTTGATGATTGATTTTTCAATGAAACTGACACTGATGGTACATCATTATTATTAATTCTGATGAAGAGATTGGATTGTTGTGTTGCAACTGAAAGCATTAATGTTGAAAACTGATGTGTTGATGCACTGATCATTATGAAACAGCCCGAGTATTATGCCTAAAGATTGAGTTTGCTCTCCTCATGGTCAGGGTGTGCCTTGTATGTTTGACAGGATTGCTGACAGCTTCTTGGAGCCACAGATGAGAGCTGGATGTCAGGTGTGGACCAAAGTGGACCAACGACTCCTGGAGAGGAGCTCAACAAGAGGTGCTACCCACTACCTGACACTCCTACACCCCAAGGTAACACTTACCTTGCATGAAAAGATACAGTAGTTGGAGTGATCGTTTCAGCGTCAATCTAAGTGGCTGGCCAGGAGAAAAAATAGTAAGTATTGGGCTGTTGTTCAGGTGGGATCTTTGAAACTTTGTGCAACGATTTTGTCATTATTGCAGCCACAGTTTGTTAGTCTGCAATGCATATTTGTGGCAGTAGTTTCACACCTGGAGTGAAATAACTTATCTGTTTTGGGTGAGCTGTACTAATATAGCTCAACCAAAAAAGTTCAATTAGTTTGCTTCTGATCTCACTTTTCGTTGTTTTTCATCGCTTAACTGTTAAGTGTCGTTTTGTAGCTTGACAAAGAGGATTACCCCAAAAATTTGCAGATTGTGTGTTTGTGTCCTAATAAATAAGTGTTCTTTTGAACATTTTATGTATTTGGATCTTGGTTTAGAACGCTAGTAGTCATTCTTGTTTCAGACCTTTTTTCTTCTTCTTTTTTTGGGGGATACATCATCATTATTAAGTCTGATGAAGAGATTGGATTGTTGTGTTCCAATTCAAAGCTTTAAGGTTGAAAACTGATGTGGTAATGCATGGATCATTATGAATGAGCCAGAGTATTACTCCTAAAGATTGGTTTGGCTATCTTCATGGTCAAGGTGTGCCTTGTATGATCAAAATATGCCTAAAGACTGGTTTTCTATCCAAAGTCTAGGTCAGTATGTGAGCTGCCTTCCTTTGCTGCTTATTTATTTTGACACAGACACACAGTATACACATTTTCGGGGAAATCCCCTTTATCAAGCCACAAAACAACACTTAAGCAACATATAAACAGTTAAAAACAATGAAAAATGAGAGACAGAAAAAACACTTACCTTGTTTCGGTTGAGTTTTTGCCACTTGATCAGTGTTTGGATCTTGTTTAGAATGCCAGCAGTCATTCTCTTTCAGATTTTTGTCCCAGCTGGTTTGGTGATGCTGCTGTGCAGACAAAGTCCCCGGAGCTGACATGGGGCTGTCTTGTTCTGATCTTCCTGTTCAGTGACAGTTCAGCAGGACTTACACCGGCGGTCAAGTGCAGCATGCTTCGGTAAGCCAATATAATCTTTGGAAATTCAGCTCTCCTGTTTGCAACCTTTGTGGCTTTGAGAAGTGTGCAGTTGGAAATTCAGCTCTCCTGTTTTGCTGTTTTAAGTTTGCAACCTTTGTGGCTTTGAGAAGTGTGCAGTTGGAAATTCAGCTCTCCTGTTTTGCTGTTTTAAGTTTGCAACCTTTGTGGCTTTGAGAAGTGTGCAATTGTGTCTTTGAACAAGTCTTCCAGGGAGCTGCAGGAAATGTTCTGGTCATTTCTTAATGTTAGTTAAGATGCCTTTCTCATTTTGCCTTGGGGGGGTTGGGGGGCAGATGCTTTGTGTGTGCAAGAAGGGGGGGGGGGGGTATTTGCTGTATGCGAGAAGAGGGGGGGGATATTTGCTGTGTGCAGGGTGGGCATTTGCTGTGGGATGGATGGGCATTTGCTGTGGGGTGGGTGGGCATATGCTGTGGGCATTTGCTGTGGGGTAGGTGAGCATTTGCTGTGCAGGGTGGGCATTTGCTATGGGGTAGGTGAGCATTTGCTGTGTGGAGGGTGGGCATTTGCTGTGTGGAGGGTGGGCATTTGCTGTGTGCAGGGTGGGTGGGCATTTGCTGTGTGCAGGGTGGGCATTTGCTGTGTGCAGGGTGGGTGGGCATTTACTGTGTGCAGGGTGGGTGGGCATTTGCTGTGTGGAGGGTGGGCATTTGCTGTGTGCAGGGTGGGTGGGCGTTTCTTGTGTGCAGGGTGGGCATTTGCTGTGTGCAGGGTGGGTGAGCATTTGCTGTGTGCAGGGTGGGCATTTGCTGTGTGCAGGGTGGGTGGGCATTTGCTGTGTGCAGGGTGGGTGGGCATTTGCTGTAGAGGGTGGGTGGGCATTTGCTGTGTGGAGGGTGGGTGGGCATTTGCTGTGTGGAGGGTGGGAGTTGGTGTGTGGTGGGGGGAGTTGGTGTGTGGGTGTGGGATGGGCAGTTGGTGTGGTGGGTGGGCAGTTGGTGTGTGGTGGGTGGGCAGTTGGTGGTGGTGGGTGGGCAGTTGCTGTGGGGTGTGGTGGGCAGTGCTGTGGGGTGGGTGGGAGTTGCTGGGGTGGTGGTGGGCAGTTGTGTGGGGTGGGTGGGCAGTTGGTGTGGTGGGTGGGCAGTTGCTGTGGGGTGGGTGGGCAGTTGGTGTGTGGTGGGTGGGCAGTTGCTTGTGTGGTGGGGGGCAGTTGGTGTGGTGGGTGGGCAGTTGGTGTGGTGGGTGGGCAGTTGGTGTGGGTGGGTGGGGCAGTTGCTGTGTGGTGGGTGGGAGTTGTGTGTGGTGGGTGGGCAGTTGGTGTAGTGGGTGGGCAGTTGTGTGTGGTGGGTGGGCAGTTGCTGTGTGGTGGGGGGCAGTTGGTGTGGTGGGGGGAGTTGTGTAGTGGGGGGGAAGTTGCGTGGGGTGGGTGGGAGTTGCTGTGTGTGTGGTGGGAAGTTGCTGTGTGGTGGTGGGGGAAGTTGCTGTGGGGGATGGTGGGATTGCATTGCATGTGTTGTGGGGGGGGGATGATTTTCTGTTGGTGGGGGGATTGCTGTGGTGGGGTGGGTTGAGTGGGGGGGGGGGCTTTGGGAGGTTGCATGCTGTGTTGGAGGGGGTATTTGCTGTGTGGTGGGGGGAAGTTGCTGTGGGGATGGTGGGAATTTGCTGTGAGGGGTGGGCGTTGATGTTGGATGGGGTGAATTTGCTGTGGGGGTGGGCTGATGTTGGATGGGGGTAATTTGCTGTGGGGGTGGGCATTGATGTTGGATGGGGCGAGTATTTGCTGTGGGGTGGGCGTTGATGTGGGATGGGGGGTAATTTGCTGTGGGGGTGGGCTTGATGTTGGATGGGGGTAATTTGCTGTGGGGGTGGGCATTGATGTTGGATGGGGGGTATTTGCTGTGGGGGTGGGCATTGATGTTGGATGGGGGCAATTTGCTGTGGGGGTGGGCATTGATGTTGGATGGGGGTATTTGCTGTGGGGGTGGGCATTGATGTTGGATGGGGGGTATTTGCTGTGGGGGTGGGCATTGATGTTGGATGGGGGTAATTTGCTGTGGGGGTGGGCATTTGATGTTGGATGGGGGGTATTTGTGTGGGGGGGGTGGGGGGGGGGCATTCCTGTGTGAGTGGGGGAATTTTCTGTAGGGGTTGAGAGACTGCGCTGTGTAGAGGAAGGGAGGTAAATCACACATGCCCGCATGCACACACACACCATGCTAAAAATATTCACTGAAATTTGCCTTTTGACTATCCATCGTATTGTATTTATTTCATAACATACATACATGCAACCAAACACAGGCACGCATACGCGCGCACGCACACACACACACACACACACACATAGAACTGAGTCAGTAATCCTTGTAACTACGACTAGAACACACTATAGATGCATACACACACTGAGGGGATGGGGGGGGGGGGGGGGGATGAAAGAGGCCACAGAAACGTCACTGCCAAGTGCCACAATCAGTGCTGAAAACAGAAATCTACCCGAGTTCCATTTTTCCATCCCGGTCGGCAGCTTTGAATTCCTGCTGTTTACACCCGGGGTTTCATGCTCTGGGGTTTCCATTCTCACACCAGCCGTTGGCTCTACAGCAAGGTTTCCGAGCTTGAGTATAGACCTGTAGTTTGTGTATCTATGTGTGACTACATGCACAGTTAGACCGGGTTTTGACCTGGAGTCTGTGGTTTCAGACGATTGTATTAATGCTATGCTCCTCATTATTGTTCCTCAAATAGTCTGTGTGTGCTTGTCCATTAGGCAGAGTGACTCGAGCGCCTGGCAGCATCACTGATTGACTGGCTGACTGACCGATCTGCTGACTGGCTGACTGACCGGTCTGCTGACTGGCTGACTGACCGATCTGCTGACTGACTGACTGACCAATCTGCCGACTGATTGACTAACTGGCTGACTGAATCACTGCATGACTGAATGAGGACTGACTGGCCGATCTGCTGACTGATTGACAAACTGGCTGATGTGACTGAATGAAGACTGACTGATAGACTAACTGGCCGACTGACCGATCTGCTGACTGATTGACTAACTGGCTGACTGACCGATCTGCTGACTGATTAACTGGCTGAGTAATCACTGTGTGACTGAATGAAGACTGACTGATTGACTAACTGGCTGACTGGCCAATCTACTGCTCTACCAACAGTCAGCCACTGAGTTAGTCAATCAGAGTCGGTCTTCATTCACGCAGTGATTCAGTCAGCCAGTTGGTCAGACAGACAGACCTACTGACTGGTTGAGAACTGTGACTGAATCGCTGTGTGAGTGAGTGAAGACTGACTGACCACTAACCGGTCCACTGACTGACTAAACCACTAGCCGGTCCACTCACTGACTAAACCACTAACCGGTCCACTCACTGACTAAACCACTAACAGGTTCATTCACTGACTGACTAAACCACTAACCGGTCCACTCACTGACTAAACCACTAACCGGTCCACTCACTGACTAAACCACTAACCGGTTTGCTCACTGACTGACTAAACCACTAACCGGTCCACTCACTGACTAAACTACTAACCGGTCCACTCACTGACTAAACCACTAACCGGTTCGCTCACTGACTAAACCACTAACCGGTTCACTCACTGACTAAACCACTAACCGGTCCACTGACTACAGCAATTACATGCAGTTTTTATGACTAATTCTTTCCTTAACAGTCGCTCGCAATGATTTCACTTTTTACCGGGGAGGGGGCAGAGGGCTTGGCTTCGAGTCCGGCAAAGTCAAAAGTTCACTGAAATGAGAGAGACCCACATTACAGCTCAATCACAGCGTGTGTTGTTTCAGGGTATTTCGCCTGAGAAGATTTTTAACTGTAATATTTTGGAAAAACATTAATTTGAGATCAGTTTTGGTTGTGTTTGTGTTTTACTCACCTTTTAAGTATGTTTTTAAAATCGGTGGATGTACCAGTTTTAACAGCTACACTTAAAAAAATTGTTACATGATGACAGAAGGTGTCTGGCCCAGATATAGCCGTACTGGTTAACTGGGCGTAAAACACAGCTGCAGCAGAAGGATACAGAAAGTTGACAAACGACCGAAGTCCGCGTAGCCTACATAGCGGATGTCGTACCCTCAGGAAGCCACTCCCTGAACAAGACAACACACATGAAAAACCACGGCCGGACAAACAAGATAGAATATATATATTGCAACCAAGGTCGCATTTTTTACCTCTGAACAAGAACGGAACACGTTAAAAAAACACACACCTCCTGAGCAGCACAATAGAACACATGAAAAACCACGTCCGTAAAAATGAGACCGCTACAGGTGTAACCCTCCCCCAAAACAATGCAACAGAATCGCGTGAAAAACTAATGTCGAGGAAAACTAGACAGATTCACATAACCCCCACCCCACCCCTGCCCCCCAACAACACAACAGAACACATGAAAAACCACATTGGGGGGGGGGGGGGGCAGAATACAAATATGATAAACCCAGACTCGTTCACATGTGAATTATAAATTGAGCCAAACAGAAAACGAACACAAAACTGCCGCTTATAGATGACATAGAATACACATGTAAACGTGTGCCTCGCAAAACAACGGAATACACGTGTAAACCTGTGCCCCGCAAAACAGAATACACATGTAAACGTGCCCCGAAAAGTAAATACACATGAAAGCATGTGCCCTTCAACAACGGAATACACGTGTAAACCTGTGCCATGCAAAACAACAGAATACACGTGTAAACGTGTCCCCTGAAAGCATGTGCCCTGCAACAACGGAATACACATGTAAACCTGTGCCATGCAAAACAGTACATGTGTAAATGTGTGCCCTGAAAAGTAAATATGTAAGCAATTGCACTGCAACAACGGAATACACATGTAAACCTGTGCCATGCAAAACAATATACGTGTAAACGTGTGCCCTGAAAAGTAAATACACATGTAAGCATGTGCCCTGCAACAACGGAATACACGTGTAAACATGTGCCATGCAAAACAACGGAATACACGTGTAAACGTGTGCTCTGAAAAGTAAATACACATGTAAGCATGTGCCCTGCAACAACGGAATACACCCGTAAACACGCAAAACAAATTTGATACCCTGCAAAACGGAATGCCCCGCAAAACAACAGAATACACGCGTAAACATACCCTGCAAAACAGCAGAATGCCCCGCAAAACAAAATACACAAGTACTGCCCAGCAACACAACAGAATACACGTGTAAACGGGCCCTGCAAAACGACAGAACGTAAACGTATACCCTGCAAAACAACAGAATGTACATGTGCCCTGCAAAACACCAGAACGTAAATGTATACCCTGCAAAACAACAGAATACACGCGTAAACATGTGCCGTGCAAAACAACAGAATAGACGCATAAACTGGGCCCTGCAAAACCACAGAATACCCTGCAAAACCACAATACACATGTAAACATGTGCCCCGCAAAACAACGGAATAGACGCGTAAACTGGGCCCTGCAAAACCACAGAATACCCTGCTAAACCACAGAATACGCATGTAAACATGTGCCCCGCAAAATAACGGAATAGACGCGTAAACTGGGCCCTGCAAAACCACAGAATATGCATGTAAACATGTGCCCTGCAAAACAACAAAATACACCGCAAAACAACAGAATGCCCATGTAAACCTGTGCCCTGCAAAACAGCAGAATGCCCTGCAAAACAACAGAACAACCCGCAAAACAACGGAACACATGTAAACATGTGCCCTGCAAAACAACGGAATGCCCTGCAAAACAGAATACCCCGCAAAACAACAGAATACACATGTAAACATGTGCCCTGCAAAAAGACGGAGAAGGTGGACTGACCACAAGGAATCCGGCAGCGATTCTGGCATCATCTGCTGACGTGCTCCTTAGAGTGAACGATGCCACTAACAGCAGCAACGACGACGACGACATTGTTTTCCTCTTCCTTCTCACCAGCAGTGTGACGATGCGCTCTGCTCTTGGTGTTTGACAGCGTGTGGAATTTGTCCGCAGACGTCAAAAGAAAATCATTGAAAAAACGATATTTTTTAATGGAAAAAAAAAAAATGAAGGAAAAAGCACACCAAAAAACCCTGCCAAAGACGGAGAGAGAAAAAATCAGTCGGTTATTTCGCTTACAGGTCCTCCGACACGGCCGCCCTCCCCGGCAGCAGAATTAGCACATGACTTTTATTGTTGTTTTGTGTGTGTGTTTGCTTTTTTTCTCGTTTTATGTTTTGTTATAGTTTTTTGTGTTTTTGTTTAACTCGTTGAACAGTTGCGAGTATTCGAGAACGCATGGTTCTGAAAGTTAATGTACAAAACCTAGTCACTCTCTCACTTGGAATCAAGAGTTCAGGAGCTGTGTGAAAGTCGAGGTGGCCGTCCTGGGCTTTCCGGCCTAATGAGCCTTACGGTTTCCGTGGACGTAAAGCAACATTGAACCATGCTTAGGCATTGGTCACAGTTTGTCCCTAATATGTCAACCGACATCCGAGGGCATGAAGCTCCACTTCGTCACTTGAAGTCACTGACATTCTTTCACTTTCGCGGCATTTGTTAAATAATGTGCTGAGAGTAACATACTCATTTACAACCAAAATTAAATCATCAAATTTGTAGAGGTACGTTTTGTTTTTGTTTTGTTGTTTGTTATAAATGAAGTCTATCTGATGTATTCCATGTCCATTAATTTTTTTATTATGTAGACAAAATACACGTACCTGCTTGCTAAAAGAATTCAATATCGTGACGTTTCTGTTGTAATGGGAATATCTTATAAGGCACGACATATGACATCTGCTTAAAACAGCAGGATAAAATCCCACAAAAACAACAACAAATTTCTTGCGTATCCCGAAAAACCCATGTTAAGTTCGATATAAATTCGCCTCTGAAGTTTCATTCCTGTGAACTTCCACACAACGAACAATGTCGGGATTAACACTGCCATGCCTGTTCAGTTTAAGCCGTGCTGAAATGAAATCATTGTGATTCAGCTGTGGCAGTTAACGTGTTTTGTCAAGGCTACGACTATAAACCGCTCCTTTATGGGAACAAGCCTTCTCACTGGAATATTCAGAATTCTTGTTTTATTCGATTTGGTATTCATGTCTACCAAGGTTTGCTACCATGTAAAATCGTGTTCTTTCTTTCAGTGTGTGTAAGAGAGAGAGAGTGTGTGTGTGTCCATCTCTTTCTGTCTGTCTGTCTGGCTGGCTCTCTCTGTCTCACGGTATGTCTGTCTGTCTCTAACTCTTCGCTCTCTTTCTGTTTCTTTTCGTAAGCTTGTGATTTCGTTACTTTTCGTTCACCAAGATAATGATAGTTTTTGGGTGTGCGATTTAAAATAGCGTTTTGTTCCTCCTGAGGTGACCATGTGCAGTTGACGGGACGAAAGTTAAAAGTCCAGGAACGAACTATTACTGCTGCTGCTGCTGCTGTTTTGCCGCGATTTCTGTTGCTGCTGTTATTACTACTTCTTCTACGACTACTACGACGGACAGGTTTTAATCTTGATGTTGATGATGATGATGATTTACAGTATTTAAGAATGGCGATGGGTCCTTGGTATTTAACGTCTCGTAAACCGCATAGGGTCATCTCAGAACAGCGACGACGTAGGTGATGATGATGATGATGATAACGACTACAACGACGATGATGATTTACGGTATTTAATGATGACTGGTTAATCCTTGGATTTTAATGTGTCGTCAACCGCCTGTGGTCATCTCAGGATATCGACGACATTGATGATGATGTTGATAATGAAGACGATGATGATAGATGTTGCAGCAATGCTCAAACGTGACTTTGGTGATATCTTGATAGACATGTAGGCTAGTGGTCCGACCTGAGCTTCGACGCCTCGCCCTCGCCTGCGCTGCTCGGACCACGACTGTCTTCATATTCCCATCACCGGCGAGGACACAGTTTCCCGAGGCAGCACTCCCTGTCCGCTGTGGAGTGTCGGTGACAACGACTTAAGGAGACGGGTGACAGGGGCAGGGAGGGGGTGTACATTAATTCCAGCAGCAGCGCGGTCTTTGTCAACCCGCCTGCCGCCTTGGATCTGTCCGGAGACAAACAACTACACTTCTTGCTGTAGTATGTGTATCTCTCTGGTCTGTCTGCCTGTTACAGCGTTAGAGTCTGTAGCCTACGTACGCTGATTGTACCATGGACGTATATATATATATATATACGTCCATGAATTTTACAGCCTGAACGTCAGAGCCGTGCAGAGTGTGTACAAGGGCTTGTAGGTGCAGTGTGTGTGTGATAGATGGCTGCAAGTGTGTGTGTGCGTGCGTGTATGTGTGTGATAGATGGCTGTAAGTGTGTGTGTATGTAGGTAGGCCTGAACATCACAGGTGCAGTGTGTGTGTGTAGGCCTGAACGTCACAGGTGCAGTGTGTGCGCGTGTATGTATGTAGGCCTGAACCGCGTCACAGGTGCAGTGTGCGTACGCGCGTGCGTGTGTGTCTGCGTGCGTGCGTGTGTGTGTGTGTTGTAGGCCTGAAGGCGTCACAGCCGTGCAGAGAGTGTATAACTATAAGGGCTTATAGGTGCAATCGTACGGTTTCGGTCGCTAGACTTGTTTAACGCCCAGTTGTCTCCGCAGGAGGTGAGCTGGCGGGGACCGAGATCCCAGGTGGTAGGTGGGTCAGCTGGGGGGAGGGGGAGGTTATACCTACCTAACGCTGCGCTGTCACTACGGGAATGATTTCTTCTTCAAGATAACACGGGCAGCGGTGAGATCGTAGCCACTGAAGAAAACACACTCGCCAAAACTGGTAAAAGGTCACAGATACAACAGCAGCAACACACACATACACACGCTCTCTCTCTCTCTCTCTCTCTCTCTCTCTCTCTCTCTCTCTCTCTCTCTCTCTCTCTCACACACGCACACACTGCACCTGTGACGTTCAGGCCTACACACACACACACACACTGCACCTGTGACGTTCAGGCCTACACACACACACACTGCACCTGTGACGTTCAGGCCTACACACACACACACTGCACCTGTGACGTTCAGGCCTACACACACACACACACTGCACCTGTGACGTTCAGGCCTACACACAACTGCACCTGTGACGTTCAGGCCTACACACACACACTGCACCAGTGACGTTCAGGCCTACACACACACACACACACACAGTTTTCCACGTTCTTTCTCATTTGCCCCTCACAACTAAGGAAACATTCAGACAACTCTCATCGATGCCCATCTCCTCTCCCCTCCTGCCCGTTTCTTTGTTCTTTACCGCCTGTTCTTCTCACCAGCACTCATTCGGGTTTTTTCCTGTGAGGGGCAAAATCACAAGACAATGT
The DNA here is from genome assembly GCA_018857735.1 of Alviniconcha marisindica. Taxonomy (NCBI): domain Eukaryota; kingdom Metazoa; phylum Mollusca; class Gastropoda; family Provannidae; genus Alviniconcha; species Alviniconcha marisindica. Next base: position 23,349 of record JABMCL010003147.1, read on the forward strand.
CCACAAACCACATCTTTTGCCGAATACACACGCGCGCGCGAACTTATTGTGAAGTTAGACTGATTATGTGTATGCCTAACTCCTGGAGTTGGGATTTCGCGGTATTCCTGTAAACCTACACGCCATACATTTGTCTGAACCAGCGGGCGGGCCACACTAAGAAGTGTGACGTGTAAAACAAAACACTGGCAAGTTCACACAATTACGCACTGGTGCAGAGCCAAACCCGGCGCCCGTAAACTTATACCGACCGTCAACAGACATTTAACGGCGATGACACTCCTATCAAACCCAGCAGATGTAAACTTATACAAGTTACTAGACACGGCTGCGAGGTCTCTGCCAAGACGAATATGTAAATGGTAAAAGCCTATGGAGTGTTGGCAGTCTGCCACCTGAATGTCACAACTGCTGATCACCCGTCAGTGGGAATGCGGCCGTGTTTTGGGTGAAGCCGGCGGCGGATAGGAGACTATACCCAAATAAAAGACATGTCAGGGGTGGTTGGTTTGTTTAAGCAGCTGTAGGATGATATGGAGAAGAACTTGTGCACATGTATCGTCACCCATACGGTTGTACACTGAAGAGCCCCCCCCCCACCCCCCGACACACACACACCGTAGTGACACACACACAGTCACTCAGTGTGTGTGTGTGTCAGTGACACACAATCATACTCTCTCTCTCTCTCTCTCTCTCTCTCTCTCTCTCAGTCACACGCACGCGGGCCACACGACACACTCGGTGACACACCCATTGACACACACACACACAATGTCACACACACATTCTGACTTTCTCATGCAACCAGTATAATAGAATTCACTGTGATACGTATTTAGGTTTGTACGTCATATAAGCGCTCAGGGCGTCGTCGGGCGCAGTATGAAAGTAGCCCTGATGAGGCACGAAAACAAAACTGAGAAAGTGAAAGAGAATTGTTTCCCTTGGTCGACAGGGGAAGTCACTCTTGGAGGCTGTGCATTTGTGAAAATTTGATGAGCGGCTCGTCCAAAGTTCAAAAAGTCTAGAACGCTGCCAAGTTCACTTCTTTCTCACCTGAGCTAATCCAAACCAGCACAATGTTGAAGTCAACAAAGTTTTGCCGACAGAGTTTAAACGTTTACAAGCAAGCATGCACACGGCTTAAATCAACGCCTGCTTCTGTAGGAACAACTTTGTCGTCTGCAGAAATGGCCGACACAGAAATGTCGACCGACTTCCAATTTCCTTTCGCCAGTGCCAGAGTTGGCAGCTTTGCGCAGGAACCACCGCAGTTAGGAAATCAGTATTCGCAGGATTCATTGCTACGTTCTTTTCTCAAACGACATATTCCTGCTCAGGTAATGATTTTTCCGGAGGTGGTCGAATGTCGAACTCCAAGACTCTCACTTGGAATGTTGACGGGGACAGGGTAAACGTGGTTTGTTTTTTGGGGGAGGGGACGGGACGAAGGTCAGTATGCCCTAATCCCTATTCTTCAGTACAGTTATACAGTCTGGGGTCTTTATTCTGCATGACTTTATCTGCACTCTCAGGAAAGTCCGATTTCCAGAATGTCACATTGTCAGTTTTGAAATTGAATACTGATCTTGATTTTGACGGTTACGTCAACTTGGGCCATGTCCTAGCGTAAATGTCGACGGAAAAACGGAGAGAGCACTTAGAAGTATATGTGTGTGTGTGTTGGGGGGGGGGGGGGGGGCACAATAGGGGAAAAAAAGAAAAAGAGTTCAGCATGCTCAAATCCCTATAGTATAAACTTGTATAATTGAGTACAGCTGTGCAGCAGGACTTTGTTTAGTCTGACTCTGAGTCTCAGACTGTCATTAGTGTCAACTCAGAATATATACCAATGGGGGCAGGAAAAAAAATTTCAGTATTTATTTTATTTGGGGGGGGGGGGGGGGGGGAGAAAGGGTTCAGTAAGCCCTATAATCTCTATTACTGAGAATAGCAATACAGTCTGGGGTCCTTACCCTGCAGGACTTTACATGCTCCCAGTGTCACATTTGCCCCGTTCAAACTGACATAACACACTGACTGAATCAGTTATTCAGTTACTTTATTGGAATTCAGACAAAGTGATTCCACAGGCAATAGGAAGAAGGAAGATGTCTCTTGTAGACTGGTTCGCCCTGGGAATGCCGTAGTGGCCGGAATCTTGGAGTATAGCTATCTTCTGGTGTCTATATATATATATATATATATATATATATATGGTCGTTATACGTCCGGTCAATCTGGACAGTACCATTTACGTGCTAGGAGTGTTTGCTATTGAAAGTAGCTGTTTAATAGGCACATGATAGGTTTACTATTTACTACTAGACATTAACACTTCTTTCCCCTGTACAAAAACTGAGAAGCGAAATTTTTGCCATGGAAATTAACATGCATGATAATTGATCATGATTCCGAAAGTTCCTTTTCACTCCGGTGCATTGTAAAATGAAAAGAAACCGAAATGAAAGTCAGTGCACTCAGAACGGACCGAGCTTCACAGGTCCAGCCGGGTTGGCTGTTTCCGCACACAGGTCAAGCGCTGGAGTAGTGGTGGTGTTGGCTGTGAAGGCTCAGTGTTGGCTGGTTGATGTCGCAGGCAGGTCCAGCATCACTGACACAGGACTGGAACCCTCTGTAGATGCTGACTCTGGTGCAGGTATGGTGCAGGTACCACTGGAGCTGGAACTGGTGTTGAAGCTGTGGGCACAGGTGACGGTTGCTCTAGTGGGGTTTGACCTAGGGAGTTTGCGGGGTTATGCGCCTCTGCATACGGGCCTGTGGGCCTATCCGGAACTAGAGTGGGATGGACCACTGTCACCTGCGTGTTGTCCTCTTCTTCTGGTGCTGGGATGAGATGATCTACAGGAACATGCAATGTTCTATTGGCCACTCACACAATGTAGCTTGTCGGCCCAAGACGCTGAACAACAACGCCTCGTTGCCACTTGTCTGGGCCCCGGAACTGTCTCACAGCAACAGTCTCCCCGGGCATGAAGGAACGCAGGATCTTCGTGCCATGGTCATGCTGCTCCTTCTGCTTCTCCTGCTTGTGAAGGACTGCTCCCTCTTGGTCTGGTTTCACCATTGACAGGTGGACTCTCAGCTGCTGTTTGAGGAAAAGCTCAGCAGGTGATACACCAGTCGTAGTGTGTGGTGTTGATTGTTAGCTCAGCAGGATGTTGGAAAGCTGGTGTTGGATTGTCGGCTGAGAATTCTGTTTCAAGCTCTTCTTCAGCACTCGAACAAATCTCTCGGCTGCTCCATTGGTGGCAGGATGATACGGTGGAGCTCTCATGTGCTTAACCCCATTCCGATGAAGAAAGTCAGAAAAGGCTTCTGCAGTGAACTGTGGTCCGTTGTCACTGACTATTTCTTCCGGCAGTCCATAAGAAGCAAAGAGACCTTGGAGAATGTCAATGGTCTTCTCAGTGGTGGTGCTTCTCATGAAAATGACTTCCGGCCACTTTGAGTGGGCATCATTCAGGACAAAAAATGCTGCCCTTGATGTTCTGTGAAGTCGATGTGCACACGCTGCCAGGGTCGTTTTGGCCATGACCACGGGTGCAATGGCACTGTGGCTGGTGTACTGGCCACGCTGGTGCAGTCCTGGCACGACGTGACTGTTGTTTCTATGTCTTGGTCGATGCCAGGCCACCAGACATAGCTCCTGGCAAGAGCCTTCATCCTGATCATGCCCAGGTGCTCTTCATGTGGTTCACCCAGGATCCTTTGTTTCAGCGGCATGGGAATGACCATGTGAAGACCCCACAGAACCACACCTCCCTCAACTGAGAGCTCCTGTCTCCTTTTGAAGTAAGGCTGTAGTTCTGCGTCATTGACGTGGTTTGGCCACCCGTTGAGAGTATTGGTCCACACCTTGGAGAGGACAGGATCCTTCCTGGTCAGCTCCGCAATCTGCTCAGCCATGACAGGAAGCTCCTCCAAGACCGTTGTGTGAAAAACTGGCTCCTCTGTAGCAGTTTGGTCGCCTTCTTCTAGTGGCGGTCGTGACAGCATGTCAGCATTCGCATGATCTTGTGTCACACTGAACTCATAGTCATAGGTGGTGAGAATGAGAGCCCAGCGCTGCATGCGAGCCACTGCTAATGTAGGCACTGCCTTCTTTGGTCCCAGGATGGCCAGCAGTGGCTTATGGTCCGTCACCAGAGTATCGACCATAGAGGTACTTGTGAAACTTTTTCACTCCAAAGACCAAAGCAAGTGCTTCCTTTTCAGTTTGGGCATAGTTCTTTTCTGCTGATGAGAGCGTTCTGGATGCAAATGCCACGGGCTGATGAGATCCATCTGGCATTTCATGGCTGATGACTGCCCCCCAGACTGACAGTAGATGCATCACACTCCAGCCTGAGGGGTCTGCTGCTGTCATAATGCGTCAGAACTCATGCTGATGTCAGGAGTTTCTTTGTCGTCTGGCATTCTGAAGTCCATGACCATGGTGTTTTGTCCTTGAGGAGCTGATGCAGAGGACTCAGCTCTGTAGCGAGGTTGGGCAGGAACTTGGCATAGTGTTGAACCATACCTAAATATGACATCAACTCGTTGACATTGGTTGGCGCCGGAGCTTCAGTGATTGCCTTCACCTTGCTTGGTACAGGATGGAGACCATCTTTGTCAGTGATGTGCCCCCTGGAGGTATTCCACTCTGTCCTTCGTGAACTCACATTTTGCTTTCTGCAGTCTCAGTCCATGATTCTGTAGCCTTTGCAACACTTGGTCAAGCCCGTCCAAGTGCTCTTCTTCCGTTTCGCCCGTCAGCTCGATGTCATCCATGAAGACCACCACGCCTGGGATCCCCTGGAGAATCTGTTCCATGGTGCGTTGGAAGACTGCTGGAGCTGATGCTATCCCAAAAGGTAGACGGCGGTAACGGTACAGGCCCTTGTGAGTGATGATGGTCAGTACCTCTTGAGATACATCCTCCACTTCCATTTGATGATAGGCCTGCGTCAGGTCCAGCTTGGGAAAGATCTTTCCGCCAGAGAGAGTGGTGAAAAGGTCTGATGCCTTTGGTAGGGGGTACTGGTCCACATCCAGACAGGGGTTGACAGTGGTTTTATAGTCTCCACAAATCCTGACCGTTCCGCCCTTCTTCGGTGCAACTACAGTGGGCGACCCCCACTCACTGTAGGTTACTTTCTCTAGCACCCCATCTTTCTCCAGCCGCTCCAGTTCCGCCTCCACTTTGGGGTGAACAGCAAACGGTACAGGCCTTGCTTTTGTGAACTTTGGTAGTGAATGAGGCTTCAAGCGCAGTTTTGCCTTGAATAGTTTCATTGTTCCTGGTCTATTTTCAAAAACAGGCTCATGCTTTGCCAGCACCTCACCTAGCTGTGTGGTCTTACTGACATGCAGAACACGTGTCCAGTCGATTTTGACTTCTGAACGCCATTCTCTGCCAAGAATAGGTGGTTGTCCAGTGACGTCAGCCACTAACAGCTCAAGCTGGTGTGTCTGCTGGTTGTGTTTCACAGTCACCTCTATTGTTCCTTTCATCGGCAGCTCCTTTACAGAGTATGTGGTGAGGACTGGAGCCTTCGTGTTCAGCTGTTTTTCTGAAAAGAACTTGGAGAAGGTGTCTTTTCCAATGATGGATTTTGCTGATGCAGTGTCAATCTCTTTTTCTAAGTGGACGTTGTCGACTTCTGTTGTTGCTGTCCAAGGTGCCAAGCCTCTTTGGCCCTTGTTTCTGTTACGGAAGATCCCTAGAGCTTCCAGTTTCTGAGCACATGTATCACTTTCTTCTTCCTCCTCGTCGCTTTCTTCTCTTCCTGCGTCTCTGAGTATCGTGTAGCACCACTACTTCTGCACAAGGCTTGTAAGTGTCCCTTTTTCCCGCAATTTCTGCACTCATAACTCTTGAAACTTCAGTTCCTTGGATCATGGTCCTCTCTGGCACACCGATGACATTTTCTAGCGCCTGTGGTTGCTGTGGACTGCTTGGGTAAACTATTTCTGCCTCTATTTGTCCAACCCCCCTTGGAGCAGGAATGGAATTGCCCACATGCATTTGTCTGTTGTGTCTGGTGTGCAGGAACAATGGTGCTGCGCAGGCGTGGCTGATTAACTTTATGTATGCCATTTGCAGGTGATGCCGCGAGACCCTGCATGTCCCTGGACAATGTTTCTCTGGCTAATGTGAGTTTAACTGCCTCCACAAAGCTTGGCGTTTTATCTGCTCGCAGCTTCTTTTGAGTTTCAACATCAGCAATCCCGATGCGAAAACTGTCCCTAAGAGCATCATTCAAAAAGCTTCCGAATTCTCTTTCTGCAGCCAGCAATTTCAGAGCCGCAGCATAGTCCGTGTTAGACTTGTTGGTTCTTTGTTTCCTGAAGTAGAATTTCGCTCTCCTGCTAATCAATGATTCCATTGGTTGAACATGGGTTTTCAGTATTTGTTTGAGTTCACCTACCGTTTTGTCAGAAGCTTTGTCTGGTGATACTAAGAATTTCAAAAGTTTTGGGTCCAGCTAAGCTAATGAAAGTGGAAACCTTTGCAGCGTCAGGAATATTATTTGCAACAAAGTAGCAATCTAAACATTTGAAGCAGGTATCAACATCAAATGTTGTCACATCAGACTCCTCAAGTCTCCCAACTTGAGACATGGTGCATGTGAAAGACAATGCTCGAACGGAAAAATGATTAGATCAGACCTGATCCGATGACGGATGATGGTGCTATAGAAATCAAAAATTTGCATTCACACTATTGAGCATGTGCACCGTTCAGCTGAAACACAGGAAAGCATCACTTGGGTTATAAGCACAACAGCAGCAATGCAGAAGAACAAGGAACACTCAGGAATGACTAACACCAACAGTTACGATTTTTCCTTTTTTTCCAATGAAGCAGAAAACAGTCACATAGAACTTGAGTTCCCGAAGACGGCATTGAGGTATGGTCAGCGGCACCCTCTGCAGAAACGAACAGCACATTCCAGGACCCACATTTTGGCGTCTCTGGAATAAGTCTGTCCTGCAGCTCCACTTGACAGTCACAGAAGTTTATCCTCATCGCCAGTTGTCATGTTTGCCCCGTTCAGACTGATATAACACACTGACTGAATCAGTTATTCAGTTACTTTATTGGAATTTAGACAAAGTGATTCCACAGGCAATAAGGAGGAAGGAAGGTGTCTCTTGTAGACAATGGCTCACCCTGGGAATGCCCTAGTCGCGGGAATCTTGGAGTATAGCTATCTTCTAATGTCTGTATATGGTTGTTATACGTCCGGTCAGTCTGGACTGTACCATTTACATGCTAGGAGTGTTTGCTATTGAAATTGGCCGCTTAATAGGCACACATGCATATGTTTACTATTTACTACTAGACATAACACCCAAGCTGTTGGCTGAAAATAGCCTTGCCTGATTACTACTTAAATTTAAAACTCCATACAAAATGTTCATTTTGATTATAATACTTTTTGCACCAGTCTTTGCCAGAGATCGAGGCAGACCTAAAAAGGTTTGGTCATCGCGTTGCAACAGACATCTACGAACTCCACCTGCGCTGCGAGCGAGAGCCACCCACTGTGGAGCAGACCGACCCTTGGGGGCACCGCGTCGACCGTCTGATCACCAGCACGGCATGGCGGGATATGCATGACTTGGCCGCTGAGGAGGGACTGATCGCCTTGGCTTATGAACGCAACTTTGGAGCTAGCAGGTAACTGCATGCTGAAGGGTGTTGTCTTTACAAGTTTAGTTTGTACTGGAACTGGATTCTTCGTGATGTAAATTGTAAGATGTTGTGCGATTGTAACTGACTTGATCAGTGCCTTTTTTAAGAGACTGCACCCTCATCTGTTTCCTGATTTTGTTCATGTTACTGTTGTTGTTTCTTCCTGTTTTGTTTTTGTTTGGTGTGTGTGTGAGGGTGTTTTGGTGCTTTTGTTTCTACATCCACTATTTTGTGAAATGACTGTACCAAGTATTCGGCATGAGTAGCAGTAGCACTATCCCATAGCTGTTGAATTGCTCTCAAGGCTAATTCAGGGATTGACAATCATCATCAACATCAAATGCTGCTGTAATTGGATGGTAGTGCATGATAGATGATGAAATGAGTGTATCCTTATGTCTTTGTAAGCACTCCGAGCTCTTATGAGATGGGGTGGCACAAATAATTGATTGTTATTACTACTTGATTGTGCTGAAACAATAAGCAAGCTGTACTTGTTTGACCCATCATCCTCCAGGGTGTACGGCTAACTGATGGTATCGGCTATCAGATACCTTATCAGGGTCAGCTGATCTTATCACATGGTGTAACAGGTATCTTCCAGTCAACTATACGAGATGAGCAAGCTGTACTTGTTTGACCCTACATCCCCCAGGGTGTACAATGAACTGATATCAACTATCGTGTTCGTTGTCAGGGTCAACTGATGTTGTTGCATGGTGTACATGTATGTTCCAGCCGGCTTGTACCGGATGAGCCAGCTGTACTTGTTCAACCCTTCCTCAGGGATGGACAACAAACTGATGGTATTATGTACATTATTAGGGTCAGCTGATGTTGTATGGTGTACATGTTCCAGCCGGCTTGTACCGGATGAGCCAGCTGTACTTGTTTAGCCCTTCCTCAGGGATGGACAACAAACTGGTGGTATTATGTACATTATTAGGGTCAGCTGATGTTGTTGTATGGTGTACATGTTCCAGCCGGCTGTACCAGATGAGCAAGCTGTACTTGTTCAGCTCTTCCTCGGGGTTGTACAGCTGTCCTTTGGCCATGGCCGACGGAGCTGCCCAGATAATTGAGGTGACAAAATGAAGCACTAAAAAAAACCAAATCTGTACAATTTCATTGAGGCAGCTGTTTAAGAAAATTCTCTTGAGAACTGGTCTTGGGGAATAATTTTGCTTAATGTCCACAGAGGTGAGGTGGCCTATTAGGGACAAGCTGGTCTTAATTAGGGTTAGCCTTGAATACCAAGTCCACTTCAGCCGACCACAAACACTCAGACATTCCTTTGCCTTGTATCCTTGTCTGTTTTTTTCTCTCTCTCGCTCCACATCTTCTACTTTCTTTTGTGGGAGTCATTCTTCTCAAAGAAGAATGTGTATATTTATATATATTATATTCTAGTAACAGTAACGCTACAGACACTAAACTTGAAGCATTGAGCATCGGTTTACATCATACTTCCTTCAACCACTGCCGTGTTTAGTCACACATAGTTTTTTTTGTTGGTGCTCAAATGGCAGTCAGTTTGTAACCACACTGACAGTTAAGATTATTTCTGGCTGTGTTTCTTTTGTAACTGCTCACAATGCTTGTGCCTGCCCAAATGTTTGAATAGAGACAGAACTGATAGTTTACCCAGGGTGGATGCGCCCAGTGTTACCCTGCAAGCTTTGACACCATGTTGCTTAGACTGCAGTCTTTTTACTCAGACTTTTGGCAAATGTGATACAGGGCCCTGACAGCATGAGACTGAGAGGGGCCATTTTGGGTAAACAGATGTGTGGAGATGAGGAGCGCCCCCTTCAATGACACAACCAATCACAGTAGAGTTTGGAGGAAGGGTGCCGGAAAGTGAGGCTTGGGGCCTGTTTATGTTTTGTTCATGTAGATATATGTGATATGGTTTATTTTCCAGTGCATTTTTGTTTATAAGTAATATATATATATATATACTCTATCTAAAATAGTTCAATTAATAATGCTTTCGGTATTGATCTTGCCAGTCTGCTGTTGGGCACTCTTAAACTGTGATTCTTTCATACATTACAGTTCTTTTTATTTGCTATTCATGTGTGCCCTCACGTTTTTTTCCTTTAAACAAAATAAAGAAGTACTTGACTAGTAACCAACACTTGCCTCACACACCCCACCTTCCCTTTCCCAGCACACAAAAGTGTTGCTTAAAACATCCCATAATTTCCACCTCGGCCGCCAGTTCAGCATAATAACATCGATATGTTTTTGCTTGGTAAATTGTTAGAGAAGTAAGGGAGATAATTTATCAGGGTCATGTTTTTGCCCAGTGCTTGGTTATAGCAGTAAGGGAGATAAACAAAATTCTTTTTCTGAGATGAAAGGCATGCACAGAAATCTAAAGCATGATGCTGGCTGTGGGGAATGCACTGACAGGGCTGACGCCTTGGTGTTTGACAGACAATCCAGACGTCAGCACCCTGGCTGGTGGACAGAGCACTGAAACGACTGAAGTCGCGCGACCCTGCTGTCTTTTGGACGTCCGGCCAGTGGATGACAGAGAAACGGGGTGGCTCCGACGTCGGTATGTTCGACTTTTCTGAGATCATGGAAGTGCTGCCATAAGGTGGGGAGTGGGTGTGAGGTATGGGGGTGGAAAGGGTAGGGGACAGATTTTGATTGCTTAGGAATATCCTACAGGGCATATTGGGTATTGTAATGTATGTGTGTGTGTGTGTGTGTGTGTGTGTGTGTGAGTGAGTGTGTTTGGTGTGTGTGCGTGTGCGTGTGCATGCATGTATGTGTGGTTTGGTGTGTGTGTGGATTCAACTGCACTTGACATGAAATGAACAACAGAGTGCCCCAGGTGACGCATCCTTTATTTTGCGGCAGCAAGAGGTACCGAGACTGTGGCAGTTGAGGAAGCAGATGGGACCTATCGTCTCTACGGTTACAAGTGGTTCTCTTCTGCAACCGATGCTGACATGACCTTCACCTTGGCGAGAGTGGTTGACAGACAGGGCAACACGGTAGAGGTAACCGAGTTGGCATCATCAGTGTCTGGTGTACAGTACGTGCATGTGTTGGCTATTGCCACGTGTGCAGCAGGAGTATATAAAGATGTCTATAACTGCTGTACTTTTACAGCACCTTCCGCAGCTTGTGCATCCTTTGTATAGTTGTGGTGTGTGTGTGTGTGTATGAATGTGCGTGTGTGTATGAATGTGTGTGTGTATGAATGTGTGTGTGTGTGTATGTGTGTGAGAGAGAGAGATCGAGACCTGGATTCAGTTAAGAAGCCTTGCTACTTACCCTCTATTTTTCCAGTTTCTTGTTATTTGTCCACTGAAGATGATTACGATCATTGTTAGGTTGTAACATTTCAGAGAGGAAGTGACCATGGAGGGCTCTGTGCTGAGCTCTTTCCTCGCAAGCTTTTGAACTGACTGGTGTGTGGTACTGGGTGGGGACACGGAAGGCTTGTCTAGGTTAGAGCACCTAGAGTTGGAAGATAGCGTTAGCATGGACAGCAGGACAAACTGCCGATCCTCTCATTGTTGTGTATTCTGTCTTGTGCAGGAAACCAAAGGCTGAACACCTTGGGCTGAAAGAGAGCATTAGTAGTGGACAGCTGGGCAAACTGTTGATCCTCTCACTGTCATGTATTCTCTCTTGTGCAAGGAACCAAAGGCTTGTCTAGGGTAGAACACCTTGAGTTGAAAGAGAGCGTTAGTAGCAGACAGCTGGACAAACTGTCGATCCTCTCATTGTCATGTATTCTCTCTTGTGCTAGGAACCAAAGGCTTGTCTAGGGTAGATCACCTTGAGTTGAAAGAGAGCATTAGTAGCGGACAGCTGGACAAACTGTCGATCCTCTCATTGTCATGTATTCTGTCCCTTGCAGGGCACCACAGGCTTGTCACTGTTCTACTTGGAGTTGAAAGACAGCATCGGACAGCTAATCAAGTGGTAGATCCTCTGATTGTCATGTATTCTGTCCCTGACAGGGCACCAAAGGCTTGTCACTGTTCTACCTGGAGTTGAAAGACGGCAATGGCCAGCTGAACAACATACAGATCCACAAGTTGAAGAACAAACTGGGAACACGGCAGCTGCCGACCGCAGAGCTGCTGCTGAATGGTGCTCATGCTGTCAGGGTAGGTACCCGTGTTGGCAGTGATGGGGAGGCTGGCTGGGTGATGACAGTAATCAGCATTGTTAAAGGGGAACAAAACCGAAGATGGCAGCTGCCCTGATAATGAATGTACAAATAGTTTCCTGTGCATGCTTTATTTGGTTTTTCTGTCATTGTTTATAAATATGAAAAAAGACATACTTTCTTGCTTTGAAGTGGCTGGTATGTGTTTATATAACATGGGTACTAGTTGCTGTATCATAAATAAATTGTTGCAGATTTCAAATAAACATTTCGCTGCAGTATTGGTATGTGTGTGTGTGTGTGTCTCGCTCTCTCTCTCTCTCGATAAATATAGATAGATATATACCAATACTGCAGCCAAATGTTTATTTGACACAGGCGTTAGTTGCAGTATTGTACATGTGATTGATGCAGGTGTCAGATGAAGGTCGTGGTGTGGCAGGCATCTCCAGCATGCTGACCTTGACCCGTCTCCACAATTCCATGTCTGCAGCTGCCTCCATGCGCAGGTAAAGGTGTCGCCTCCTGGCCTGGTGTGCGTGCATGGGATTCTGGCTCTTTCTCTTCATCCTCCTTCTGCTCATCTTCTTCCTCCTCTTCCTCCTTGTCCTCTTTTTCCTCATCCTCTTTCTCCTCATCCTCTTTTTCCTCATCCTCTTTTTCCTCATCCTCTTTCTCCCCGTCTTCTTCATCCTCTTTCTCCTTGTCCTCTTTTTCCTCATCCTCTTTCTCCTCATCCTCTTTCTCCTCTTCCTCCTTGTCCTCTTTTTCCTCATCCTCTTTCTCCTCGTCCTCTTTCTCCCCATCCTCTTTCTCCCCATCTTCTTCATCCTCTTTCTCCTTGTCCTCTTTTTCCTCATCCTCTTTCTCCTCATCCTCTTTCTCCCCATCTTCTTCATCCTCTTTCTCCTTGTCCTCTTTTTCCTCATCCTCTTTCTCCTCTTCCATCCTCATCCTCTTTCTCCCCATCTTCTTCATCCTCTTTCTCCTTGTCCTCTTTTTCCTCGTCCTCTTTCTCCTCATCCTCTTTTTCCTCTTCCATCCTCATCCTCTTTCTCCTCATCCTCTTCATCCTCTTCATCCTTTTTCTGTAGATTTCTTCCCTTTTTTTTCTTCTGTTGTTGTTGTTGTTGTTGTGTGTGTTGTTTAATTATTATTTTTTCCCTTCACTATGTGTTTGGATCTATAGAAAAAATTGTAAAATGGTGACGTTCTCCTTTATTTTTATTTTTGTTCTGTCTTTCCTTCTCAGGATGGTGAGCCTGGCGAGGGACTACAGCACTCGGCGCCAGGCGTTCGGCTCCGTGCTCAAAGACTACCCGCTCCACATCCAGACCTTGGCCCGCATGGAGGTAAGGACTGCCTGCTTCCAGCGCCACCTGCACTGGGGGCGGGAGGGTTGGGGGTGGGGTGGGTGGGTTAACTTCAGCTCTGGGGCAGATACACACACACACACATACACACACACATACACACTCTCACACGCACACATACACACATACACACACACACACACATACACACACACATACACACACACATGCACACACACACACACACACACACACACACACACACACACACACACACACACACACACACACATACACACACACACGCACAACATACACACACACACACACACATACACACACACACAGCTACACACACACACACACACACACACACACACACACACACACACACACACACACACACACACACACACACACACACACACACACACACACACACTTTGCTCTCAGGTGGAGTCACGCCATCTTTGTCAGTAATGGTCTGTGCATTCTTGAGCAAAAGCGATTGCCAACATTCAGAAGAAAAGAAGTCTTTTGCAGCCTACAAATTCAGCCTTCATCCTGACATTATATCCCCATTATGAAGTTGGGGGGGGGGGGGGGGGGGGGTAATTGGAATTACTGTTTTTCTCTCAGTGTAATCTGGCCATCACCTTTAACTTTCTTTATTCCACCTGTGTTCACCACTGGGTTTTCCATGAGTGTTTTCACCACTGGGTTTTTGATTAGTGTGTTCATCACTGAGTTTTTCATTCATATATTCACCACAGGGTTTGCCATTTGGTGTTCACCACAGGGTTTTCTTTTAATGTGTTCACCACATGGTTTTTCATTTTGTGTGTTTACCACTGGGTTTTTGCATTTGTGTATTCACTGTATGTTTTTTTGTTATTGTGTTCACCACTGGATTTTCCATTAGCATGTTCATCACTGGGCTTTCTGTAAGTGTGTTCACCCCTGGGTTTTCACATTCATGTTTTCACCCCTGGTTCTGCTGGCCATCAGGTGGAGGCCCGCGGGGCGACCTTGCTGTTCCTGGAAATGGCTCGTCTGCTGGGCCGCAAGGAGACGGGCATCGCCACGGAGACTGAAGCACTGCTGCTGCGTCTGCTGGTGCCGGTCATGAAACTGTACACCGGCAAACAGGTAGGTGTACTCACTGACTCACTCAGCTGTGGCAGGGATGTACTTGGCATGAAACTGTACACCGGCAAACAGGTAGGTGTACTCACTGACTCACTCAGCTGTGGCAGGGATGTACTAGGTCATGAAACTGTACACCGGCAAACAGGTAGGTGTACTCACTGACTCACTCAGCTGTGGCAGGGATGTACTAGGCATGAAACTGTACACCGGCAAACAGGTAGGTGTACTCACTGACTCACTCAGCTGTGGCAGGGATGTACTAGGCATGGCTTCGTCAGCGTACTTTTTGACTGTGATCAGGGCTAGCTTCTGTTGATCTTGATGCTTTTAAAACTGAATTTCAGCATTTGACAGTCTGTTGTTTTACCAATCAGTCACCAGTAATGCATGTATTTGTAGTGTGTGCGGGTGTGTGCGTCTGTGGGTGGGTGCATGCATGCATCTGTGTGTGTGTGTGTGTGTGTGTGTGTGTGTGTGTGATGAGATGAGTAGAGTGTATCCTTATATCTTTGTAAGCGCTCTGGGCTCTTACGAGATGGGGCGCCATAAATAATCTGTTATTATTATATCATTATTACGTAATGACATGCAATCCTGATTTCCAGTGATGGAATGGCCTGGAAATTTGTTTTTAACGTGCAGTCAACCATGGTGGTTTTATATCGGGGCAAATGATAATGACACCCAAGCTATGAGTTGGCTGAGTTGATTTCCTCCTTGGAACTTGAGAAGTGCCTTTTCACGGGCTCACTGCACCCTGTGACTCAGTTTGGGAAAGAGTAGCTGTGAAGACAGTATGCAGGGGCCTGGTAGCAAGGTGCTTCACTCACAACAGATGTGAACCACTGTGGCGTGCATGAAACCCTACCTTGTGGAATCTGTGTGTGTTGTGTGTTGTGTGTGTGTGTGTGTGTGTGTGTGTACATCACATGTCTGTGTGGTGGGTGGTGGTGGGTGGGTTGAGAGAGAGAGAGGGGAGTTGTGTGTGTGTGGGAGTGGGGGGGGTGTTGGGTGGGGGCGGGGGAGGGGAGAGAGATGGGGGGGGATGTGGATGTGTGTGTGTGTGTATGTCTGTGTGGTGGGTGGGGGGGTGAGGTTGGGGGTGGGGGGGGGGTGTGAGGAGTGAGAGTGGTGAGGGGATGTGTGGTGTGTGTTGTGGAGGGGGAAGAGGGTGTATGGTGGGGGGGGGGGGGTGTAGGGTGTGTGAGGGATAGAAGGGGCTGTGTGGATGTGGTGGGTGTGTGTGGAGGGGGGAAAGGGGGGGGGGGGGGGGGGGAGGTAGATAGAGGGGGGCTGCGTGGATGTGGTGGGTGTGTGTGGAGGGGGGAAGAGGGTGTATGGGTGTGGGTGGGGTGGTGGTGTAGGGAGTGTGAGGGAGATAGAAGGGGGCTGCGTGGATGTGGTGTGTGTGTGTGGAGGGAGGAAGAGGGTGTATGCTGTGGGTGTAAAGGGCTAGGATGAAAGTCGTGATAATTGTACTTGTGCCTTTTAATTTGTTACATAGCAGTCATATTATGTGTGTGACACTGTTTATTTTTAGAGTGCATTTCCATAAGTAATATATACTTTATTACTGCACTGTCTTAAACAGAGACTCTTTTATACATGTAGATATTCTTTCTTTCTTTGTAATTCATGTGTGGCACCCACATTTTCCTTTGAATCAGTGAATGGAATAAAGAGGGACTCTCACTTGACTTGACTGTGGAACCTCTGAGCAGGCTAAAGAATGAATGATCTTGTCACAGAAACAGGAGTGCTTTGTGTGTATAGTGCATACACTGTGTTGGTCTGACAGTGTGGTGAATGTTCTGCTCAGGCCATTGCGGTGGCGTCGGACGGACTGGAGTGCTTTGTGTGTACAGAGCATACACTGTGTTGGTGTCATTGTGTGGTGAATGTTCTGCTCAGGCCATTGCGGTGGCGTCGGAAGGACTGGAGTGCTTTGGCGGCCAGGGTTACATCGAGGACACAGGCCTGCCCTCCATCCTGAGAGACGCGCAGGTAGGGTGTGTTCTGGCTTTGTCAATTGCTGAACTTCCTCACCGAAAGGGAGGTCTGCTTGTTTTGATGATGTCCATTTCACCTGTGTATGTGCTGATTATCTGGGAGGTTACTTTGTCCACATGTCTATTCACCTGTAGGTTCTGACTATCTGGGAGGTCTGTATTTATGTGTCATGCTGTCTGGGAGGTTACCTTGTCCACATGTCTGTATTCACCAGTCTGTATCTGGGCTGTCTGTATTCACCTGTCGGTGCTGATTATCTGGGATGTCTGCATTCACCTGTAGGTACTAGCTGGGATGTCTGTATTCACCTGTAGGTACTATGTGTACAGTCTATATTTACCTGTATGTACTAACTGGGATGTCTGTACTCACCTGTAGGTACTATCTGGGATGTCTGTATTCACCTGTAGGTACTATCTGGGATGTCTGTATTCACCTGTAGGTACTATCTGGGATGTCTATATTCACCTGTAGGTACTATCTGGGATGTCTGTATTCACCTGTAGGTATTATCTGGGATGTCTGTATTCACCTGTAGGTATTATCTGGGATATCTATATTCACCTGTAGGTACTATCTGGGATGTCTGTATTCACCTGTAGGTATTATCTGGGATGTCTATATTCACCTGTAGGTACTATCTGGGATGTAGGTACTATCTGGGATGTCTATATTCACCTGTAGGTACTATCTGGGATGTCTGTATTCACCTGTAGGTATTATTTGGGATGTCTGTATTCACCTGTAGGTAATATATGGGACGTCTGTATTAACCTATAGGTGTTGATTATCTGGGATATGTATTCACCTGTTGTGCTTGACTATCTGGGAGATTACCGTGTCCACATGTCTGTATTCACTTGTAGGTGCTGACTGTCTGGGAGGTTACCTTGTCCATGTGTCTGTATTCACCTGTAGGTGCTGACTCTGGGAGATTACCTTGTCCATGTGTCTGCATTCACCTGTAGGTGCTGACTCTGGGAGATTACCTTGTCCATATGTCTGTATTCACCTGTAGGTGCTGACTGTCTGGGAGATTACCTTGTCCATGTGTCTGTATTCACCTGTAGGTGCTGACTCTGGGAGATTATCTTGCCCATGTGTCTGTATTCACCTGTAGGTGCTGACTATCTGGGAGATTACCTTGTCCATGTGTCTGTATTCACCTGTAGGTGCTGACTCTAGGAGATTACCTTGTCCATGTGTCTGTATTCACCTGTAGGTGCTGACTATGTGGGGTGTCTGTATTCACCTGTAGGTACTGACTGTCTGGGATGTCTGTATTCACCTGTAGGTACTGACTATCAGGGATGTCTGTATTCATCTGTAGGTACTGACTATCTGGGAGGGCACGACCAATGTGCTGTCCTTGGACGTGCTCCGTGCCCTCGTCAAATCCCAGGGGGCCGTTCTCAAGGCTTTTGGCGCTGACGTTAGCAGTCGCCTGGCTTCAGCCTGCGGGTCACGCTGAACTTGAGGAAGCAGTGGACAAAGTCAGGAAAGGTGCAGACGGCATTCTGGGGTATGCGGCCAACAATGCCTCTCAGCTTGAGATTGCCGCCAGAGACTTTGCCTACAGCATCGCCCGTGTTGCCATAGGTAAGCTTTCCATGTGTTGTGCAGAGGTGGTTTTAGTTTGTTTGAGTTTTGTTTCTTGGGGGGTTTGGAGGTTGTTTTGTGTTTAAGTGAGTTTGTTTGGGGGGGGGGGGGTTGCTGGTATCATTCTGTTTTCATCTTGGGATTTCTTGATACAGCTTCAGATCAGATAGCAACTGATTTGATACATGTTGTAAAAGTAAAAGTCTGGACGAAACCTGAACAAAGTGCATTTTGCTTGCACCTTCACAGATGATGATGATGAGGGTTGTACCTGCCAACTTTTAAGATTTGGTGTGTTTTTCAGGCTCCCTGTTGATCGAGCACGCAAGCAGCAGTGTAGGAACCGCGCAGGATGTCTACGCTGCACAGAGGTTAGTGCTTCACGCCGTTGGCGCGGCTGTTTTCATGTGGCTGGCATTAGTGGCTGGCATTTTGTCGACCTAACCATCAGTGATATGTGATGTTCATTCTCATCCCTGGTCGCTGTCAGCAGTGACGCATGACACACATTCTCATTCATGGTCACTCTCAGTAATGCATGTCACATGTTGTCATTCCTGGTCACTCTCAGTGATGCATGACGCACATCATTCCTGGTCGCTCTCAGTGACGCGTGATGCACGTTGTCATCCCTGGTCGCTGTCAGCAGTGACGCATGACACATATTGTCATACCTGGTCACTGTCAGCAATGATGCGTGATGCACGTCGTCATACCTGGTTGCTGTCAGCATTGATGCGTTACACACCTTGTCATCCCTGGTCACTGTCAGCAGTGATGCATGACACACGTCGTCCCATGATGCACGTTGTCATTTGTAGTTGCTGTCATCAGTGATGCGTGACACACCTTGTCATCCCATGACGCACATTGTCATCCCTGGTCGCTGTCAGCAGTTTATGCTGTACAAATATTTCATTATTATTGTTAAATGACTGTGGCAGAGGAGTGGTTGTGTATCAGGGTGGTCAGTGAACAGAGGTTCTGCTGTATTAAAATAAGAATGAGAATAGCGGTCATTTCTATAGCGCTGCATCTCACCAACAAGGGTGAGCACACTGTGCTTTACAAGATCAACTATAATGTATAGGTTAAAACCTCAAGACTAAGAAATGATATAGTCATAATATTGTATTCCTTGCACACAAACACACACACTCGCGCTCATGCACACACATGCATACACACACTCACACACACACAGACACGTACGCACACACACACACACATGTGCGCGCGTGCACACACACACACACACACACACACACACAGGCGTTTGTGAAAATGTACGTCTTAAATATCATGACCCTCCTGACAGGTGGTGTGACAGAGACCTGACGCCAGTGCTGACAGCAGCGGCATGCAAGTCCTACACCGCAGACTCCTTGACTGCTGACCGACAGCTCGTCTTTGATGGATACCTGCACCCTAGCCGACTGTGAGACAAAAACAACGGACACCTGCACCCTAGTCGACTGTGTGACAAAAACAAAACAAAGGCTATGGTTGGTGATATCTCTTTGAAAGTTTGATGGTGCCAGGCTTTGTTACTAGTGTGGATTTCCATATGCCTATGAAAAGTATTTCTTTGAGAAGATCACAGTGCTCAGAGATGCTAATGAAATGTAACTGTTTCCCCTTAGTTCTGGGGTTATTTCCCTTGATTTTTTCATGAATGGCTTATTCAGGCACATCAGGGGGGAAAGCGGACTAAAAAGCTGTTCAGATCAGATGAGACGAGACATGCAGTGTAGCGTTAGGTATAATTCCCCTTCCCCCACCTCCTGGGGGTGAGCCGGTTTGGCCTAGCGGTAGGGCATTAGGCTGGTAAGCAGAGGGACCTCGGTTCAAATCCACTTTGGCTCTCTTTTCTCTTCAAAAAGGTTGTGGTTTGCATGTGTCTTGTCACTTTGTCCCTCACAAGTAATGAAACATTAAAATGGCTCTCATTACTTACTGCCCATCTTAATGCAGAAATCACTGTGGTGGTGACAGTATAGCGATAGGTATATAATCTTCTTCCCCCCCTCTGTAACCCCCCCCCCCCCCCCCCCCCCTTCTCCCCGTCCCTACAAAGCCTTGTGGTTTCTGTGGATGGGAAGCACCACATTTACTTACTTACCTACCTCCGGGGTACTTATCTCCTGGCCCAGTACCTCTCCAGAGATGAGTTGGCATTAATTAAGTGTAAAAACCAAGATGGCCAATTCATTGCAGCGAGATACGTGATTCGGTGCAGAATGAATGAGTAATGTGCATCAGTTCTGGACTTACTACTAGTTGAAGAGTTCTTGTGCAACAGATAAAAAAATGTGCCATAGTGTTTGCATACATGTTTTGTTGTTTGTTAGTTTTTCTATGGGTCTGTTTGATTGATTTTGCTGCTTTTGTATGCATTCCTCTAAAGTGGAGTGATAGGTTGGTGTGTGCAGATGTCCTGCGGCATAGGTTGGTGTATACAGTTGAACTGTGGCATAGGTTGGTGTATGCAGTTGTCCTCTGGCATAAGTTGGTGTATGCTGTTGTCCTGTGGTATATGTTGGTGTGTACAGTTGTCCTGTGGCATAGGTTGGTGTATGCAGTTGTCCTGTGGCATAGGTTGGTGTATGCAGTTGTCCTGTGGCATAGGCTGGTGTATGCAGTTGTCCTGTGGCATAGGTTGTGTATGCAGTTGTCCTGTGGCATAGGTTGGTGTATGCAGTTGTCCTGTGGCATAGGCTGGTGTATGCAGTTGTCCTGTGGCATAGGTTGTGTATGCAGTTGTCCTGTGGCATAGGTTGGTGTATGCAGTTGTCCTGTGGCATAGGTTGGTGTATGAAGTTGTCCTGTGGCATAGGTTGGTGTGTGCAGTTGTCCTGTGGCATAGGTTGGTGTGTGCAGTTGTTCTCTGGCATTTCGTGTGTTTGAAGAGTTGTGTGCCAGTTAGGCAGCTGCATTCTGCCTTCATAGGTGTTTTATCACAGCTGAGTGAATTTAGGATGTTGCCTAAGTACAAAAATAAACAGTATGCTGAGCATATAATATAACCTAGTCAGGATGTCTCTAGGTTTTGTTTCATTTCTTAGCCATTAAAGAGAGAGAGAATTTTCACAAGGTCTACACCTGGTCAGGTTGTCTTTATATTTTATTTCATTGTCTTAGACATTCTTTGAAAAAATATTGTACACAAAAATATATATGCAATAGGTCATAATTTTCGCAAGGTCTGTTGTTTTTCCCCATTGATATTTTGGCATAAATCAGTTTGATATCTTGAGACCACATCTCAAGCATGCTGCTTGCAAACACCACTGGTGTCAAAGAAATAACTGACTGACAATTATGTTCACTTTGTGGAAGAACCCAGAACCATCAAAGGTTCTCCCTTTTAAAGCCTGGAGTAGGTCAGAATATAGCCATTCATGCTTTGTCTGCTGTTAGGAACTTCTTCCTTTTTTCTTTTTTGACCTTCTGGTGCATTCAACTTCATTTATTTTAGATCCTCTCACCAGTGTCACAAGCAGCTGATGCTGAGTAGTTGCCAAATATGAACAGGCTCCAAATCATGATGCTGTATATCATAACAGTGAATAAGAAATGTGCTTGTGATTTGATAAATTGTTTTGATTTTGTACTGAGGAACTCGTCTCCAGAGTATTTCTCAGTTGTAAGTGAAATGTGAATAGTGAATGATAAGATGTGCTTGTTATTGACTTTTAATGAGAGTAATAATAACGATTTCTATAATGCTGTATCTCACTGACGAATGTTAAGATATGCTTGTTATTGACTTTTAATGAGAGTAATAATAGCAGCAATTTCTGTAACGCTGTATCTCACAGACAAGGGTGAACACACTGCGCTTTAATTTTGACTTGACTGTGTTTGCTGTTGACTGTGCCAGCTTTGGAGTTTGAATGCTAGTCACCCCTCCGCAACTGGCAGCGATAGTTTATAACGTCAGTGAAATGCCTTTTGGTCTCCGGTGATTGTTAAAGGTGTGGAGTTGAATGAAAGTCAATCATGTGTGATTTATTGCATGGTGGTTGTTATCCGTCTTTGATTACCTGTGATAGACATTATACTTACAGCCAAGAATGGAAAAACAGTGCAAATTAGTTGATTGACTTGTGCAAGTTGTTTGGTATGAATGTGTATGCTAGCTGCTCAATGATAACTCATTATTTATTAGTTGTGTACTACTTGAACTCCAGATGGCATATAATAAAGCTTTATGACTTTGTTTGAGTACTTTGTGCTTGATACAAACAGCATGGATAATAATAAAAACCCACATGTCTGAACTTGAAGAGTTGAAATTCAAGTTTTCGGTCGTGTGTAGGTTGCTTTAAAATGTAATGTGCTTTATTTGAAATTATGGAGTGTACCCGTTTGCTTGAAGAATGCTGTTGTTTTGAAATGTAATTCGTTCTGCTTAATACAGGGCTGTCATTTCATTCCCAGCACCTTTCTTTTACCGCCCACTGAGTTGCGTTGCTCCTTTTTTTTTTTTTTTTTTGGTGTCATGTTGCTCCTTCTGTTGTGTCACATTTGATTCCCATCACCTTTCTTTTCTCCACCGAGTCGTGTTGCTCCTTCTGTCTTGTCTCATTGAAGCAAGTGGTTAGGACTTTTTCCCAGAAAATGTTTCTTTTTTTTCTTCCTCTTTTTTTTCTTTTCTTTTTTTAAGATGTAGGGTCTTTTGTGTGGCTTTTGCCAAGTGGCTGGAAGATGACAGGTAGTATGTGCCAATCTGCTGCTGTATGCTACTAGTATTTGTCATCAGGCATTTTGTAAGTTTAAAAAATAAATAAATCATTCTGTTCATTCCTTTTTGATATTTTTCTATTACCTGGTATCGATAAATCAGACAGACAGCTTGATGATACAAGCATAAAGCTTTATGTGCTTTAAAATGTTTTATTTAACAAAGGCAGTATTGAAGGGGCTAACTTTAAACAAAAAATTGTGTTTGTATATGATTATATGCATGTATGCTTTATTGTCGATTTTGGATTGATTTTGTAGATTTGAAATTAGAAAGGATTTACATACGAGAAGATCACGTTTTTAAGTGTATGTTTGCTTAAGACAGAGTTTAATCATCCAGAGGGATTTGACCTTTGAAAGGATTTACATATATGAGAAGATCACGTTTTAAAGTGGAAGTTGCACTGCTAAGTGAACTTGAGTTTCAACACCAAGTGACCACGGCTAGGGGGGAGGGAGGGAGGCGGGGAAGGGGGACATGAGAGCACTGAGGTTCCGGGGTGTCCAGAGGACAGGAAGCGGGATGGAGGGAGGGGAGGGAGAGGTGTAGTGGCGAGTAGGTGATGGGAGGGCCGATAAGGGGCCGGTTGTTTGGGTGAGGAGGCGGAGAGAACGGGAAAAGGAACAGGCAGGGAGAGAATCTGGCACTCTGCGCAGCGCCAGCGATATTGCAGCATACATCTCACCGCTCACATGGCCAGCCTGTTTGATTTTGGAGCGTTTTTGTCCGAATGGGGACTCCCTAAAGCTGCCGCCAAGGCTCTAGGCGAGGAAGGGTTTTGTTCCAAAGCGGCCTTACTGGGCCTCGCAGAAGAGGACATCCGCAGCTTTGAGCTGAAGAAGGGGGAGATGGCGGCCGTACGCACGGCTGTGGGCCAGTTGCAGGCCGAAGGGGGTGGTGGGCCACTCCCTCCAAAAACTGCCACACCTGCACCGTCCCGACGTCCGTCCGTGCTCCTGCACGACCTGCTGACAACTAACGCTGACGGGGTGGACATCGGTGCCAGGGCAACCGCCAGGGTACATCTGGACCCCCAGTTCTACCTCCATAAGGCGTCAGGTGAGGCAAAGCAGTGCTTAATCACAGATTTTATGTCGGATACTGTGACCGACACAGAGGAAATCTCATTGGGACCGGGAGTGACACTGAAACTGACTAGTGGGACTAAGCCGAAGCTGCACGCCGTGTCCCCGGCGATGTGGATCGCTGCCAATGCCCACATCATGGCAGCCCTCTACGACAGTGACGACCTGGACCATGGCGCCGCCAAAGACTACATGGCCTACACGGTGAAGATCGGTGAACTGGCATTGAGATACACCTGGGCTTCGGTTCTGGCATATGACCAAGAGTACCAGCGGCGACAGGCAGCAGCCAGGTTCCGATGGGGGTCGGACTCACAGCACCTGTGCACAGTGCTGCTGAAGGAGAAGGCGGCGACACCAACGGGCAACAAGCCGCGAGGAGGGCAGACAGGCCGCCGAGTTGGACCCGGCGGCAAAGAAGTGTGCATAAAATACAACCACGGAAAGTGTTCTTACGGACCGCGGTGTAACTTCAAACACATGTGTCTGCTGTGCCTACAGGCCCACCCCCAGTCGGATCATCACCAGCAACAGGCGACGGCCAAGCAGGAATAGGATCGGCGGCAGTCAGCGGATCAGGTAGGACATTCCACCTCTTTCCAACTCCATAGCCCGTTTGAACCCCAAAACCCATTCACATATGAATTTCTCGGTAATTACCAATCTGTTGCATCCAAAGCATCTGAATGGGAACGGCAACTGAAAGATGATCCAGATAAAGCTTTTCTTTTGGCAGGCATTAAAAATGGGTTTCGAATCACCACCAAGGGCTGCAAAATTGCAGAGGCAGAGGCAAAGGATCACAGATCCGCTGCCTTGCATTCCTGTAGGACACTGGTGGAAAAAGGGCTTAAAACACAAAATGAGCAGGGTAATTACATCATCGTGAGGGAAAAGCCAGCCATAATCGGCCCCTTGGGGGCCATACCCAAAGACGATGGGTCAGTCCGTCTGATTCATGACGGCAGTCTACCGGAGGGTTTTGCCGTGAACAAGTGTACTGATCACCATTCAATGCGTACATTTGCTTAAGACAGAGTTTAATCCTCCAGAGGTGACACTGTGTGATTGACAGGATATGAAAATCCAATTGCTAACTGTTTCTTCCTAGTCTTGCCTCTGCAGATCATTTTGCTGTCCATTATCATGAAATTTCGAAACCTCTCAACACCACAGCCGTAATGCCATTTTTCACCCAAAATGGAAAAAGGCAGTTTTTCCCTGCTTTCCAAAGATGTTATAAATAGTGCTGGAAGTTGTTTTTTTATGGAATTTTGATCTGATCCAGTGCTAGATTTGTGTGGTTACTACACACACACACACACACACACACACACACACACACACACACACATAAAGAAAAAAATCTCACCTTACAAAATGTGTTTTAATCATGGAATAAAGTGTATGAAAGTACATTATTTAAAAAAAAAAAGTCTGACAAACAGAAGGTACACTGTTTATTTCATGCTGACAAAATGTTCACAAACCACCAGGGTCATATCGGTGAATGACCAAAAAGGTCACATCTGTCATCAGTAAATGACCCCAAACCACCAGTCGCATCAGTGACCAGTGAATGATCAAACACCACCAGGATCACATCACTGAATGACCAAACACCACCACAGTCATATCTGCTATCACTGACTGACCAAACACCACCAGGGTCATAGCTGTTGTCAGTGACTGACCAAACACCACCAGGGTCACAGCTGTTGTCAGTGACTGACCAAACACCACCAGGGTCACAGCTGTTGTCAGTGAATGACCAAACACCACCAGGGTCACAGCTGTTGTCAGTGAATGACCAAACACCACCAGGGTCACAGCTGTTGTCAGTGAATTACCAAACACCACCAGGGTCACAGCTGTTGTCAGTGAATTACCAAACACCACCAGGGTCACAGCTGTTGTCAGTGAATTACCAAACACCACCAGGGTCATATCAGTCACTGATGATATGACACACCAGGGTTGCATGTGTCACCAGTGACTGACCAAAAACTACCAGGGTCGCATCAGTCATCTGTGAACCAAACACCACCAGGGTCACATCTGTCATCAATGACCCAAAATTACTAGGGTCACATATGTCACCAGTGACTGACCAAAAACTACCAGGGTCATATCTGTCATCAGTGACTGACAAACAACTACCAGGGTCATATCTGTCATCAGTGACTGACCAACAACTATCAGCTGGTCAATCTGTCATCTGACTGACAACAACACCAGGGTCACATCTGTCATCAATGACCCAAAATTACTAGGGTCAGCTGATGACCGCAAGTCACCAAGGTGTCATCAGCTGGTGACTGCAAGCCACCAGGGTGACAGCAAGTCACTGCAAGCCATCAGGGTGACATCAGCAAGTCACTGCAAGCCACCAGGATGACATCAAGTCATCAGCAAATCACTGCAAGCCACCAGGGTGACATCAAGTCATCAGCAAGTCACTGCAAGCCACCAGGGTGACCAAGTCATCAGCAAATCACTGCAAGCCACCAGGGTGACATCAAGTCATCAGCAAGTCACTGCAAGCCACCAGGGTGACATCAGCAAGTCACTGCAAGCCACCAGGGTGACATCAGCCAATCATCCTGAGGTGACCCTGTGCGGTTGACCTGATGTTAAAATCCAATTACTAATTAACCATCAGCCGATGACTGCCAGCCAGCGGACCCTGTGCGGTTGACAGGATGTTAAAATCCAATTACTAATTAACCATCAGCCGATGACTGCCAGCCAGCGGGGTCCTCCTGGCAGACTCTAACCACAAAATGATATGTCAGCGAAACGAGGGAGTTCAACAAACCCGGGCACGACTCGCCCAGGGAGAGGGGCAGGGAGGATGCGGGCAAAAAGGGCCGTGTCGGCACACGGAGAGAGACGGAGGAGCACCAAAGGAAGAGAGAACATTTATGAAATGTTTACCACCTCGCTCAGAGTGGAGAGAACCACTTCTCTCTGGGGGGAGGGTGGGGGGAGGGCGAGGAACCAAGTTGCTGCATATGATTACGTTCAAACCTGATCGTCGGACAGTATGCAAAGTATGGCAAGACGTACGGTGAAACCGAGTTAGCCTGTACAGAACTGTTGACACACACCAAGCTCACAAAAGTGCCATGGGGATACACACCATAGAACCATTTGTCCCTGCGGAATGTTTAACAGTAACCCTTTAGCTCTGCAAGGGGTGGGGGGGGGGGGGGTAAGGGCTGGGGGGCTTTTTTGGATGAGGCCTCTGGTCTGCGTAGCTTCTTTTAGTGTGCATGCATCATGAAAAGAAATGGTTCGAAGCCGATGAGCCGCTGCAGTTGGGGCGCATAAATGCATCTTTCGTTTGAGCCACTTAAGTCTATCAGTTAAATCTGGTGACGCTGTCCTTTTAACGGCCATGCCTACCCCCCCACCCCACCCCACCCCCCAACGTGTGTGTGTGTGTGTTGCTAGTGTTATTTTATCAGTGAAGTGCCTTGTGCTCCCACTGTGTGTGGTAGACGGGCACTATAGAAATCCCCTTTATTATGCTGCTGATAGTTACCTGGACAAACACCCTGCAGACACTCTCGCCCTGATATAACCACACCGCTTGACTGGCCGTAAAACACCCACTTACTGCAGACACTTACTCGAGACTCAAAAACCTATTGTGCTGGTATGTCAGCAACTCTGGTCCAACGTGGATGCGAGTTGTTAGCAATGAGTTGTATTGGAAATCCACACAATTCTGTAATCACTGTAGCAGAAAAGTACAAGCACTCACAAATGTTAGGATAAAAACGGCAGAACCTTGGAAGTTGCTCACCAACAGGAGTAAGATGTGAAGCACAAAAAATGCGCTCCCGTATTGTTGTCAACTAAAACTTGACAACGTCCAAAGATGTGGTTATGCATACAAGTGTTGTTTGATCTACATCATGCCTGAATTCAGCATTCAATTTCATGATTCTTGGTAGAACAATAATGAAATAAGGTGGTGGTGGTTGTTTTTCCTTCTGATTATGGTAAGTACTGCAAATACATTTCTGAGACTTCTGCTCTCTCGCAGTTCCGAGGAAGAAGAAAAAAGCAAATGTAAATTTAACTGTGTTTTTACAGATATGGGCCCATACGTATGTCAAGAGCAAATAGTCCCCTTAATCACATTTATTTTCTAAATGGAGATGAAATTGAGTGTGTGGAGAACAAATCATACTCTACAGCCAGTCTAAGTGCCTTTAAGGTTATAGCCTCATTTATCGACCTGGAACGAGAGCCAAACTACAGACTCTTTAGCTAATGGGTATTAGAGGCTATCTGCCAAACTTATGGACTCTTTAACTAATTGGTATTCGAGGCCTTTCTCTATTTATTGATTGATTTGCTCTTCATACATACGGGCCCTTCTGTTGACACGATCCTGTACTAGCCAGGCACCGTTAAAGCCACAGATTCTCCGAAAGCAGCCAAAGCACCAAAGCCACAAACAGCAGTCAGCAATCACTCTTATTACGCTTGTTAAGTACAGAGGAGCTTCAGCAATCACTCTTTTATTATGCGTGTTAAGTACAGAGGAGCTTCAGCAATCACTCTTTTATCACGCTTGTTAAGTACAGAGGAACTTCAGCAATCACTCTTTTATCACGCGTGTTAAGTACAGAGGAACTTCAGCAATCACTCTTTTATCACGCGTGTAAAGTACAGAGGAACTTCAGCAATCACTCTTTTATTACGCGTGTTAAGTACAGAGGATCCCCTGGTGTAAGATCAGTCTAAATATCTTGTAACTGTGGTCTTAAACTTTTAACTAGCCTTCCCAGCCGAACCTGTGGTTTTTTTTTGGTTTTTTTTTGGGGGGGGGGGGGTGCATTTTGTTATTCTGTGTAGCTTTTTACTTCTTCTTTTTATCTCATCTGGCAAATGTTACCCCCAAAATGACCAGTTATGGTGAACTAAAAACAGCTTGTCAACCAAAAGGCTGGGAAAAAGCACATCAGTGATGCCGACAACTTATAACGGTCAACATCAAATCTACAGTACTCTCAGTTACATTTTTTTTTTACTGCGGGCCATGTTCTTTTGACCTGTTCCAAGCACCCGAGGAGTTATTATTGATTCAAAGCTGAGAAAGCTTGTTCCTTTAAAAGAGGGGTGGTCCTTTTTGATCAGGGGTCCTTTAACACGGAAACGCAAGTATGAATTAAGGGAAGGGTTAAAAGAAAACAACAGTGGTCTCTCATTAGGGTCACCCTGATATAACCGTACTGGTTGACTGGGTGTAAAACACCAAGTTACCTACCTACCTCATTAAGGGTGGTTGTCTTTCAGGGATCCCACAGTACAGGTATTCTGCGGCAGAACATGTTGCCACGCTTGTTCTGATGGGATGCTATGGGGTTGACAGACGTTAAAAATCCAATAAATGACTTCATTAATTTCTCACGGGCCAACAGGTAAGAGCGAGCTGACGCACACAGTGTACCAGATGTCCAGTGTACCCTCAAGGGGGCAGCACTAACACAACTCGCATCTTGCTGTTTGCCAGCATTGTGGCTTATTTTTTTGAGGTCTTGTGACATTGAGTGCCTTCAAAAACTATCTTTCCCATTTAACATTGTAACCAACTTGCCTACATCCAAACATTTCATGAACTTTTCTGTGGCTCGTTGCTGTACACCTAAATGCCTGCGAATGCTTCATTCCAAACAGCAGCAATAAAATCAAAGGAATAATTTTCACAGAGATGTTCCTTAAAATGTTGTGGAACCAATCATGGAAAAACGGATCACAAACATACATATTTACAATATTATGCTTACATAGGCTTGTTATGTACAAGTGTAAAGGAATGTCAGAATGAGGTCACAACATTGTTTTTCACAAAAACAAAATGCAAAAAGATTACATAATACAATTTCCACCTCAACATATTTAATGTCCCAAGCAAGAAAAGACTGGGCGCTTTGCAGGGGAAATAAAACTGGAACTTGAAAACCCTCAAGTTCCTTGCATTTGCCATGGCAATAAAGTCATAGTTTGCATCCATTGTCGCTTTCTCCAGCATCATCAACACAGCCTGCTCATGTTAAATAACTCCTCGACAGTCTTGTACAACAACATGGCTCAATCACCCAATGTACAGTATTTTACACATGTGGCATGCATCCACATTTTAAAACAAAATTCAGTTTTTATTTGGCCCAAACACCACAGCCTTCTGTTTTAAGTCTGGTAAAAATACGCTGCAAGCTTTGTATTGTAGTTTGGCCCAAACCCAACACCAACTTTCTGTTGTAGTTTGGCCAAAACACATCACTGACTTTCTGTTGTATTTTGGCCCAAGTCGCACCACTGATGTTTCACTGTAGTTTGGCCCAAACCACCGACTTTCTGTTGTAGTTTGGCCAAAACGCGCCACATACGTTTTGTTGCAGTGTGGCCAAAACAACCAACCAATTTTTCTGTTGTTGGCCAAGTAAGTATACCATTCACGTTGTTGAATTTTGGCCAAAATACATCAACAACTTTCTGTTGTAGCTTGCCCAAAATGCAACACTGACCTTTTGCTGTAGTTTGGCTCAAACCATCAGCTTTCTGTTGTAGTTAAGCCAAAACACACCACCAACTTTTGGTGGTGGTTTGGCCAAGCAGACCACTGACTTTCCGTTATTGGCCAAAACACACCACCAACTTTTGGTGGTGGTTTGGCCAAGCAGACCACTGACTTTCCGTTATTGGCCAAAACACACCACCAACTTTTGGTGGTGGTTTGGCCAAGCAGACCACTGACTTTGTGTTATTGGCCAAAACACACCACCAACTTTTGGTGGTGGTTTGGCCAAGCAGACCACTGACTTTGTGTTATTGGCCAAAACACACCACCAACTTTTGGTGGTTGTTTGGCCAAGCAGACCACTGACTTTCCGTTATTGGCCAAAACACACACCACCAATTTACCATCGCAGTTTGACCCAAACACGACAACTTTCATTTTCAGGCAACAATGAACTATGTGCAGCTCCTATTAGTCCATCTTTAGGACAGTGGAACCCCCTTTGCACAAACTCAGATGAAATTCGGCTTCAAATCAGGGGTCAAAAATATTCCTGCTTGCTCTTTTCTTGCAGTTACGCGTAATTTCTGCCAAAAGTGAATACTCTGAGGGCCCCTGTCACTGTTTCTGAAATATATGCTTCTGGAAAACCTGTTTTGTCAAAGAAAGCTGGCCTCTTTCAAAGAGGTGGAAGAGACAAAAATAAAATCCTATAATCATTACTGTCAAAACTTGGGTTAGAGAGTCCAGATAAACACTATTGAAGGTTACAAAGTCCAAATAAAGAATAGTGATGCTTTACATCCACAGAAACTTATTAAGGTTTATAAGGGATGGTGGGGGGGGGGGGGCAGTGATGCTTTACATCCACAGAAACTTATTATGGTTTATAAGGGATTGTGGGGGGGATGATGGGGGGGGGGGGGGGATGGAATGCTGACGTTAATGTTCTCTCTCTAACTCATTTCTGCCGACCCAGAAGTGTGTAGCTGACCACTACCAGGACAGACATCGAGGTGCCAGTGAACATTCCCACACAAAGCAGTCTGTGTACTTTAATTGCAGCTTACTGTTTCAACCAATGCAGGGAACAAAGGCTGTAATTAACTCAAGGGGGCTTTTTTTAAAAATTTTTTAATGGAATGTTTGAAAATGGCGAAAATGGACAACACAACCCATCTGCTTTTGGGTTTTCAATTGTTAATTGTCATGGAAGTAGAACAGGAGCACTGGGGGAAAAAAAGAAGAAGAAAAAGTGGAAAAGAAAAGACGTGCAGACAAAACAAAAAACAAAAACCCAGCAATGAAGAGAATTCTCCATTTCTAGCTGGACCTCTTCCACCTCTCTGAGTTGAACAAAACACATTTTGAGAAGTCCGACCGTTGCCCTCAAGAAGGTTCCACTGTCCAGTAAAAAAAATCCCAAACTCCAAGCATCGGTATAATGACGTCCATCCTCCAACCACTGCCACAACTGGCTATACGCCATAGGTCTCGAAGAACTCAGCTAACTGATGGGGGTTTTTCCTTGCTACTCGGATGGTAGTAATTTTGTAACCACACAGACAACTGAAATTTGTCAGGCTGCATTTCTCTTATATAACTGCCCAAAATGCTTACGGCAGCACAAAGCAAACCAATATTGTTTGAACCGAGACGGAACTTTTTTTTCTTCTTGTTATCCCAGTGACATTTATGTGCGTGTTTTGACATCTTGTTGTTTCCAGTCTTAGTACCCAAACTTTTCCCAAATGTTGAGGAAGGCCCTGAGATTTTTTCAGTAGACAGCTGTGCGGAGATAAGTATAACTGCCTCTGTTCAGTTCAGTTCAAGATGGTATCTATGTGCTCGGAAAAGCCTGTATGCCTTCCACCGCATCTCTCAGAAGTTTCCCCAACGATGCCTTTGAAATGGTGCCTCTTCAGTGGTGTAACCAATTATGGCAGCCTCTTCAATGGTGTAACCAATTATGGCAGCCTCTTCGATGGGGTAACAAATTATGGCAGCCTCTTCAGTGGTGTAACCAATTATGGCAGCCACTGCACTGGTGTCGCCAATTATGGCAGAGTTTGGAGGATAGGTGCTAGAGAGCGAGGCTTGGAGTGTGGGAAAATCCAAGCAAATCTCTGATGTCAGGAGGGGGGGGGGGGGGGGGGGTGAAAACAAGGGAGGTACATGCGGGCATGGGTGGGCTGGGTAGTGCAGTGCACAAGGTGTGGAGTGGTGAGGACGGGCGTGAACATGGTCACAGGCAAAAGCTGATATCATGTGCAGGCACTGCGGGTAGTCATAGCAATACGCTGCCTGAGTGTGTAAACCCTGGGTCAGAAACGGATCGAGCACAACCAGCCTACATCACATCTGGTATGCGCACAAACTGGGCAAACGATTCATCAACGCGTGCCTCAGCACCTAACATAACATGACACGAATGTGCTAATGAATGAACATGAAGAACAGAAAAGTTCAATGAAATACTGCATTGCGCCTCTTGCTTGTAATAATGCTTCCATTTGTTTCAGGATTCGTGCGCATGTGTGCTTTGGGATTTGTGAAAAACAAAAATCTGTCATGGCAATTTCTCCCAAACAACAAAATACTTTGCATGGTTCTGTTTGATTTTCTGCTGTTTTTCATTAAAAGCCAGTACTGTATAATAATGATTTGGTCATCACAACTGAAATACTTTGGTATGTTTAGTATAACAGTAATTAATGTGCTCATCATATTTGGTTGAACTGAGAACAAAGGCCACTGCTGCACACATAATCTAAGTCTGCATTGTGTATGCAAGCATATACTGTCACCATCACTTTATGTATCACAACTGGCTTAAATCATACACCACTTCAAATGGTTCAACCTGATAAAACCAATATGGCTGACTTGGCATAAAAAAAACTAAAAACTCTCTCCCTTCCACTGTAAATGGCTGTTAGTTTTCTACAAAACCATGTTTTACTACATCAATGTTAATGGCCAATATCATCCTGTTCGAACATGCAGCTGAAGTATTTAAAATCGTGGTCTGAGCACTTTAAACCAGAAAAACAGAAACTATTAAATAAAAAGAGAGCAGCTGCACCAACTGACCTGCTTTCGACACAGATCCAAGATATATCCGCTCCATGAAAACCAACACATTAGTTTTGACCAGACATAGTTCACTCCCAAAAAGATAAGTGGATTAGTTCTCCATCTCATTTTTCATAGGTTTTCAACATTTAATTGTTGTTTAAGTGTCCTTTTGTAGTTTGATAAAAGGGATTACCACAAAGTAATTTTGTAGCTTGATAAAATGGATTCCACCGAAAATTTGCATGTTGTGTTTTGTCCTAATAGTTTTCTTTTGAACTAGACTGACATCTCCGTTTGCTGTTCTACTTTGTAAACTCATTCTCACATAATTAAAATAGGTGTTGTATTTGGATTGATTTACATGTTTGGCAAACTGCTGCAAACCCAAAGTTAGCCTTTGGTCACACAGCAGAGTTTAGCATTCAAAAGAGACCAGGGTATTCAGTGGCAGCTAGTCTTACTGCTTTCAGATGGAAATACCCAACTGAACAGTGGAGAGAGAAAAAAATAACACAAATACACACACCATGTATATATAATTATATGGAGAGAGAGAGAGATTGAAAAGAGGTTTGGTATGGTATCACTACCTTCTTCATTACTCCAGTGTTGAATGCAGTCATAGGAAAATAGAGAATGATGCCGAAAGTGTTCATCACAGTTCACATTAAATCATTATGCACAACCATCACAGCAAAACAACGTTAATTTATAATTTCTTGTTGCACTCGCGTAATCCAGTTTCAATTTTTGAGAAATGCCAGTGCAACATCTTGTGTGCCAAAAATATGCCAGTCAAATGGTCTCACATTCACTCAGTACATGCTGGTCATTTAATCTCGTATCTCTCTGTCTCTGTCTCTGTCACTCTCTCTCTCTCTCTCTCTCTCTCTCTCTCTCTCTCTCTCTCTCTCTCTTTCTCACACACACACACATACACTCTCTCTCTCTCTCTTTCTCACACACACACACTCTCACCACACACATGCATGCGCTCCCCTACCTTCTCATATGCAACAGACTTAACCAACCAACATGTAGCAACACTGATCTGATAACCACGGACATCTGACACCTTATATAAAATTAACTTTCACCTGGTATTGACTTCCCATATCCAAAAAGTTATCGGTTATAAAATTACTTCACAATTTACATCCAGTGTATTTTTGTGCACATGGGCAAGTATCAGGACAATATCTATCGAACAATTTGACAAACATTTGAAGTTACGATCTGGAAACAGGAGACACATACACAAGTACATGTATACTCTCCCACCACCCCCCTTCCCCCTCCAAACACTGCCCTCATATTCAGCAAACACTTCACAATGAAGTAGTGCATTCACGTTAATAAGGGTGAACTTGAACTGTAATATACTTTACAAGTTCCATATCCATTTTTTACATTCAAAGATAACAACTGAAGTGAAGAAAACTTCAGACACATTTGGGAGGGTGGGCTCTGTGAACTTGGATAGGGTATCGAGGATGAAAAGAGCAAGTTGCATGCTGGGCTCAAATGTACAAAAATAGGTCGGATTTGCTTTCAAAATAAAAACATTAAAAAAAAATAAAAAAAATCACAGGGCAAGGGAAGGCGAACAAATCCAAGTTGAGCTGTTGTTTCACTTGTGGGTCAGAATCTCTTTCTCACACTTTCTCTTGACCTCATCCTCAGCTGTCTTCTATCAATGGTTCATCAATGTTTGCGTCTGCAGAGACTTTTCTGAAATCACACAGAAGGGCAGCTTGCTTCAGTGAAAGACTGACTGACTTAACTTTGTTATGCAAGGATGAAGGTTTAGGCACAAATACCTGTCTTTGATGCAGTTACGACACAACCAAAATGGTACAATGAAACTGAGTTGAAAATCAAAACAAATCAACAACAAAACAAAACAGTATCATTTACAATACACCGACACCTAACTTCTCACCAATTCCAACACACACGCATACATGCACACACACACACACACACACACGGACACACATGGACACACGTACATACACACGCACACACATGGACACACATACGCACGCACACACACACACACATGGACACATACACACACACATGGAGACACACACACAAACAGCACACACCTAGCTCCTTACCTCTTCATGATGTGCGTAAAAGATTCCGGTGCCGAGTGTGATCGGCCGCTGCGTTGAAACTCGTCTTTGACAGAGCTTCTGATGCGGATAAGAGGTTCGGAAGGACTTCTGCTTCAGGATAGACTTCACCAGGATCTGTCAACACACATACGGATAAACTTCACCAGGACCTATCAACTCACATCAGGATAGACTTCACCAGGATCTATCCACACACACACACACACACAGCATCTCCTTGTGTCACAAAGAAAATGTGAAGAGGCTGTTTCCAAATCCACATCAACACACACACACACACAGCATCTTCCTGTGTCACCAAGTAAATGCCAACAGGTTGTTTCCAAATCCACATCAACACACACACACACACACACACACACACACACACACACACACACACACACACACAGCATCTTCCTGTGTCACCAAGTAAATGCCAACAGGTTGTTTCCAAATCCACATCAACACACACACACACACAAGTAAATGCCAACAGGATCTTTCCAAATCCACCAGGCTGAACTTCAGCCATGTACACAATGTGGAGTAAGGTTGCGCAGCAGTCAGGAGATCAGGAAGGATGGTGATGATGCGTTTTCAGCCTGGACAGGTTTATGCTTTTGTCTGGACCGCAACCATCCCAGCTGAATGCCCCGCCACGGTGCTTATTCCACAGGGCAATAGATTTGTACGACTGTCACGTCAGTTTTGTTGTGTTTCCTGCATTCATGTCAGATCTGTCTGAGAATTTGCTCTTCCCCTCCCCCCGCCCCCCCTGCTGTGTCTCCCTACACACAGACCACCACCACCACCATGGTGTTACACTAGTGACAAGTTATTCTGCTTGAGCTTTGTACAGCTGTCACATTATCCACAATTACTGTCACATTATCCTCAATTACTGTTACATTATCCACAATTACTATATAAAATTATGTAAAATGCTCCCCCCCACCCCCCCACCACTTTTTTTTTTCTGACACATTTCATGACAACGGTTGGATTGGAACATGATGAAAACTGGGACTGGAACATGATGAAAATTGGGACTGGATCATGATGACAACTGTTGGTTTGGAACATGATGAAAACTGGGACTGGATCATGACAACTGTTGGTTTGGAACATGATAAAAACTGGGGGATTGGAGCATGATGAAACCTGGGAGACTGGAGCATGATGAAACCTGGGGGATTGGAGCATGATGAAAACAGAGCCAAAAAAACACCACGTGGACTTACCAGCGTGTCCAATTTAGGGACGTGTTTGACGACATTCTCCACCTCCTCCTCCGTGACCTCGATCAGCGTGCAGTTCTTGGTGTGCGTCAGCAGCGGCCACGTCCCTTTCATGGTCACCCAGGGGTCCTCCTGCAATCAGAGGGCAGTGGAGTGACCGCTTCCTGAGTGATCGCTCCTCACGCCAGACCACCTTCCGCTAACAAAACTAGCACCATACTTCAACGGAGGCACCCCTCCCCTAACCCACTAGACAGCCTGGTCCACCCACTGGTCCCTCTGTCAGCATCAGACTTAGTGGAGAGACTGGGCCACCCATGTTAGACCACTACTCTACAGCATGACACATCAGTGGAGAGACTGGGCCACCCACGTTAGACCACTACTCTACAGCATGATACATCAGTAGAGAGACTGGGCCACCCATGTTAGACCACTACTCTACAGCATGACACATCAGTAGAGAGACTGGTCCACCCATGTTAGACCACTACTCTACAGCATGACACATCAGTAGAGAGACTGGTCCACCCATGTTAGACCACTACAGCATGATACATCAGTAGTGAGACTGGTCCACCCACGTTAGACCACTACAGCATGACACATCAGTAGAGAGACTGGTCCACCCACGTTAGACCACTACAGCATGACACATCAGTAGAGAGACTGGTCCACCCATGTTAGACCACTACTCTACAGCATGACACATCAGTAGAGAGACTGGGCCACCCACGTTAGACCACTACTCTACAGCATGATACATCAGTAGAGAGACTGGGCCACCCATGTTAGACCACTACTCTACAGCATGACACATCAGTAGAGAGGCTGGTCCACCCATGTTAGACCACTACAGCATGATTCATCAGTAGTGAGACTGGTCCACCCACGTTAGACCACTACTCTACAGCATGACACATCAGTAGTGAGACTGGTCCACCCACGTTAGACCACTACTCTACAGCATGATACATCAGTAGAGAGACTGGGCCACCCATGTTAGACCACTACTCTACAGCATGACACATCAGTAGAGAGAGGCCACCCATGTTGACCCTCTCTACAGCATGATCACATCAGTAGAGAGACGTCCCCCTGTTAGACCACTCAGCAGATACTCAGTAGAGACTGGCACCCACTTAACCACTAGCATGACACATCAGTAGAGAGACTGGTCCACCCACGTTAGACCACTACAGCATGACACATCAGTAGAGAGACTGGTCCACCCATGTTAGACCACTACTCTACAGCATGACACATCAGTAGAGAGACTGGGCCACCCACGTTAGACCACTACTCTACAGCATGAACATCAGTAGAGAGACTGGGCCACCCATGTTAGACCACTACTCTACAGCATGACACATCAGTAGAGAGACTGGTCCACCCATGTTAGACCACTACAGCATGATTCATCAGTAGGAGACTGGTCCACCCACGTTAGACCACTACTCTACAGCATGACACATCAGTAGGAGACTGGTCCACCCACGTTAGACCACTACTCTACAGCATGATACATCAGTAGCGAGACTGGTCCACCCACGTTAGACCACTACTCTACAGCATGATACATCAGTAGAGAGACTGGTCCACCCACGTTAGACCACTACTCTACAGCATCATACATCAGCAGAGAGACTGGTCCACCCACGTTAGACCACCCCTCGTCATCATACTTCAGCGGAGAGACCGGTCCTTCTAGAAGCATCATATATCAGTGGAGAGACTGGTCCTTCAGAAGCATCATACTTCAGTGGAGAGACCGGTCCCTCTAGCAGAATCATACTTCAGTGGAGAGACTGGTCCTTCTAGCAGCATCATACTTCAGTGGAGAGACCGGTCCTTCTAGCAGCATCATACTTCAGTGGAAAGACCGGTCCTTCTAGAAGCATCACACTTCAGTGGAGAGACCGGTCTTTGCCCCCACCACGAGATTTCTCCCCAGTCAAATTCCGTGCAGACTCTGCTGAGGTCCCCTACATGTGCGCTATCCATCTGTGGCATCCATCGGTCACAAGTGCTGAAGGACCTGGGCCTTGAAAAGTCACCATCAGCTGTCCCTGGAGCAGCGCCTGTTGTGAAAGTCACCATCAGCTGTCCCTGGAGCAGCGCCTGTTGTGAAAGTCACCATCAGCTGTCACTGGAGCAGCGCCTGTTGTGAAAGTCACCATCAGCTGTCACTGGAGCAACGCCTGTTGTGAAAGTCACCATCAGCTGTCACTGGAGCAACGCCTGTTGTGAAAGTCACCATCAGCTGTCACTGGAGCAGCGCCTGTTGTGAAAGTCACCATCAGCTGTCACTGGAGCAACGCCTGCTGTGAAAGTCACCATCAGCTGTCACTGGAGCAGCGCCCGTTGTGGCTGTGCAGGTCGATGCGGGAGTGACAGTCCCTTGCCGCAGCGGCTGCCCTTGAAAGTGGTGTCTGCAGGTGGAGCTTGTCGGCTGTTCTGGCGTCTCGCTCTTGGTTCATCTGACGTAGCTTCTCTTCCCCTCTGCACAGGTTCACATGTGTGCACATACACAGTGAACACGTGTACACCTCCCCTCTGCACAGGTTCATATGTGTGCACATACACAGTGAACACGTGTACACCTCCCCTCTGCACAGGTTCATATGTGTGCACATACACAGTGAACACATGTACACCTCCCCTCTGCATAGGTTCATATGTGTGCACATACACAGTGAACACATGTACACTTCCCCTCTGCACAGGTTCACATGTGTGCACATACACAGTGAACTCATGTACACCTATACATGCAAAAAGATCACCTATGCACGTTAAAGATCAACCAACCAGTCATGAATGGCCCCTCACCTTGATCTCACTCAAAGTGATGCGAGTGTTGGGGTTCTTGTCCAGCATCCTCAGGATCAACCTCTGAAGGTCCGTCGATATGCTGGGGCTGAAAGACAATCAGTCAGCAATTAATCCACATGTAGATGTGTACTGCACAATGATCACCCCCACACTCAAAGATCAGCATCCTCAATCTCTAAAGGTCTGTCGATATACTGGGGCTGACAGACAATCAGTCAGCAATTACCTACATGTAGGTGTGCATTTTCACAATAATCACCCTCACGCTCAAAGATCAGCATCCTCACTGTCAACCTCTGAAGGTCAGATGGTGTGCTAGAGTTCTTTGTTGATTTGTTGATCGCTTTTATATAGCACTATTCTCTGCTCTTGAGCAGACTCGATAATAAATAATAAATGGAAATTTCAGATTCACACACACATGCATGCACGCACGCAAGTACGCATGCATGCACACACACACACCACCCCCTGCAAAACACACACAAACACACACCACTGCAAACCCCCCCCCCCCCTGCAAAACACATACACACACACCACCCCCTGCAAAACACACACACAACCCCCCCTCCCCACCCACCCCCTGCAAAACACATATACACACACACGACATACCCATGCAACATATATATGTATGCCATGCACACATGCTGCACCACACAGTAATACCTTTCAGGAAAAACGACCATGTCCTTCAAGATTTTCTTGTGCAGACCAAGGATGTACTCTTCCTGGAAGGGGACCTGCCACGCACAGAAAGCAACCAATAAAACACACAACATTTTACGGACATAGCACCACCCAGGAACTGACCCTTACAGTGAGGTTGCGTGCAAAACTGATTCAAAGACAATGGAGCTAATTGCTTAGATCTACATCAAAATACAACCGATAAAATACGCAACATTTTAAGGAGACAGCTTCACCCAGGAACTGACCCTTAGAGTGAGG
The DNA here is from genome assembly GCA_018857735.1 of Alviniconcha marisindica. Taxonomy (NCBI): domain Eukaryota; kingdom Metazoa; phylum Mollusca; class Gastropoda; family Provannidae; genus Alviniconcha; species Alviniconcha marisindica. The sequence continues at coordinate 63,873 of JABMCL010003147.1, forward strand.
TTGTGTGCAAAACTGATTCAAAGACAATGGAGCTAATTGCTTTAATCTACATCAAAATACTGCTGTTCTTGAACTGGTGGTGTGCAGTAGAGATTATCATCGGGCAAATGTCCAAACATTGGAAGAGATCACTTTGGTGACAGCTGAGAAAAACTCCATTGTTATGGTCAGACAGTTTAAGCCACTAACGGCAGTGAAGGCCAGACAAGTGACCCACTGGACATCTTATTTGGCATGCAGACTACCAGCAAAGACAGCACGGCTATGTTGCTATAATTATGACCATTGATACTAACATGAGTTTCATAGCCATCAAAACTAAGGTACATAACTGCGTGGAGACTACAAAAAACAAGGGGTTTATGATACGTTAAATTCATTGTCCTTGGAAACTGCTGTCTTCAGTAGGTATTTATCTCCACAATAATAATAATGATGATGAAATTCTTATAAAGTGCAAACCACTAACAAAAATAAAATGGAGCTTGGCATGCTTCTAGACATCTTCATTTCATTTCCCCATCACCTCTTATTTTGCTGTCTGTAAAATCTACTGCTGTAACTTTTCTGTGTTTAATGCTAGGAAGAATCATAATGATAAGCCTGTTCTGCAATTTAAATGAATAAAACTTAATTCTGTCGGAAAAGGTAGCACACAAGATTCGGGTTTTCTCTGATTTATGAACTGCAGAAGTTCTGGTCATTGCGAAATAACAAGCTCAAGTTTGATTTTTTTCAAAAACAAGTATACTGCACTGAAAAACAACAAAAAGTTTTGGTCACACACACACACACGCACGCACACACACACACACAAAGAGAGATAACATAAAATTCTTAATTAGGAGGGTAATAGATAAACATCTTTTTACATCCAGCCCTCACCCAAACAAGGGACTATTCTAGATATAATCAGTGAGGGGGGAGGGGGAAGAGAGAGAGGGGGGCACAAAAAGAGAGAGAAAGTACAGAGGGCCAGAGACAATGAGAGTACAGAGAGTACAGAGACTGAGGAAGTTAGCAGAGACACATACCCGACCAAAGACGAAGCAGTAGAGGGTGACGCCCATGGCCCAGATGTCTAAGGCTTTACCGTAAAACTGGGGATGGTTCTCTGTTACACACAACAGTTGGCACCGAGTATAAACAATGGTCATGCTCCACTGCAACTACTTTAAAGTGGCAGATTCAAAATTATGAAGGAATTCCCTCTCTCTCTCTCACACACACACACACACACACTCTCTCTCTCTCTCTCTCTGTATCTCTCTCTCTCTTTCTCTCACTCTTGCAAAAATAAAGTTTTCAAGTTCAGGTTCTCTCTCTCTCTCTCTCTCTCTCTCTCTCTCTCTCTCCACACACACACACACACACACACCAAACCCCCCCTCCCCCCACACACACACACACACCAACAAAAAACCCAACAACACACACACACACCAAAAAACACACACGCACACACACACACACACACACACACACACACACACACACACACACATACACCAAAACAACAACAACAACAACAAAACAGAGAACTCGAACTCGAAAACTTTATTTTCCAAGGATTGTAGTTTAGGTTTAGTTCTAACAACTAGTCCTTGCTAAACTACTGAATAAGTGAAACATGGAGAGAGAGAGAGAGTGCTCACCCTGCAGTGTTTCCGGTGCCATGAAGGCTGGTGTGCCTGCCGTGTTGGAGAGGAAAGCATCCTTGCCGTCAAACTCATTGCTCACGCCAAAGTCCGCAATCTGGGGGCAGGACCCAGTGTGTTACTAACGTCGATCAATCACAGTGTCTTACTAATGTCAACCAATCATCAATTATGATGTGTTACTAACGTCAATCAATCACAGTGTCTTACTAATGTCAACCAATCATCAATTATGATGTGTTACTAACATCAATCAATCACGGTGTTACTAATCTCAACCAATCATCAATTATGATGTGTTACTTAAAGTGGAGGTGTAAAGTCACAAATTATGACTGATCAATCAATCAATCACCAACCACAGTGTGTTACTAATGTCAACCAAACATCAATTATGATGTGTTACTAACATCAATCAACCAATCACCAATCATGGTGTGTTACTAATGTCAACCAGTAATCAATTATGATGTGTTACTAACATCAATCAATCACCAATTATGGTGTGTTACTAATGTCAACCAATCATCAACCACAGTGTGTTACTAATGTCAATCACAGAGCGTTACTAACATCAATGAATCAATAAATCATGGTGTGTTACTAACATCAATGAATCAATAAATCATGGTGTGTTACTAACATCAGTCAATTAAAATGTGGTGTATTACTAACATTAACCAAGCAATCAATCACTGTGTGTACCAACATCAATCAATCATCAATCCTGATGTGCTGCTAACATCAATCATTCATGGTGTGTAACTAGCATCAGTCAACAGTGTGCTACTAACGTCAATCAATCAATCATGGTGTCACTAATGGCAATCAATCAGTCAATCAAGGTGTGTCACTAACATCAATCAATCAATCAATCAATCAACAGTGTGTTACTAACGTCAGTCAAGCAAACAATCAATCAGGTGTGTTACTACCACAAATCAACAGAAGGGGTTGACTAGAGGTGTAATCTCACAAGATGAGGTGCAAATTAACACAAGATGAAACGTAAAGTCCAAAGAGGAGGTGTAAAGTCACATGAGGAGGTGCAAAGTCACAATAGGAAGTGCAAAGTCACAACAGGAGGTGCAAAGTCACAACAGGAGGTGCAAAGTCACAAGTGGAGGTGCAAAGTCACAAAAGGAGGTGTAAAGTCACAAGATGTATAAAGTCACAAGAGGAGGTGCAATGTCACAAGAGAAGGTGCAAAGTCACAAGAGGAGGGACAGTCACAAGAGGAGGTGCAAAGTGATAAGAGGAGGTGCAGTCACAAGAGGAGGTGCAAAGTCACAAGAGGAGGTGCAAGTCACAAGAGGAGGTGCAGTCACAAGAGGAGGTGCAAAGTCACAAGAGGAGGTGCAAAGTCGACAAGAGGAGGTGCATAGTCACAAGAGGAGGTGCAAAGTCACAAGAGGAGGTGCATAGTCACAAGAGGAGGTGCAGTCACAAGAGGAGGTGCAAAGTACAAGAGGAGGTGCAAAGTGACAAGAGGAGGTGCAGTCACAAGAGGAGGTGCTAGTCACAAGAGGAGGTGCAAAGTGCAAGAGGAGGGGCACTATGTGGCACAATGTAGCATGCAAAGTCAAGTTGGAGGGCATAGTCACGGGAAGAGTGCGGAATGGACTGTGGACACACAAATACAAATCAACCATGGACTGTGGACAAATGACATAAACACCATGGACTGTGGACACACAAATACACAATCAACTAATGGACTGTGGACACACAAATACATAATCAACCATGGACTGTGGACACACAAATACACAATCAACCATGGACTGTGAACACACAAATACACAATCAACCATGGACTGTGGAACACACAAATACACAATCAGCCATGGACTGTGGACACACACAAATACACAATCAGCCATGGACTGTGGACACACACAAATACACCATCAACCATGGACCGTGGAGACACACAAATACACAATCAACCAAGGACAGTGGACACACAAATACACAATCAGCCATGGACTGTGAACACACACAAATACACAATCAGCCATGGACTGTGGACACACATATACACAATCAGCCATGGACTGTGGACACACATAAATACACAATCAGCCATGGACTGTGGACACACAAATACACAATCAGCCATGGACTGTGAAACACACAAATACACCATCAACCATGGACCGTGGAGCACACAAATACACAACAAGCCAGGACTGTGGAACACACAAATACACAATCAGCCATGGACTGTGACACAAAATACACAATCAACCAAGGACTGTGGACACACAAATACACAATCAGCCATGGACTGTGAACACACACAAATACACAATCAGCCATGGACTGTGAACACACACAAATGCACAATCAGCCATGATCAAATATTAACCCCCCCCCCCCCCCCCCCCAAATAAAAGCACGCACAAAAAAGGCTCAGAAAATGAGTGCGTGTGTGCATGTGTGAATGCCTGCACACGTGAATGTGTACATGTGTGTGTGGTGGTGTGCATGTGTCAATGCATGTGTGAGTGTGTACATGTGCAAGAGCACGCACACGTGCACATGTGCCGGTGTGTGTGTGTGTGAGCTTGCGTGCATGCGCACGTGGGGTGACAACAAAATGAGACTAGGTGTGAACCTGGGATTACTTTGTGTCCACCTGTATCCCTGGAATTACGAAGCCGTACTTGACACCCCCACCCCCACACACACCGTGCCTGGACCGACCTTCCCATCCTGTCACTTCAAGTTTAGCTGCTGCTGGCTAGGGCTTACAGCTCACAGTGGCAGCAGCTTAATGACTACAGGGTGTGGTGCAACCCTGCCCATGCACCGATGACTGCGACACTCCCGGTACTCTAGGCCCTGTATGACGATGTGAATTCGACACTCCTGATGCTTTATGCCCTATTTGACAATATGAATGTGACACTCCCGGCACTATATGCCCTGTATGATGGTGTGCATGTGACACCCCCGGTGCTCTATGTCCTGTATGACGGTGTGAACGTCACACTCCCGGTGCTCTATGCCCTGTGTGACGGTGTGTATGCAAACACTCATGGTGCTCTATGCCCTGTATGACGGTGTGAATGCGACACTCCCAGTGCTCTATGCCCTGTATGAGGGTGTGAATGCGACACTCCCGGTGTTCTGTGCCCTGTGTCATGGTGTGAATGCAACACTCCCGGTACTCTATGCCATGTATGATGGTGTGAATGCAAACTCTCACAGTACTCTATGCCCTGTATGGCAACAGAGTGAACGCAAACACTCACGGTACTCTACGCCCTGTATGACTGTAAATGCAACACTCACGGTACTCTACGCCCTGTATGACTGTAAATGTGACACTCACGGTACTCTATGCCCTGTATGACTGTAAATGTGACACTCACGGTACTCGATGCCCTGTATGACTGTAAATGTGACACTCATGGTACTCTATGCCCTGTATGACTGTAAATGCAACACTCACGGTACTCTATGCCCTGTATGACGACAGTGTAAATGCGACACTCACGGTACTCTATGCCCTGTATGACGACAGTGTAAATGCGACACTCACGGTACTCTATGCCCTGTATGACGACAGTGTAAATGCAACACTCACGGTACCCTATGCCCTGTATGACAACAGTGTAAATGCGATACTCACGGTACCCTATGCCCTGTATGACGACCGTGTAAATGCGACACTCACAGTACTCTATGCCCTGTATGACGACGGTGTAAATGCGACACTCACGGTATTGTATGACGACAGTGTAAATGCGACACTCACGGTACTCTGCCCTGTATGACGACAGTGTAAATGCAACACTCACGGTACTCTATGCCCTGTATGACGACAGTGTAAATGCGACACTCACGGTACTCTATGCCCTGTATGACGACGGTGTAAATGTGACACTCACGGTACTCTATGCCCTGGATGACGTCTCTGAAGTAACCCCTGGCCACGTCTTCACTGAACGGCGTGCTGCAGGGGACGTCCATCACTTCACTGGTTGACAGAAAACCACCACCACCACCGCCATCATTATCATCATCAGTACCATCACCATCACCAGCATAACCACCGTCATCGCCATGGCTACCGTGACCATGTTTTGTTTTGTTTTCTGTGTTCGCTTTTATAAGATACATATTCGCAGCTACCATCACCATTGGTATCGGCACGGTATCAAAAGCAGGATCATTATCACTGACATCAAGACCACCACCTGTCTATCACTAACCATGACCACCGTTAATACAGTGGGGGTGTGGGGGGTGTGGGGGGGGGGGGGAGAGAAGGAGAAAGAGTGGGAGGGGGGAGACAGAGATAGACTAATAGACGGACAGGCACGCAGACGACAGAGAGTGTTGATCAACTGACAGAGATTTAATACGCCAGGATAGAAATGATGTGTAAAAACAAAGCCTTTTAATATATCTTTCCGTAACCTAACACACACAAATGGCAATGCCATCATATTCACAAAAAGGATCAATATCATTACTACAACAACAGCTATCATTATATGTGCCTAGGGAAAATGACTGAGAAGCGGGGTGGGAGGGGGGGGGGGCCAGACACAGAGAGCAACAGACACACAGACAGGGAAGGAGACAGAGAGAGAGAATTTAGACTTTTAAATTCAGAGTGCATTCAGGCTATAGCCCATATCAGCATGAAATCCGACACACATAAAGAAAAGTGGCAAATCAATAATAAATTACAATCACAAATAAGAAGTCCAAATTCACAATCACAGAATACGTAAACAGTGCGAGAGACGGGGGGAGGGGAGGAGGGGGGGGGGGAGACGGAGAGAGAGAGAGAGAGAAAAAAAAAAAGAAGAAAAAAACGGAGAAAGAGAGGGGGCGGGGGAGGGGTGGAGAGAGACAGAGAGAGACAGAGACACAGAGAGTGACAGACAGACAGGGGAGAGAGACCGATTGAATAACTCTAACACGCACACCCCTACCCACCATTTCCATTTGCGCAGAGAAAGGAAACAAAACACGCCCAGCAACACATTACCCGCGCTCTCCCGCAGCCAGAACACGGTTATTTGGTTGCAAAGTAATGGTCACGTTGAAGGCCTCAATACCTCACTGCTGTGAACTTGTATTCAGGGAAATGGGTCCTGTTTCTTTGTGCAAATATCAAACAGCCGTTTCTCCCGCTCGCGCTCACCCTGGTGTGACCAAAGCGGGTTGTGTGTGTGCCTTGAAAACCAATTATCTATAGATTCATCTAATTGGATCAGAGTTTCACTCCATATCCTCCTCCACCTTTGACAGCATTTCCCCGCGCTCCCTCCCCCATCCCATCCCCACCCCACCCCACCCCACTCCAACATGACTCGAAACAACGTGCATGTTTCTCGAAACACGATCAAGCCGTGCAACACGCTAGTCGCGTGGAACACTTCGATCCCAAAGCTGTAAATGTAAGGGGGTGGGGGAGGGAGGGAGGGGGATAACTCCTTTGGGAAGGGGAAGAAGCACGCAAGAACACCCCCCCCACCCCCCAAATTTTATATTTTTTAAATTGACTAGTTCTTCCTCTCATTGAGCGGGCCATAAAATATTTCTAAAAGGTCTAATCTGGCCATTTATTGACACGAGCTTCCAAAAAGCGGATCTGCGCGTGGGGAAGGTTCCGGCATTCGCGATGCGATTGTCCGCATGGATTTCCTTTCGCTCCGCACACATGCACACGTTAACTCTCCCACAGCCATGAAGAGCACGTACAATCCATCCTGATGCAGTGAGTGTGTTGGAGAGACAGGGGGAGGGACGGGGTGGGGGGAGGCGAACTGGGGGCAGGGAGAGGGAGGCCGGCGAGTGAGTTAGAAAGGCAGAGAGAGGAAGGAGAACAGTTCAAAAGAAGGATTGTGCTTACCCCTTTTCGACCAGTTCAAAAACTGCAACAGCAACAAAGACTTACAGTTAAACAACGTCTTCATGTGCCTGTACTTATTGTAACGCGCCACCATGGCGCTCAAATTATAACGACACTGATAGCAACAACGAAACGAAAAACAGTCATTTAACATTATACGTCAATAAATATTTCGGGGCGAACAGAAGAAAGAATGTCTGACACACAGACAGAGACCGAGACAGAAAGAGCGAGGGACAGACAGAGTAAGGCAGACAGACTGAGAGAGAGGGAGAAAGAGACAGACACAGAGAGAGGGAGGGAGAAAGAGAAAGCGGCAGGCATACCGAGAGACAGACAGGAAGACAGACAGAGGCAGAGACAGACAGGCAGAGAGACAAACAGAGAGGCAGGAAGACAGACAAAGGCTGAGACAGACAGGCAGAGAGACAGAGGCAGAGAAAGACAGGCAGAGAGACAAACAAAACAAAAAAGGCAGAGAGACAAACAAACAGAGACAAACAAACAGAGAGACGGGCAGAAACAGACAGGCAGAGAGCCAGAGACTGAGAGAGAGAGACAGACAGACAGAGGCAGAGACAGACAGGCAGACTGAGATTGACAGACAGAGAGAGAGAGAAAGACGGGGGTGGGGTGGACATCACAAAAGGCTCACCGAGGTACAAGTTGTCCTCCTCGGGGTCATCCAGGACCTCCACCAGCTTGACGACGTTGGGGTGGTCCAGCTTCTTCAGGATGGCGATCTCGCGGTACACCCTCTCCAGCGGGTTGGTGGGCACTGCCCCCTTGCCGTCCCGGCTTGGCCGCGTCCGTCCTGGAGGTCATAACAACGTCATCGTCACAACGTGGTCATGACAACGTCATCCTCACAGCGTGGTCATGACAACGTCATCGTCACAAGGTGGTCATGACAACGTCATTGTCACAGCGCGGTCATGACAATGTCATCATCACAACGTGGTCATAACAACGTCATCGTCACAACGTCGTCATAACAACGTCATCGTCACAGCGTGGTCATGACAACATCGTCAGAGCGTGGTCATGACAACGTCATCGTCACAACGTGGTCATAACGTCATCGTCACAATG
>JABMCL010003147.1:77500-150000 GCA_018857735.1 Alviniconcha marisindica
AGACTGTCACGAGTCGGAAAGCCGACATTGTGATGACAGGAAAGCCAACACTGTGAGGACTGAAAAGAAAACCAAACCTAATAATAATAATAACTCTTATATAGTGCTATACCCCGTAAAAATTTACAAGCTCGCGGCGCTGTACATTATCAACATCAAAATCCGCTTGACAATCAACAAACAAACAAAAAGTACTATAAATGCATACATCAATATCAAAATGACAACAACAACAACAAAGCCAGGATGAGAAAAAGAAGGGGAAAAAAATATGACTGGAAAGCCAAGACGGTGATGACCCTGAAAGATACGAGATTGTAGCCAAGACTGATGGCTCAGAAAACCAAGAATGGCATTCGACTGCAAAGCCAAGACTGTGGTGAATGGATTAACCAAAGCCCCAGTGAGTGGGAAGTAAAAAATAAAATAACAACACACACACAAGCTCGCACGCAGGCACGTAGGCACCCAAGCACGCACGCACGTACACACACACACACACGCAAACACGCACACGCACGCACACACACAAACACACACACACACACGTGCGCGCGCACACACACACGCACGCATGCACGCACACACACACACAACACACCGCACACCACACACACACCAAGAGCACGCAGAACACACATACGCACACACCACACACACACACACACCCAGGCGACGCAACACACAACGCAACGCACGCAGCACACGCACACACCGCACCACACACACACACACACACACACACACACACACACACACACACACACACACACACACACACACACAAAGCGACGAGCAAACAGAAAAATTCACTCCCATAAAAAATAAAAATAAAAATTAACAGAGGAAAGCAAAAGACACCACACAACACGTCTAAAACGGCTGTGAACGCACGGATACAAGCACAAGCAAAAAAAAAAACAAAAAAAAAACGACAACGCTGCGATCAACCCAGCCAACCCCCAAGAGACACGCCATGCACGCTCGCTCACCTTTCCAATTTCATCTTTAAGGCGGTACTGGTTGAGCTGCGTGAAGCCGTCCCCGTCCGACACGGACACCCGGTGGGTTTCCATGGTGGGCTGGCGACGGAGGCGGGGGGAGGCGGTGGGGGAGTAGGGCAGGGCGGGGATGATGGGCCGCTGGTTCAAGCCCTGCGTCAGCAGCCGGTCCTCCGAGTGGCTGTAGACGATCTTGGGCGCCCGCTTGACGGACACCCCGGCCAGGTTGGGCTTGTCCCCGGCGGCGACGGTGGCGGCGGCTGTCGTGGCTGCAGCGGGAGTCTTGGAGGACGGGGAGGAGGGTGAGGAGGAGGAGGAGGAGGAGCTCAATGCTGTGTAGGAGGCGCTCGTCCGCAGTTGTGGTTGTTGCTGCTGCTCGAGGGCTACTCCTCCCGCACCATCGCCGGCCCCCGCGTCGCCGGTGGAGGCGGAGGCGGAGGCGGAGGTGGAGGTGGAGGGCCCCCCGGGGACGTTGAGGTGGCCCGTGGAGTCCACGCAGTTGAGGCTGTGGCGGCGGACGATGTCCACGTCGTTCTGGAAGACGGAGTCCAGGTTCTCGCCGGCGACGGCGCTGGTGGAGCTGCGGCCCGAGTCGCTGGTCAGGTTGGACTGCTTCCGCTGCAGCGGGAACTTCCGGTTCCGGGCCGCCGCCGCTGCCGCGTCCCGCAGGGGATCGGCCCCCGGAAGTGACGTCAGCGCCTCCTCCGCGCCCAGGTTCTCCTTGCCCCCGCCCCTCCCTCCTCCTCCTCCCCCCGCCTGTGTCCGTGGCTGGGGGCTTGGCGGGCCAGGAGGCGACGTTGAGGGCGGAGGCGGTGGGGGTGGTGGGCGTCGGGGAGACGGGGCCCACAGCGTTGCACTTGTCGACGGGCTCATCCTGCAGCTCTGTGCCTTTGTACACCGGGCAGTTCCTGCAGGACAAGGCAACAGAATAATCATCAACAACGGCTCGGAGGTCGCAGGTAATGGCAGGGTGAGGGTGGGGTATGGGGCGGAGGAGGGGGTGGGGGGTAGCAAAGGCTCTGGAGGTCAGAGTGGGGCGTGCGGTGGGAGTGGGAAACTCATCCTGCAGCTCTGTGCCTTTGTACACCGGGCAGTTCCTGCAGGACAAGGCAACACAATAATCATCAACAACTGCTCGGAGGTAATGGTAGAGGAGAGGGTGTGTGGGGGGGGGGGGGGGGGGGGGGGGGCAGCAAAGGCTCTGGAGGTCAGAGGCTCTGGCGGGGTGAGAGGAGGAAGCTCATCCTGCAGCTCTGTGCCTTTGTACGCCGGGCAGTTCCTGCAGGACAAGGCAACACAATAAATCACCAACAACGGCTTTGAGGTAATGGTGGGGGTAGGGATGGGTGGGTAGGTCGGGGTGTTGGGGGATGGAGGGCAAAGGATTGGAGGTCGGGGGAGGTAATAGCTCTCCTGCGGTTGTGGAGGAGGATCTCAACCTGTTGTCCTAGCGTTGGGTTCTGTGCAGGAGGATCATGTACGCCGGGCAGATCCTGCAGGACAAGGCAACAAGGGCAACAGAGTAATCATCCACAACGGCTCGGGGATAACAGCGGCGCGGTAGGGGTGGGTGGGGGAGGAGGAGGGAGGAGGAAGCGGGGCGGAGGAAGAGGGGAGGAGGGAGGGTCAGAGCAGGTGAGGTTCACTGACCTCTCCCACCCGCAACAACGGCGGCACTAAACTCTGAGAGACGACAACCGGTTGGGTTCGGCACACACACACACACACACACACACACACACACACACACACACACACACACACACACACATCTGGAAAGGGAGAGAGACAGGGGAGGGGGAGAGGAGAAAGAGAGAGAGAGATTGATCTGTAATACTTAAAGATAAAGATTTTAGTCAGAAGCCTAATATTACAATCTGCACTTACACACACACACACACATCTATACAAAGGAGACACACACACACACACACACACACACACACACACACACACACACACACACACACACACACACCACACCACACCACACGCACACACGTATATTTATACAAAAGAGAGAGAACGAGAGACACACACACACTCACAGAGAGACAGACAGACAGACAGACATTCAGACACAGATAGTGAGAGAGCGAGAGAGAGACAGAGAAGAGAGAGAGAGAGAGAGAGAGAGAGAGAGAGAGAGAGAGAGAGATGTTAACAGCAAACAAACAAAATGCAGATTCTGAGATGAAAAGCGGGGGTGGAGGTGGGCGAGGGGAATTCAACACACATACTCATAACAAAGTCATACACGTCCGTGTGCGTAACATTCAGCCAACTCCACTGAAAGCATCTAAAGACTGATTTGTTTTGTTCTTCTTCCCACAAACATTCCTGCAAAACAAACAAAAAAACAAACAACAACAATGAAAACAGGCGCTCAGTGGCAATTTTCAATCGGAAACACTACATCAAGTGGAAACTAATTATAATCACTGCCACCGGAAATGAAACATGACCGCCGAGCCTTTGGGCGCAAAACAGGACAGCCGTTCCCGCCATGAAGCTGACAGCTGACATCAATATGTGAGGGTAATATTTCATCACAGCACACACATCGACCGACTTAACTCGCAAGAATGTAAATACACAACATGCGAGACTCTCTCTCTCTCTCTCTCTCTCTCTCTCTCTCTCTCTCTCTCTCTATATATATATATATATATATATATATATATATATATAAAAGCGTTTATAAAAAATATGACAAAGTCATCAAGCGTAATATTATTCAGGTGATAAAATCAAGTTACGAAGCATACCAAATATAATATTATGCAAACGATTGTACCTGTTGTCCTAATCTCACATATAAATATAGCTGCATGTTCAATCAACGCCGGAAACAACAGGTAAACGAAACACACAGACACATGTCTTCAGTTCAACAGGAAACATCGAACATCAGGTGACCGCCATTCGCTTTTCTACACAGGAACACATGCAGTGCAGAACCTCCTCGTCTCCAAAGCTCAAGAAAGACCCCCCCCCCCCCCCCCACTCATCTCTCTCACACACACAGCTCCCCCTCTCTCTCTCTCTCTCTCTCACACACAACACATCCCCTTCTCTCTCTCCCCCTCTCTCTCTCACACACGCGCGCGCACACACACACACACACACACACACCCCCCCTCTCACACACACACACACACACACACAACCTCCCCCTCTCTCTCTAAGCACCCACCTCCCCTTCTCTCTCTCCTCCTCTCTCTTTCACACACACACCACACACACACACACACACAAACGCACACACACCACCCCTCCTCCCCCTCCCCCCCCCCACCCCCCCACACACACACACACACTGGCAGAAAAAAATCGACAGACACAGACAGACAGACAGTCAGACAGACACAAACCCAGACCGACCGACGCGGAAACACGGCTCACAGCGAGAGAAAAACATCCGACAAAGAGAGCAACAGAATGATAACAATCGATCAGCGTTTTCTAGACGTCTGGCATCACGTTCACGCGGACTGTTTACGGTGACGACAACAACCGGCTCCTGCACAATGAAACTCCCGGACAGACAAGACCTTAGGAATCAGCCAGGCCTTTCTCCTGCGCAAGGCCGCAGAAACCGAAGCAGGATCGGCGAGAGTTTGTAAACGAGGTCTTTGGCCTCGGGGAGGGTGACACACTGAGTACACGGGGTGTGGATCGTTTTGTCGTGGCGGGGTCAGAGTCTGGGGCTGCACGTGCCTTCACTGCGGATTTCCGGCCCTCACCACGGGTCGCACGGGTCGCACGTGCGGGCAGAGTATAAATAGCCTTTAACTCCCCCCCCCCCCTTCCCCCCTCCCTTAATTCTCAAATCTTTTTACCCAAAGTGTCAGCGTTTTGTAACAAAAGTACTGTTTACCCTTCCTAGTGATACGTGCATAACAGAGCTTTGAGAGTGTGTGTGTGTGTGTGTGTGTGTGTGTGTGTGTGTGTGTGATGTGTGCGTGCGTGCGTGCGTGCGTGCGTGCGTGTGTGTGCGTGCGGGCGCGCGCGTGTGTGTGCGCGTGTGTGTGTGCGGGTGCGCGCGCGCGCGTGTGTGTGTGTGTGTGTGTGTGTGCGTGTGTGTGCTCTCTACGTACAAGATTTTGCGCTTCATAAATACTTTAATTATCATCATCATTATTATTATTATATTACCCGACCCCACCATGACCCCCCGAGCCATGACCCGTCTACCATGACCACTACCACGACCCCACCGTCGTGACATGAATACTGACAACCCGGCATGGTCGATGCACTCGACACGCAGCAACAACTTCTCGCCCGCGCCTCCATGTTGTTGGTGGTGGAAGGGCCTGGAAGACAATGATTGATTATTGCTTTCTGCCAACGGCGTAGGTCACAATACACAGCCTGGGCCCAAGCCGGCAGCCCCATCGAGTCACGATGAACGACACTGCACGTGACAATCGATGGATGATACATATAGCTATACTTGGTCTTCAACACCCATTCAGCCGCGAAGGTTTTGTAAACACCGAATACAAATTCAGCAGCAGCAGTTGTGAGAATAATTATATAATCTATGTTCGTGACGAATTAAAAAACAAAACAACAACAAAAAACAGCAACTGTGAGAATAATTGTATAATCTATGTTCGTGGCGAATTTTAAAAAGAAAAAGAAAAAGAAAAAAAAAGGTATATTTTGGTGGGGAAAAAAACCCCTGCTATAAGAATAACCGCTAACATTCTAAAACAAGATCGAAATACATAAACCCAAAGAAGATAAATGTCCTACATCTCATTTTTCACCGTTAAACGCTGTTTTGTGGCTTGAAAAAGGGGCCTACCCCGAATATTCGCATGTCGTATTTTGTCGTAATAAATAGCGTTCTTTTTAACCTTTTATTGTGTGTTCAGATCTATGCTGGTGACTTCATTACAAGATTACAATAATATTTATTTGCCAGTGACAGAATTAGTCGTTTAATGTGAGGGCTGTAGGCCTACTGATAATTATCAGCAATTTTCGCTTCTTGTATGACCCAGCTGTTCTGTTTTCAATGTAGGCCTATTGTTACGAATACACGACACAACTTTTGTTTCAGACAGTTTTTCAATGTACTGATACGGATACACGAAATAACTTTTGTTTCAACCAATTTTGCAATGTACTGTTACGAATACACGAAATAATAAAGCCAAGCCTCCCACTACCAGTATGTATTGTATTTGACCTGATAAACCTAGTCCATACCTTGAACGTTGTAGGAGTCACTACATACACTGGCTGACAAGCTCAGCTCCGTTCAGGATGGTATTTAAGCGCTGGTGAAAGCCCACATGCGCTCCACCGTCTGTCCTTGAGAATTTTCCCCAAGCCTTCGAAACAGTTCCCGTAGGGTTTTGATCGAAGCAGTTCTAGTGTTGTCACCGTTGGACAATGGCCTTATCTCGTCCTCTGAAGGCAGATCTTTAACCCCTGCCCTTTTCTACGCCCCCCCCCCCCTCTCGCACCCCCCTTTCCACCCTCACCCCCTCTCTCGCACCCCCCCCCCCCCCACTTTCCACCCCCTCTCTCTCTCCCTCCCTCCCTATCTCTCTCTCTCTTCTCCCACTCTCTCCCCACCTCCCTTTGTAAAATAAAGTTCTCTCTCTCTCTCTCTCTCTCTCTCTCTCTCTCTCTCTCTCTCTCTCTCTCCCTCCCCACCTCCCCCCTCTCTCTCTCTCTCTTTTTCTCCTTCCCTCCCTCCCTCCCTCCGTCCCCCCCTCCCTCTCTCCACGCGATCGATAGCGTGATGTCCCTGCCCCTGCATGTCATGTCTCAACTTTCTCAAAAACTGTTTGTGTTCTCATCACCATGTCAACTGGCTGAAAGGAAAAACGACAACAAAACAAAACAAAAACAGAAAAACAAGAAGAAGAAGAAGAGGAGGAGGAGGAAGAAGAAGAAGAAGAAGACCTAGACCTGTTGTAAAACAAACAACAACAACAACAACAAACAAACAAAAAACAAAAACAACAAACACAACAACAACAACAACAAAAACATTCACAGAAGAGCATTTGTCTTAAACGGGCGAGACAGGGCCGACGTGGCTCGAACTGTAAACGCTCCAAGTGTTTCCACAGGCAACAACCAAGGAAGGAAAACCCCTGCAAAAGTGGATGACGTCCGCGGGCAGTCCTGAGCCCTGAGCGCTGAAGACGCCGCCTTGACTGATATCGGAACTCCGCTGTGGGCATCGTATATCTTCTCTCGTCTTCCGGCGTGCTATCATTATATCCAGCGTTATCAATACGAAGCTGCAATACTGTGCCCGGAATCAGTGTTATTGATCCGGCGAAAGCGTCTCTCCCGATGCCACGGAGCCAACAGCTCTCTTCTAGTTGCTGACTTCTAAGCACGTCACCGAAGAAAGCCAGGTAGAGGCAGCCAGCCAACCAGATCAATACCTAGCAACAGGTAGGAGGCGTTGATGAGTCTCACAACATTGTCTACAAACTTCCAAGCATCGGTTTACGATATCCTTCCTCCAACCACTGCCGTAATTGATTAAGCCGTTAGTCTCAGAAACCCGTCAGCTAACGGGCAGTTTTTCCTTGGTGTTCCAAATGGCAGTAACTTAATTGTAACAGACAACTTAAATTCTATCAGGCGATTCTTTTATAACCGTCCACATTGCTTACGCCAGTACAAACCAAACCATATCCTCTTTTTTTTAAAGAGAGAGAGAGAGAAAGAGAGAGCGGGGCGGACGCGCCTACTGTTTACGTGCGTGCTTGGACGCTATGTTGCTTCCACAGTCTTATTAGTACCCAAATCTTTCAGAGGGTGCTGACCGCGTCGGTGGACAGCTGCGCGGAGATAAAGAGTGCCGCTTCAGTGGCGTAACCAAGTCCGGCAGAGTTTGAGGACGGGTGCCGGAAAGCGACACTCGGAGTGTGTACTGTCTACTGTCACCGCCAGGGGTTTCAGCAAAGTTAATACTTTACTGTCCTTATTGTCCTTAAAAGGACATTTGTCCTTAAAAAGGACATTTCTTTTGAAACATATCATCAATGAAACATGTGACTGAACAAAAACTGTTCAGAAACAAATGACTGTTCAAACAAATTACAATTACAGCTAAAAAGTTAATAACAACGTAAGATAACATATGCACATACGCACGCACGCACACACACAGCGCGCGCGCACACACACACACACACACACACACACACACACACACACACACACACACACACACACACACACAAAGGGCAAGCAGCGAAACAGGCTGTGCTGTTGGGTAATAAGGGAGGGAGAGAAAACAAATGTTGCCGTAGCTACTAAAAGTACAGCGTCGTGAGACGCGAAAAAGAGGCCTGGTGGAATTAACTGAAGTAAGTCGTGAGACAACGCGTGCACTTCAGAGACTTAACACGCCGAAGGGTGTGTGTGTGTGTGTGTGTGTGTGTGTGTGTGTGTGTGTGTGTGTGTGTGTGTGTGTGTGTGTGAGGAATACGGAGAGACTGACAGAGACCGAGAGAGACAGATACAGAGAGACGGAGACAGAGTCAGAGAGACTGAGACAGAGACAGAGAGACGGAGACAGAGACAGAGACGGAGACAGAGTCAAAGAGACAGAGACAGAGAGACAGAGACAGTCAGAGACAGAGAGACTGGGACACACACAGAGAGCGCGACGGATACGGATACGGAAGGGGAGAGAGAGAGGGAGGGAGAGACAGAGAGGACAAAAAAGAGATGGATACGGATACAGAGAGAGAGAGAGAGCCCATCTAGGATAGCCAGCGTTTCTCCCTTGTCAACTCAATCATCGGCCCGCCTAATTTCATTGGCTGAGCTTGGCGGGCAGACTCAGTTGCAGCCCCCCCCCCTTTCTCATCTCTCTCTCTCTCTCTCTCTCTCTCTCTCTCTCTCTCTCTCTCTCTCTCTCTCTCTCTCTTCCCGCAGGGACAACTCTGGCCAGCCGATCCATCACACACCCGAGAGAGAGAGAGAGAGACAGAGAGAGAGAGACAGAGAGAGAGACAGGGAGAGAGAGAGAGAGAGGGTCAAATCGCGGCCGAGGCAAAAGTGCCGTCAACCTTTTCACGTAATATTTGCCGAGTGGGCCGCGGCAAACGGCGGGACAACAGTAATTCCATTTCGCCCTTCACACGCCAAAACGGCACCACCGGGTCCCCTTCTGCCGGACGATGGGAGACGGTACATTATTCACCCTGCCCCCCCCCCCTCCCCCACCCCCGGAAACTGGAGACCCCATTTTGACCGAGGGACAGAAACGGAGACGACACCAGATCTGGACAATCGCCACTCAGAACTAGTAGAAATGGGAGGAGGGAGGACGGAGGGAGAGGGAGGAGGAGGGAGAAGGGAGAGGGAGGGAGAGGGAGGGAGGACTGGTGTCACAGGGTTCTGTGTGGTGATCGCGAGAGAGTGACGGATACTGACGTGCATTTTGAACATCTCCATTGGCGGGTGGTGATGTGGCTGCGATGCTAGGGGCAACAGGGAGGGGGTGGGGGGGTCGGTCTGCTAGGGCACTATAAGGACAACATGGGGGAGGAATCTGCCAGAGCATCATGGACGACAAAAGGGGGAGTCTGCCTGAGCATGGGTGGGGTGTCTGTCAGAGAACAAGGAACAAGGGTGAGGTGTCTGTCAGAGAACAAGGAACAAGGGTGAGGTGTCTGTCAGAGAACAAGGAACAAGGGTGAGGTGTCTGTCAGAGAACAAGGAACAAGGGTGAGGTGTCTGTCAGAGAACAAGGGTGAGGTGTCTGTCAGAGAACAAGGAACAAGGGTGGGGTGTCTGTCAGAGAACAACAAGGGTGAGGTGTCTGTCAGAGAACAAGGAACAAGGGTGAGGTGTCTGTCAGAGAACAAGGAACAAGGGTGAGGTGTCTGTCAGAGAACAAGGAACAAGGGTGAGGTGTCTGTCAGAGAACAAGGAACAAGGGTGAGGTGTCTGTCAGAGAACAAGGGTGAGGTGTCTGTCAGAGAACAAGGAACAAGGGTGAGGTGTCTGTCAGAGAACAAGGAACAAGGGTGAGGTGTCTGTCAGAGAACAAGGAACAAGGGTGAGGTGTCTGTCAGAGAACAAGGAACAAGGGTGAGGTGTCTGTCAGAGAACAAGGAACAAGGGTGAGGTGTCTGTCAGAGAACAAGGGTGAGGTGTCTGTCAGAGAACAAGGAACAAGGGTGAGGTGTCTGTCAGAGAACAAGGAACAAGGGTGAGGTGTCTGTCAGAGAACAAGGGTGAGGTGTCTGTCAGAGAACAAGGAACAAGGGTGAGGTGTCTGTCAGAGAACAAGGGTGAGGTGTCTGTCAGAGAACAAGGAACAAGGGTGAGGTGTCTGTCAGAGAACAAGGAACAAGGGTGAGGTGTCTGTCAGAGAACAAGGAACAACAAGGGTGAGGTGTCTGTCAGACCAAGCAACAACAAGGGTGAGCTGTCTGTCAGACCGAGGAACAACAAGGGTGAGGGACGCGTCAGCCAGAACACTAGAGACCAGTATAGTGACAACAAGGGTGGGAAGTTTGCCAGAAAACTATAGGGACAACAAGTGGCCGTCGATTCTGCCAGGCATGGGACATGGGTGAGAAGTCTAACCGCCAGGCACTATATGGACAACAAGTGGCCGCCGATTGTGCCAGACATGGGATATGGGTGAAAAGTCTAACCGCCAGGAACTATATGGACAACAAGTGGCCGTCGATTCTGCCAGACATGGGACATGGGTGAGAAGTCTAACCGCCAGGCACTATAGGGACAACAAGAGCGAGGGGTCGGTCAGAGGACGGAGACGACCTCGGATAAACAAACGCCAAGAGTGGAGAACGTGGGACAGAAGGGACAGTTCGTTGGTTCTTGGATTTTAACGTCCTGTCAACCGCACACGAGTCACCTGAGGACGAACACAGAAAGGCAGCGGCTGTAAACTGTAGAAACAGACCAACAACAGAAAACGAAAAAAGATGAAGGAAGTAAAAGATTCTCTAAACAGCAAAAACGTTCCTTGGACAGAGCGTTTTTCTCCTAGAGGAAACCAAAAAGCAAGGCAGCACACAAAATGTAAAAACGGAATAAGTGTCCTCGATAATCTTGCCTCACGTCTCCTACTCAACAACAAACAAACAAACAAAACGAGCGCCCCAGAAAAGCGCTTTGTCTCGCCATGGAACGGTTTCGTTCTCCGTGAGCGTTTCCAAGATGGCATTAAAGTAGGAAGTAATATAATTTTGACGACGGGCTCGTTCTGCTTTCAGCAGTCAAACCGTAAATAATAGCTTGCACCAACGCACACCCTAAGAGGTACACTGGGCCAGGGGACATGATGGTCCGTATATCCTGCTATAATAAAATCATCATCATAATAATCATCATCATAATAAAGAAATATGTGTAAAGCGCGAACCTCCAACATTAAAACAGTTCGGCGGGCTTTACTGAATTTAGATATAAAATACACGCTTGTTGAGACACTGCAAGCGGAAGACGACTGTTACTACTGCTGCTACCATTACTACTACTACTACTACTACTACTACTACTACTACTACTACTACTACTACACACACCACATACCCGCACCCATCCACACCACCCCCACCCCCACACCACATGCCCACACACACACACACACCACACACACACACACACACACACACACATACACCACATACCCGCACCCATCCACACCCCCCCCACCCCCCACACACACACATGCCCCCCCCTCCCTCCCCCCACACACACACACACATCAGCTAAGATAAAACTAAAACTAAAGACTTATTTCAAAAATAATAATCCGATTCTGACCTCGCCAGCAGCGAAAAAGGAAAACAGGATGAAAATTAATATTCAATGCTTCTCATCTCAGGATGAGCTCAAAGCACCGCAGGGCAGGAAGTGTGGAACCCGGCCGCCAGAGGGCGCCCTTGTTAACGTGCTGATTGCCACCCCTTTTCGCATAACTTACGACTACTGTACGCAAAGTAAGCACACTTCCGTCGTGACATGAACGAGAAGTTTTGAAATGCTGACTGACGGTGTTGGAATTCTCCTCCGCTATAATTTTCCGCCTTCCCCGATTTATTCCATGACCGAGAACGTTGAACAGCTTTGTTGCAATACTCCTCTGCTTTATTTTCCGCTTTCCGGATTCATCCCATAGTGTGTGTGTGTGTGTGTGTGTGTGTGTGTGTGTGTGTGTGTGTGTGTGTGTGTGTGTGTTGTGTGTGTGTGTGTGTGTGTGTGCGTGTGTGTCCTGCGTGTGTGTGGTGTGTGTGTGTGTTGTGTGTGTGTGTGTGTGTGTGTGTGTGTGTGTGTGTCCCTGTACATGTGTGTGTGTGTGTGTGTGTGTGTGTGTGTGTGTGTGTGTGTGTGTGTGTGTGTGTGTGTGTGTGTGTGTGTCTGCGTGTGTGTGTGTGGTGTGTGTGTGTGTGTGTGTGTGTGTGTGTGTGTGTGTGTGTGTGTGTGTGTGTGTGTGTCCCTGCGTACATGTGGTGTGTGTGTGTGTGTGTGTGTGTGTGTGTTGTGTGTGTGTGTGTGTGTGTGTGTGTGTGTGTGTGTCCCTGCGTACATGCGTGCGTGCGTGCGTGCGTGCGTGTGTTGCCGAAAGAGTTCCAACGACCTTGAGGGGTTCAGCTCCGCACGCAATAACCTCATCACCGTCCAGTCCAGTCAGCCATCACCCCGCCACGAAATGGCGGACACCAGGAACAAAATCAACCAATGCCGGTTTCTGCCATTAAGCACAGCAATGTACAGAAACCCCCAAAAGATAAAAACGGGATCGGTTTTTCCCAAACAAAACAAAATGGCTGCGGGAAGGCCGTTCAATACAGATTAATTCCCGTTTTCCGGGTCTCAGTTTAATGCCAGCATGCTAGGGCAGTCACGATTTCCTTATCACACTTTTTGATAGGTCTTTAGACTGTGTTCCGCTCAGCATTGATCAATTACGGTTTCGTTGCAGTACGTTAAAGGTGAACGGTATAGGAATTTATAGTGCTTTCTGCGACTGAAACGTTTTACAATTTGATTTAAAAAAGAAAGAAAAAAAAGCATGGAGCAGATAAATGCTCACACAGAATCAATGGCATAATATTAGTAAACATACGTATTCATGCAAAGCATAATGAAACACACACACACACACAGAGGGGGGGTGGGGAGAGAAAGAGAGAAATTCAGGCGTTCCAGAGAGAGAGAGAGAGAGACAGAGGCAGAGAGACAGAGGCAGAGAGACAGAGACAGAGACAGACAGACAGAGAAATTTTTAGGCGTTCGAGAGAGAGAGAGACAGAGGCAGAGAGACAGAGAAAAACAGACAGAGACAGAGAGAATGACAAAAAAGAACAAACGCACGCACGCGGTTAAGTGAAAAACATTTGCTCCCTCACAACGAAGTTTTATGGCAATCCGATCCATCTTCTACCAATCCTAGACGGGTTCTATTGCCCAAGCACTAGGGAAGCTTTTATCAGCCACATTTAACTGCATCGCAAGCGGACAGCAGCCATTTTAGGTTACACCTGCGTTTACACCGCATCCATTAGTAGTCGGAAGGATCCCGGGGAGAACTCATTGTTTCGTCATTATCCGGGTCGAAGCGCAGCTGAGGGGGGTGGCAATGAAAGATAATGACTTGTCCCCAGGATCCCGTCAACTCGATAGACTCGGTGTGCGCCTTAGTGTGAAACACTTAAGCCGGCAAGGAAGCATTGATCAAACTGATTCCTAACGTTAAACCTCAAACTTCAGCTTGTCATCCATGATCTCATCGCAAAGCTGGGATTTCAAGGAGGCTGGGTGTCCGAATGTCTTTCCATACGGACTACAGCAGAGAAAAATGCAAATGAGCCAGCAAATGGAAAGGGAGGCGAGAGAGAGAGAGAGAGAGAGAGAGAGAGACACACACACACACACACACACACACACACACACACACACACACACACACATAGAGAGAGAGAGAGAGAGAGAGAGAGAGAGAGAGTGACAGAGAGAGAGAGAGAGAGACACACACACACACACACACACACACACACACAGACTGGCAGGCAGGCAGGCAGACAGAGACAGACAGACAGGCAGACAGGCAGGCAGGCAGGCAGGCAGGCAGACAGACAGACAGACAGAGAAACTGGATTTTAACGTCCTGTCCACCACAGAGGGTCACCTCAGGACGATCAGACCCTGCCATAAGCAAATGCACATTTCAGAACTCATCTCATAAGAGAGAGAGAGAGAGAGAGAGAGAGAGAGAGAGAGAGAGAGAGAGAGAGAGAGAATAAAATTCTTTATTTACGCGGGTAATAGATAAGCATGTATGTTTTTTTACATCCAGCCCTCGCCCAAACAAGGGGCTACTCTAGATCTAATCATTATACATGAACACATATACAGACAGACAGATGAATGATGATGTGGAAATGTAAAACGTGCACTAGCACATAGTGAAATTTAAGACTCTGCCCCCCCCCCCCCACCTCTCCCCCACTCCCCTTTCCCTCCTCCCCAGAAAAGAGCGACAAGAAAACTCCACAATACTCAGTCCGTACACGCCAAACATCACAAACATCACAACTGACAACCAGATTCCAGTGTACGGCCCTCGATGCAAAAACACAGGCCACGTAGAATCTCCGACGGGAGGGGACACGGGCCGGCAGCTGAAAGCGGCGAGAGCTGGGCTCAGTGCAAAGAATCAATCTCAGCCCTTCTGATTCGGGGTGATTGCTATGCGTACGGGCACAGCTCCAATTAACCCCACTGTCCCCTTCTGCAGTCCGCCGTAATCTGACCTCCCTCCGACCCGCGCCAACTGAAGACGAACCAAGTGGAGATAGCCCACTGAGTGGCTTGCTACAGCTTGCAGCCCCACGCTTTGGTGATTAGCTTTCTATCGGGGGCAGAGGTCGATGTCGTCGTCGTCGTCTTTGAAGACGAGTGTAGCGGCAAAAGATTTACGTTATGATGAACTCTGCGTTATCTGCGTGAAACTGACATGTCGCCTTTTCTCTCTGTCTCCACACAGACGCACGGACTGAAAACCTTCCTCTTCTCGCAGTATTTCTCCCAGCTAATATCAATACCCAGTTTCTGCTACAGTCTGTGTGTGTGTGTGGGGGGGGGGGGGGGGAATGCCTTAGTAAATTGTTTTGGTAGGACTGTCTTCTACGTGTGTACAGAATATTGTATTTAGGTTAATATGTATGATGTGAGCGCTCAGGGCGTTGATGAGCGCATGATAAATGTACATTATTATTATCATTATTATTAGTCTGCAAAGAACATGCACTTCAAAGCACACTGCCATGACCAAGCAAGGTCTGTGTCACTCATCGTGTGGCAGGGTGGCAAAGAAACCAGGAATTTGAAGAAACCAGCATTCATTCTGGCATGTACTACAACTGGGACAATGCTGATGACACCAGTTAGTTAGTTAATTAGTTTGTACGCACAGAAATCCTGTTATTGTGAATGAAATCAGATAGTAGCTAGTTAGTTAGCTAGTAATAGGATTTCAACTTCCTGTCAACCGCACAGTGAAGTTTGTTAGTTAGTTAATTAGTTAGTACGCATGGAAAACCCTGTTACTGTGAATGGAATGAGATAGTATTAGTTAGTCAGTTAGCTAGTAATAGGATTTCAACTGCCTGACAACCGCACAGTCAAATTAGTTAGTTAGTTTGTAGGCATGGAAAACCCTGTTACTGTGAATGGAATGAGATAGTATTAGTTAGCTAGTAATAAGATTTCAACTTCCTGTCAACCGCACAGTCAAATTAGTTAGTTAGTTTGTAGGCATGGAAAACCCTGTTATTGTGAATGGAATGAGATAGTATTAGTTAGTTAGTTAGTTAGTTAGTTAGTTAGTTAGTTAGCTAGTAATAGGATTTCAGCTTCCTGTCAACCGCACAGTCAAATCAGTTAGTTATTTTGTATGCATGGGAAACACTGTTATTTTGAATGGAATGAGATAGTAGCTACTTACTAACCCATAGGATTTGAACTTCACACACACACCACACACACACACACACACACAACACACACACACACACACACATGTATAGAAGTCCGAGTCACTGTTACGACAAGCGCAATTCCTCTCCCTAAGTGCAGGGAAAGTGTGTCCCTTTGGGCTGCCTGGCTTTCGACAATTTACACGGCAGTTGCCCAGGATTTATTTCTGTGGCGGTTTAACCCCCACCCCCACCCCCCGCCCCACCCCACACCACACCCCCTCTCGACCCCCAAGCCCTCCCCCCTCCCCCTCCCCCCACATCAAAACCTGTCACAGCAAGAATAATGATGACAACGCGCTCTGCATCAGGCGCCATTTCTAAGCCAACTCGGCCTGACCGGAACAGCCATCACAGCCACGCAGGGCCAGGGGCTGAGTAGCACTCACTAAGATGCTTACTGTCCAGATTTGAAGGCAGGGGAACGCAGCTTCCATCGTGGCAAGCCGACAGCCGCGGGGTCGGGCCAAGCGGAATTCTGTAAGGTTCTTATTGTCAAGACGTCAGGGCCCAGGGCCATCTCACGGCCTATTTTGTCTTACAGGCGCAAGAGATCCAAAATATATATATAATAAAATAAAAAACAGAATAAACTTGAACATTGGCCCGAGCATTTGTTTTAAAATATCCCGTTGATTTTATATTAATTTACAATAACAACAACAACAAGTTTCATGAGTAACGATTAGCGGAAGTAAAACCACCGTTAAATGCCACGCTTTCCTGTCCCGTCCAATGCCACACTTTTATGTCCCGTCAAATGCCACACTTTTATGTTCCGTCAAATGCCACGCCTTCCTGTCCCGTCAATTGTCCCGTCAAATGCCACGCTTTCCTGTCGCATACCGCGCTCTCTTTGGTGCTTAGCCCGACCCGTGTGTCAGGTCACTCTGTCAAGTCATTGTGTGCACAGAGAAAAGATTTCCGTTTCGAAACTCGATATTATTATTATTATTAATAATAATAATAATTGTAAAAAAAAATAATCAAGGCAGTCAAAGTCCTTAAATATCCCATGCTATCCTGTCGCATACCGCGCTCTCTTTGGTGCTTAGCGGGTGTGTCAGGTCACTGCGTCAAGTCATTGGGTGCACTGAGAAAAGATTTCGGTTTCGAAATTTGATATTTAAAAAAATCAGCGCCGTCTTCTGAAGCAAAGTCCTTAAATTGTGAGACACGTCATCGTCATGCCAACATTCTTGCAAGCACTGGAAGTAGCTCAGCCAAAAACGGATAAGTGGATTAGCTCTCCATCTCACTTTTCATCGTTTTTGACCGTTTAACTGTTGTTTAGGTGTCATTTTGTAGCTTGATGAAAGGGATTACCCCGAAAATTCGCATGTTGTGTCTTGTCCTAATAAACGAGCATTCTTTTGAACCTTTTATTGTGTCCGAGTCTTGGTTTAGAACCCTACTAACACTGTAGCAGTCATTCTTGTTTCAGATTTTGTTTCGAGAAGAGTGCTTTCTCTGTTCAAGACAACAGCGACACAGTTTCCTGACAACAGACAGACTTGGACTTTTGCACTTCGGCGCAGCCTTATCTAAGATGCTCATTGTCAGGTCTACAGTTACAGACAGCGGTAGCAACACAGTTTTCGT
Organism: Alviniconcha marisindica; assembly: GCA_018857735.1. Classification (NCBI taxonomy): domain Eukaryota; kingdom Metazoa; phylum Mollusca; class Gastropoda; family Provannidae; genus Alviniconcha; species Alviniconcha marisindica. The sequence continues at coordinate 95,118 of JABMCL010003147.1, forward strand.
AAACAGGCAGACAGGCAGACATGCATGCAGTGAGTACCGTACAAATTACCTAAGCTGCCGTTTATCAGACGTAAAACAGCGACAGCAAGACAGTTTTCGTAGCAAGCACACAGACACACACGTTACGGTGCGATTATCTAAGACGCTGATCAGTCAAGACGTGCAGAGAGTGGTAGCGAGAGTTCTCGTAACGAGCAGACAGACAGACAAGCATGCGTGTGGCTAAGATGGTCAGTGATTGTCAAGACTTACAGACAGCAGCAACACAGTTTTCGTAACAAGCTGCAGCCCCTGCCCTGACGTATCCGCCGTCCTCCGACACTTGCGTTGGCGATGGTGGCATCTTGGACTGACATCCCTCGTTTCGAGCCAACACACGCCTCAAAGTCTTTTTCGGTCTGGCACGTGACTCGACGTCTTTCAGTAAAGTCCTCGCCGACCACTTTCTCTCACAGTTTCGTCCACGATCATAGCACCTTGTGAACACGCACTAAATTGTTTCTCAGTCTCTGCCAGCGTGGACCTCTCCGTGAGGTACTGAACAGAACCTGGCCCCGCTTCCATCTGCACGCGTAGATGTGCAAACACTGCGGGTTGCACGTGCTGTTTGACAGGTGAGCACGACTCAGTTCGTGCGGCGTGGTTTTGCTGGTGTACCTTATCAACACAACCGCAAGTTAGGGATACCTCTTTCTACCCCCTTCCCCATCCCCTCTCTCTCTCTCTCTGTCTCTCTAGTTCGAGTTTTCTCTCCACCCCCCTTCCTCTCTCTCTCCACCCTCTCTCTCTCTCTACCCCTCCACTCTCTCCACCCCCTCTCCCTACCATCGGTCTCCCTCTACTCTCTCTCTCAACCTTTATCCTTGCGTAATAAAGTTCTCTCTCTCTCTCTCTCCTCTCTCTCTCTCCTCTCTCTCTCTCTCTCTCTCCCACCCCCCCCAACCTTCCCACCCCCCCCCCTCCAATCCGACCCAACCCCGCCTTGTTATGCACGATAATTATTCATACACATGACAGCCACACCACACGCTAAATGTAATCTGGTTTCCAGCTTCATCAACATGCTGTCACAAACATAATCTCCAGCAGACTTTCTGACTTTGAGTGCTCTCTCTCTCTCTCTCTCTCTCTCTCTCTCTCTCTCTCTCTCTCTAGCAAGGACTAGTTGTTAGACAGTTGTTGTTTTTTAACCCAGACTACAATCTTTGTAAAATAAAGTTTTCGAGTTCGAGTTCTCTCTCTCTCTCTCTCTCTCTCTCTCTCTCTCTCTCTCTCTCTCTCTCTCTCTCTCTCTCTAGCAAGGACTAGCTGTTTGACAGTTTTTGTTTTGTTTTTACTTAACCCAGACTACAATCTTTGTAAAATAAAGTTTTCGAGTTCAAGTGCTCTCTCTCTCTCTCTCTCTCTCTCTCTCTCTCTCTCTCTTCATAATAATTATGGAGGTTTAACTTCTTCCGTACTTTCCGTGAACCACCATTCGCGCAAGCTGGAAACAACAACAAAAACTGTAATCAAAATCAGCACGGATTTCATTAAAGCAGTTCCCAGAGGGGCTACGAGGAAGTCTGAAATGAAATGCCCATCTTGCGGAGTTTTTAAGCGCCTCTCGTGAGAAGTGTTGTGTGTTAAGAACCTCTTCATGAACACATCGCCGTATAATGACGTTATTTTCCAATTCTAAAAAGGCAGACGCTCACTACGGTGAGACACCGACGGCTGCTTGAAACCACTTGGAAAATACACACACACACACACACACACACACACACACACACACACACACACACACACACACACTACGCGCACACACACACACACACACACACACACACACACACACACACACACACACACCCCTAGCGCACACACACACACACACACACACACACACACACACACACACACGCGCACGCACACACACACACACACACACACACACACACACACACACACACACACACACACACACACGCACACACACACAAGCACACTTACAAAAGAGGTACTGTTCTGTCGGAGAGTTAGCTAAAAAGGACGTAAGTAAGTAAGTAAACATGGTGCTTAACGTCCACAGAAACCATAAGGCTTATTAGGGACGGGGAGAATGGGGGAAAGGGGGTATGGAGGTGGGGGAAGAGGGAGAGTATATACCTATCGCTACATTGTCACCACCAGAACGACCTGCATTAAGATGGGCAGCGATGAGAGCCATTTAATGTTTCATTAATTGTAAGGGACAAAGTCACAAGACAGTGTCCACAAACCACAACTTTTTGAAGAGAAAGGAGAGCCGAAGCGGTATCGAACCGAGGTCCTTCCGCTTGCCAGTCTAACGCCTTACCGCTAGGCCAAACCGGCTCTCAAAAAAGGACGTACCCCTGGTGGAGTTTATGTACCTTGTATTTACGTGCATGCCAGGTGAGAGTTACCGTAGGCGACTCAGGTCTTTGTTGTTGTACTTGTGTTACGTATTTCGAGCGCTAATTACCTCCCTTGTGTGCTGATACCGGAGAGTCAGCTAGTTATTTATTGGATTTAAACGTCCTGTCAACCGCACACGGTCAATTGGCCGAGCATTGAAGGGTATCTCTGACCCACCTCACGCTTATTTAAAAATAGCTCTGGATTCCCACGGAAGGGCGGGGGGGAGGGGGGGGGCGAGGGAGGGGGCGGGGCGGGGAAGAGCTGAGGGAAGAAGCGGGAGAGAAACAGAGAGGAGTGTTCCGAGAGGTTCGCACGCACACGCGCGATCGATAGACCTACAACAGTAAGTATACTACCCATAGCATATACCTAACACGGCCAACGCACTGAGCCCAGCGGCTACAACGAAACCGGGCAGGTGTGGCAAACAGATCAATACTACGCTGCCGGAGACCCTATCAATTCGTAAACACCTATCCTTTTTTCAGACTCGGCCACGGTACGATGACCCGCCCTGCCCGTCTTGCACCCAGCAATAACAAGGACCCCGGTTTGTTGACACGGGGGCGGTTGTTTGTTTGGGGTTCCCCTGGCTTTCTTCGCGGGGCTGCTGTGTGCTCACTGCAGTCTATCGCAGGCTTGGTGATCAACGCGTTGTAACTTAGCCATACTGAGTCGTGATCGATGTACTGTAACTTAGACATGCCGAGTCCTGATCGATACTGGGTCGTGATCGATGTATTGTAACTTAGCCATACTGAGTCCTGATCGATGTACTGTAACTTAGACATACTGAGTCCTGATCGATACTGGGTCGTGATCGATGTATTGTAACTTAGCCATACTGAGTCGTGATCGATGTACTGTAACTTAGACATGCCGAGTCCTGATCGATGTATTGTAACTTAGCCATACTGAGTCCTGATCGATGTATTGTAACTTAGACATGCCGAGTCCTGATCGATGTATTGTAACTTAGACATACTGAGTCGTGATCGATGTATCTGTAACTTAGACATGCCGAGTCCTGATCGATGTATTGTAACTTAGACATACTGAGTCGATCGATATTGTAACTTAGACATGCGAGTCCTGATCGATGTATTGTAACTTAGACATCTGAGTCGTGATCGATGTATTGTAACTTAGACTGCGAGTCTGATCGATGTATTGTAACTTAGACATACTGAGTCGTGATCGATGTATTGTAACTTAGACATGCCGAGTCCTGACCGATGTATTGTAACTTAGACATACTGAGTCGTGATCGATACTGGGTCGTGATCGATGTATTATTGTAACTTAGACGTACTGAGTTTGTAACTTAGACGTACTGAGTCTGATCGATGTACTGTAACTTATACATTCTGAGTTGTGATCGATGTATTGTAACTTAGACATACCGAGTCCTGATCGATACTGAGTCGTGATCCATGTATTGTAACTTACACATACTGAATCGTGATCGATGTATTGTAGCTTAGACATACAGAGTCTGATCGATGTACTGTAACTTGGACTTACTGAGTCGTGATCGATACTGGGTCATGATCGATGTATTGTAACTTGGACATACTGAGTCGTGATCGATGTACTGTAACTTGGACATACTGAGTCTGATCGATGTACTGCAGCTTAGACATACTGAGTCTGATCGATGTACTGTAACTTAGACATACTGAGTCTGATCGATGTACTGTAACTTAGACATACCGAGTCTGATCGATGTATTGTAACTTATACCGAGTCGTGATTGATGTATTGTAACTCTGACATACTCTCTCTCTCTCTCTCTCTCTCTCTCTCTCTCTCTCTCTCTCTCTCTCTCTCTCTCTCCTCCTCCCTCTCTACCTGAACGTGAAGACATGACCACCCTCTCTCTACCTGAACGTGAAGACATGACCACCCTCTCTCTACCTGAATGGGAAGACATGATCACCCTCTCTACCTGAATGGGAAGACATGACCACCCTCTCTCTACCTGAATGGGAAGACAAAGACCACCCTCTCTCTACCTGAACGTGAAGACGAAGACCACCCTCTCTCTACCTGAACGTGAAGACATGACCACCCTCTCTCTACCTGAACGTGAAGACATGATCACCCTCTCTCTACCTGAACGTGAAGACATGATCACCCTCTCTCTACCTGAATGGGAAGACATGACCACCCTCCCTCTACCTGAATGGGAAGACATGATCACCCTCTCTCTACCTGAATGGGAAGACATGACCACCCTCTCTCTACCTGAATGGGAAGACAAAGACCACCCTCTCTCTACCTGAACGTGAAGACGAAGACCACCCTCTCTCTACCTGAACGTGAAGACATGACCACTCTCTCTCTCTACCTGAACGTGAAGACAAGACCACCCTCTCTCTACCTGAACGTGAAGACATGACCACCCTCTCTCTACCTGAACGTGAAGACATGACCACTCTCTGTCTACCTGAACGTGAAGACATGACCACCCTCTCTCTACCTGAACGTGAAGACATGACCACTCTCTCTCTACCTGAACGTGAAGACAAGACCACCTTGTCTCTACCTGAACGTGAAGACATGACCACCCTCTCTCTACCTGAACGCGAAGACAAGACCACTCTCTCTCTCTCGCTACCTGAACGTGAAGACATGACCACTCTCTCTCTCTACCTGAACGTGAAGACAAGACCACCTTGTCTCTACCTAAACGTGAAGACAAGACCACTCTCTCTCTACCTGAACGTGCCCAAAGCGGAACCACACGCGACCGCATTACATGCAGGCGCGACGGCTCACACCGCGACCGAACACAATAGTCCTTTTCACTTTCCGGCCACGCACCATCTCTTCCACGGTAATGATCATAGCCGCTGCCTCTTACCACCCGCTGACGTGACGGCGGCAACACTAGTGGACAGTGAGTAAGTAAACATGGTGCTTAACGTCCACAGAAACAGTCTTCAAATGTTGCTTTGCGTCCACGGAAACATCTTTAAATGTTGCCTCACGTCCACAGAAACGAGCCAGAAACGTAAGTGAACATGGTGATTAACGTCCACACAAACAGTCTTCAAACGTTGCTTCACCTCCACAGAAACCAGCCAGAAACATAAATAAACACGGTGCTTAACGTCCACAGAAACCATACGGCTTCTTAGGGGAGCCAGAAACAGTCAGTCCCTGGACCTATATAATTATATCGATGTACAGTCCATGGTCAGTCCCTGGAGAGAGAAAAAAAAAAAAAACACGCTGTCCTTGGCCTGGCTATATTATAGCCTCCACGTGACCACACTGACGCCCCAACACCGACACTGACGGATTGAGGAACTCGGACAAGGCAAAACAAGTACACGCGGCGGCAGCGGTGGCGGCGCCTCCTCCGTCCATTCAGCCCATGCTGTCAATGAACGAGTCGTGCAGTCACTGCCCACAGATCAGCCCGCCAACGACCGCGGTAGGTATCGAACTGCGCCTTTTTCAGCCGACACGTGTCGACAGTGGTGGCTCTTCTCATCGTCTCAATGGAAGCGCGGCTCTGCCACGGAGAGGTGTCTGTCGGCCGCGGGGCCCGTCTTTTCGCGCCCTTCGCTTCCCGTGCTCACTGAGGTTTGCGACTGGAGACCTCGAGTGTCAGTGAACAGATGATGCGCGCTGGTGGCGGTTGGGGTGGTGGGAGGAAGACGGGGGTTGGGGGGAGGTGTGTTGGGGGGGGGGGGGCGTTAGTATGCTGTCTAGCTGGCGGGAAAACAAACCACCATGCAGCCACAGCTCATCAGGAATCCGGCACACAGTCATCCTGTTCCCTATAAGCGTTTGTCTGATAAACCGCAAGCGTGTCGTAATGGCAGGAACATCGCCGTACGAACAGGCGCTCATTTGCAGGCCTGTTGGTCCGATAGGACAACACCGGTGTGAACAGACATAAAAGTCCGTGTGTTGGTCCGACAGGACGACACCGGTGTGAACAGACGTAATCGTCCGAGTGTTGGTCCGACAGGACGACACCGGTGTGAACAGACGTAATCGTCCGAGTGTTGGTCCGATAGGACGACACCGGTGTGAACAGACGTAAACGTCCGTGTGTTGGTCCGATAGGACGACACGGTGTGAACAGACGTAATAGTCCGTGTGTTGGTCCGATAGGACGACACCGGTGTGAAAGACGTAATCGTCCGAGTGTTGGTCCGACAGGAGACACCGGTGTGAACAAGTAATCGTCCGTGTGTTGGTCCGACAGGACGACACCGGTGTGAACAGACGTAATCGTCCGTGTGTTGGTCCGACAGGACGACACCGGCGTGAACAGACGTAATCGTCCGTGTGTTGGTCCGACAGGACGACACCGGCGTGAACAGACGTAATCGTCCGTGTGTTGGTCCGACAGGACGACACCGGCGTGAACAGACGTAATCGTCCGTGTGTTGGTCCGACAGGACGACACCGGCGTGAACAGACGTAATCGTCCGTGTGCTGGTCCGACAGGACGACACCGGTGTGAACAGACGTAATCGTCCGTGTGTTGGTCCGATAGGACCACGGGTGTGAACAGACGTAAAAGTCCGTGTGTTGGTCCGTTAGGACCACCGGTGTGAACAGACGTAATCGTCCGTGTGTTGGTCCGACAGGACGACACCGGCGTGAACAGACGTAAAAGTCCGTGTGTTGGTTCGACAGGACCGCGTATTGGAGGTCACAACTGACGATGATGATGTTTTACCGCCGACGTGGCTAACCTGCCGCGGACATAAAATTAACGTAATGCCTTCAGTTGCGAGATGGGAGTAAGTGGTGGTACTGTCCGTTACAACTCACGAGTCTGCTGTTGTTGTTGTTTGGGTTTGTGTGTGTGTTTGTTGGGTGGGAGGGGGGTGGTCGGTGGGTACGTGTGTGTGTGTGTGTGTGTGTGTGTGTGTGTGTGTGTGTGTGTGTGTTGTGTATGAGTGGGGTGGTGTATGTGTGTGTGTGTGTGTGTGTGTGTGTGTGTGTGGTGTGTGTGTGTGTGTTGTGTATGAGTGTGTGTGTGTGTGTGTGTGTGTGTGTGTGTGTGTGTGTGTGGTGTGTGTGTGTGTGTGTGTGTGTGTGTGTGTGTGTGTGTGTGTGTGTGTGTGTGTGTGTGTGTTGTGTGTGAGTGAATTGTGTGTGTGTGTGTGTGTATTGTGTGTGCGTGTGAGTGTGTGAGAGAGAGAGAGACAGAGGCAGAGACAGAGAGATAGAGACAGAGAAAGACAGAGACTTCCCCGAGCCTTCATTCATATTCACATCCGTAAAAATAGTCCAAACTTCTGAGAGACGGGGTGGAGCGCATATGGGCATTTCCGAGCGCATAGATACCATCTTGAACTGACCTGAGCTGAAGTGAACTGACCTACGGGGGTTCATCGGGAGTTAAAACTGAGCAACGGGACAAACCATCCAGCTATGAGAATCCAGCTCTGCCTATTAGTATTACCTCCTGATCTCTCCCGGGCTGAGGGCACAGTCAGTTCTTTTTCCAACTTGTAGTCACATCAGCTTTGATCACCCGCCGTAATGATGGCGCCAGGTGCTACCACAGCAGCGAGGCAGCTGCAGGGGAAACTAACAATTAAGCGTTTATGTCGCCCCCCCCCCACCCCCCCCCCATTCCCCTTCCCCTCATCACTCACCTAATATATATATATATATATATATATATATATATATACGCTTCAGCTTCAGTTTTCCGCAGTATAATCCAGACACATCAGACATTAAAAAGAATGGTGATTTCCATGGGACAAAACAACACATATACTATAAGAGGAGGCCCAAACATGTCTTTTGTCATAATAAATTTAACAGCGTTTTTTTCTTTTTTTTTTTAAAACCTTTTATGTGTAAGTAAGTAAATATGATGCTTAACGTCCACAGAAACCATAAGGCTTATTAGGGACGGGGGGATGGGGGGAGGGGGTATGGAGGTGGGGGAAGAGGGAAGACTATAATTATACCTATCGCTACACTGTCACCACCAGAATGACTCCTGCATTAAGATGGGCAGTGATGAGAGCCATTTCAATGTTTCATTAATTGTGAGGGACAAAGTCACAAGATCTTGTTCTTAAAACGTTAGCAGTCATTCTCGTCTTCTTCTTCTTCTTCTTCTTTTTTTCTTTTTTTTTTTCTTCTCTCTTTTCTTTCTTTGTATAAGATGAGGTGCTCTGAACTCGTTTAGACCTCTGGAGAAAAAAAGAAAGGAAAAAAAGAAGAACAACAACAAACGAACAAAAACAAAAACAAAACAAAAAACGTGTTGCGACAAAACACGAGTCTCACTGCAGTTGGCGGCTCTGAAGACGAGACGTAAGTAAATTGGTTGGTTGGTTGGTTAAGTCTATTTAAAGCCGAGTTGTCTCCGAAGAGGTACTGGCGGGGACCGAGATCCCAGGAGGTGGGGGAAGAGGGAGACTATTCCTAACGCTACACTGTCACCACCAGAACGACTCCTGCATTTAAGACGTGTCTTTGTCCCTCGCAATGAATGAAACATTAAAACGGCTCTCATAGCCATTTCAGTGTTTCATTCATTGCAAGGGACAGAGTCACAAAGATTTGTCCACTTGTCCACAGACCACAACGTTTGAAGAGAGAGGAGAGCCGAAACGGAATCGAACCGAGGTCTTTCTGTATACCAGCCTTAACCCCCGCTAGGCCAAGCCGGCTCACATCACAGACGGGAAGTGACTACAAAAATCATGTTTCTTTTAGATGCCCGTGAGCTAGTTTGGCCTAGCGGTAAGGCGTTAGGCTGGTAAGCAAAGGGACCTCGGTTAAATCCGCTTCGGCTCTCCTATCTCTTCAAAAGCTGTGGTCTGTGGACACTGTCTTGTGACTTTGTCCCTCACAGTTAAAGAAACATTAAAATGGCTCTCATCGCTGTCCACCTTAATGCAGAAGTCATTCTGGTGGTGACAGCGTAACGATAGGTATATAATCTCACTCTTCCCCACCTCCATACCCGCTCCCCCTCTCCCCGTCCCTAATAAGCCTTATGGTTTCTGTGGACGTTAAGCACCATGTTTACTTAGATGCCTTCCGTCCGCCCTCCTCCGACACGACCGCCCCTATTGTCTTTCAAACCAGCGGGTCTTGCAAGACATTGCACAATCTTTTCAGTGCGGCCGAGAAAGGTACTTAAAATATAAACGAAGTGGGAACAACGGGAAGTCGTCCACTTTCGTGGTCTTGTAACTCACTTCCTTGCGTGAAGGCACCTTTTTGTGAAATGCCTTTAAGGCTGTTATTTTCTTCGGGTCTTCATTTCAAACACCTAGAAAGGAAGGTTTCGACAAGCCAAAGGCGTTTTCGCCGGTGTGGCTTTTTCTGTCTTTCTTTCTTTCCTTCTTCTTCTTCTTTCTTTCTTTCTTGTTTTTTTTCTTTCTTCTTTTTCTTCTTCTTCTTCTTCTTCTTTCTTCTTAAACGATGACCTTATCAGGTAAAATATCAAGCGGGGAATCTTAAAAGTCAAACGACCATCGAGCCAGCTTGAATCTGCTCAACGCAATGCCGTAATGACGGCTTGCACGCGACTTCGTGGATCCATAAAGCAGAGTTTCAGTCTCGTGAGTACAAGCAAAGGCAAAACAGGCGAATTAATCAATCAGCCAATCACGCGGAGCCACCGACAGTCCTAATTCCCTCACTGCATTCAGCTTCATCCCGCCGTCTCCAAGGACAAGTTCCCATTACGCTGACCCCATCATCTCCAAGGGCAAGTTCCCATTACACTGATTAAGACATCTGTGCCGAGGCCGAGGCCTTAATCCGCAGTTGCACAGCTAGTTGACGACCTTTCCTTGGCGCTTAAACGTCCACGGAAGCCTCTTTGGGTTTGTCGGGGAAAAGGGAAGGAAATAAGTAATCATGGTGCTTTACGTCCACATCATGGAGCTTTACGTCCACATCATGGTGCTTTACGTCTACATCATGGCGCTTAACGTCCACAGAAGCCTCTTTGGGTTTGTCGGGGGAAAGGGAAGGAAATAAGTAATCATGGTGCTTTACGTCCACATCATGGTGCTTTACGTCCACAGAAACCATCATGGTGCTTTACGTCCACATCATGGTGCTTTACGTCCACATCATAGTGCTTTACGTCCACATCATGGTGCTTTATGCCCACAGAAACCATCATAGTGCTTTACGTCCACAGAAACCATCACGGTGCTTAACGTCCACATCATGGTGCTTTACGTCCACATCATGGTGCTTTACGCCCAGAAACCATCATGGTGCTTTATGCCCACAGAAACCATCATGGTGCTTAACGTCCACATCATGGTGCTTTACGTCCACATCATGGTGCTTTACGTCCACAGAAACCATCATAGTGCTTTACGTCCACAGAAACCATCATGGTGCTTAACGTCGACATCATGGTGCTTTACGTCAACAGAAACCATCATGGTGCTTAACGTCCACATCATGGTGCTTTACGTCCACATCATGGTGCTTTACGTCCACATCATTGTGCTTTACGTCCACAGAAACCACCATGGTGCTTTATGCCCACAGAAACCATCATAGTGCTTTACGTCCACATCATGGTGCTTTACGTCCACAGAAACCATCATGGTGCTTTACGTCCACATCATGGTGCTTTACGTCCACATCATGGTGCTTTACGTCCACAGAAACCATCATGGTGCTTTACGTCCACAGAAACCATCATGGTGCTTTACGTCAACATCATGGTGCTTTACGTCCACAGAAACCATCATAGTGCTTTACGTCCACAGAAACCATCATAATGCTTTACGTCAACATCATGGTTCATTACGTCCACAGAAACCATCATAGTGCTTTACGTCAACATCATGGTTCATTACGTCCACAGAAACCATCATGGTGCTTTACGTCCACATCATGGTGCTTTACGTCAACAGAAACCATCATAGTGCTTTACGTCCACAGAAACCATAAAGCTTAATACGGACGGGGAAGAAAGACTGAGGGAGGGTGGGGTGGGTGGGGGGGGGGGTGGGGGGTGTGGAGCCCTAATGTTTTCCTCGTTTGTTGCAGATGGCACAGCAGACTTGGCAACGTGTGTGCAGCAGAATATACTACGTACAGTTCGTGTCCCAACGCCCTGTAGAACTAACTGATCAGACGTCGTTCAGTCACTCCGTCACTGAGTTCAGAAGGTCGGCAGCGCTGGGTTGGCTACCTGTAAATAGCTCGACCCTGCGCGCCGGCCCGACAGAGCTCAGGAGCTGTGTGAAAGTCGAGGTGGACGTCCTGGGCTCCCGTCCCTAATAAGCCTACGGCTTCTGTGGACGTAAAGCAACACTTCAACAACAACACCGAAGAGACCGTCACCACCGCCAGAACAACACTGTTAAGGAGGTGGGGACCCCGCCAGTGCGAATGAAGCAACTTGTGTACTCCGTTATTTGCCGTTTCAACAGCTGCGCGGAGCAAAGTCACAGTGTCCGAAAAGCAACCGTTGAGGAACAACTCAGCAGCAAGACAATCCATCCAGCTATGAGAACCCCAGCTCCACCTCCTTCCTCCTGATCTCTCCCGGGCTATGACGGAGCAAATGGGAGTAGGATACCTATTTCTCAGTTCTCTCGCTCCAAATGGGAGTAGGATACCTATTTAGAGCTGTTTAGAGCGGAAAATATTTTTCGTAGCAACCACCCTTATATGTAACTTTTGAAAACATGTTTGGAATGAAAAAGACCGTTTTAAACTCTCTATGATTTCGCTTTTAAATGCCCCGTTGATTTGTGTCGATATTAGAAAACTAGCTTCAATTATTTGAAGAAAATGAAATCTGGACCAAAATTCACTGCCAGCGTTCTGAAACTAGATGGGCACACGCGAAAGGTTGAAAAGAATGCCTATTTTAATCACACAATACAAAACACGCGCAAATTTCCAGGGTAAACCTTTGTTTTGCTTGTCTGTTAATCTGTCTGTTCGCTGCCTAAAAAGGGATTTACCCTGAAAGTTTGTGCACGATTTTTTGTACGGTCTGATAATAATCAGCTTTCTTGTGTGCGAGTGTTGACAGTTTTAGAAAACCAGTCCTTTTCCCTCTGCCGCCACTGCTAGGACACGCGAGACGTATGACCGCACCGCCAGAGGTCAAACACCGAAGAGGCATCGGTATGCTACAGGTGGGCAAGTTGTGCGACGTACGGTAGTCTACACGTCCGAGCCAGAAAATCGGCACCTATGAAACTAATAATAATAATAATAATAATAATAATAATAATAATGAATATTAAGAGCGCCTAACCCGCACAGGCCCTAAGCGCTTACACGTTTTTTACAAATACATATTGTCAAAATTCAACGCATACAGCATGAATGCACACACGCACGCACGCACGCACACACACACAGAGACTCGCACACGCACGCACGCACGCACGCGCACGCACGCACGCACGCACGCACGCACGCACGCACGCACGCACGCACGCACGCACGCACGCACACACACACACACACACACACACACACACACACACACACCAGTCGCATATCATGGTTTTAAAAAGAGAAAGGTTTTCAAGGAAGACTTAAAAGAGCTGACAGAATTTAAACTACTTCTTTTTTCTGTTCTTTTTTCCTCCTGAGAATCGAGGTAGAGTCAACGGTGGATTTTAAAATCAGATCATCATATGAAAGCGCTCTCTCCCTCTGTGTGTGTGTGTGTGATATAACGGTAATTGTTGACTGTGCGTAAAACAACAAGTTACTCTCTCTCTCTCTCTCTCTCTCTCTCCTCTCTCTCTCTCTCTCTCTCTCTCTCCTTCGACTTCTTCTTCTTCTCCCGCTCTCTCTCTCTCTCTCCCTCTTCTTCTTCTTCTTCTTCTCTCTCTCTCTCCTCTCTCTCTCTCTCTCTCTCTCTCTCTCTCTCTCTCTCTCTCTCTCTCTCTCTCTCTCTCTCTCTCTCCATGTTCTTAATCTTATGTGCGTGCGAGCGTGTAAGTGTTTACCCCAGATCAAGCTAATTTTTATATGTATATATATATATTATTATTTTTTAATGATCATTATCGACTTGTTTCTCGGTTTACTGATGTCCATTTTAACATGGTTTGTATTAATGTACATGTACTCAACATACTGTAGCTCATGTATCCTTAGTTAATAGTAAGTAGTTTCCCTCATGGGCGAGGGCTGGATGTAAAAAGACTTCGAGTCTTCTCCACTACCTTCGTAAAATAAAGTTTATTCATTCATTCATTCATTCTCTCTCTCTCTCTCTCTCTCTCTCTCTCTCTCTCTCTCTCTCTCTCTCTCTCTCTCTCTCTCTTTCTTTCTCAGATCTTGCATGCGTGTCATAGTTTTAGCAAGTACAGATTGCAAGATTAGGCCTCCTTGCCCCCTGTCCCTCACAATTAATGAAACATTGAAACGGCTCTCGTCGCTGCCCGTCTTAATGCAGAGGTCACTCTGGTGGTGACAGTGTAGCATCTGGCGAACTTTTGTATAGCGCTATTCTCTGGTGTACACAAACTCACTGCGCTTTACAACATTCTCCGTCATTTTCTACGTTAAGTGAGAGAGAGACAAAACAAAATCAAAAAAAAAAAATCGAAGGTAACATGTTCAAGAAATTAATACATTTATCACAACTAACAGCAATATACAGAAGAAAAATAAGGTATAAGGTATAGTCGAAGGTAACGTGTTCAAGAAAGTAATACAGTTATGACAATTAACAATATATACACAAGAAAAATAACGTATAAGGAATAGTCTCCCTCTTCTCCCCACCTCCTGGGATCTCGGTCCCCGCCAGTACCTCTTCGGAGACAACTCGGCGTTAAACACGTTTAACCAGCCAACCAGGTATACGCACACTCAGCGTTAATGAAGTTAACCCTTTCACTGCCACGATGTGGGCGTAAAACACCAACTTACTTACTTACTTACTGCCATGATGTCACTTCAAAACGGCCAATAAAAGCGCGAAATATGATATCCTTAAACCTTTTTGTTTTCTTTTTCGCATTTGAACGTGAAAGGATTTTGATCAAAATCAAAGTAGATTATTACTACGCCGGGAAGCATACTGTTTGCAAGCGTGAGCGTACACTTTTCTGCCTGGAAAGTGTACAGGCTGGGGCAGTGAAGGGGTTAACCAACCAGCCCAGTATAGGCACACTCGGCGTTAATGAAGTTTAACCAACCAACCCAGTATAGGCACCCTCGGCAGTAAAGAATTTAACCAACGAACCCAGTATAGGCACATTCGGCGTTAAAGGCGTTTAACCAACCAACCCAGTATAGGCACCCTCGGCAGTAAAGAAGTTAACCAACCAACCCAGTATAGGCACCCTCGGCAGTAAAGAAGTTAACCAACCAACCCAGTATAGGCACCCTCGGCAGTAAAGAAGTTAACCAACCAACTTAAACTCAGTATTGGCACATTCGGCGTTAAAGACGTTTAACCAACCAACCCAGTATACGCACACTCAGCCTTAAAGACGTTAACCAACCAACCCAGCATACGCACACTCAGCCTTAAAGACGTTAACCAACCAACCCAGCATACGCACACTCAGCCTTAAAGACGATAACCAACCAACCCAGCATACGCAGGCAAAGCGAGAACACACGCACATTAATGACCCCCTAGTCCATGCCGTACGTTCGTAGGATTACACGAAGACTCAAAACAAGCCAGCATTCACTAAGAACAGAATTATGAGCACAGCGAGTCTGCTCGAGAACGGAGAACAGCGTTGTATAAAAACGATCACTCAATCGGTCAATCAATCGGCCAGTCAATCGATATCATCATCATGATTTCGGTCACATGATCAGCACACAAGGGAGTTAATCAGGGCTCGAAAGACGTCACACGGACACAACAATAAAGACCCGAGTCGCTTACGGTAACTCTCACCTGGCATGCGGGTAAATACAAGGTACATAAACTCCACCAGAGATACATCTTCATCCCCATTATATGCCCAGACAGGATTGCTCTACAGATTGTCCTCAATATGCTTTTTATGACTGTTGTACAGATTGTCCCTAATATGCTTTCTCTTATGACTGTTGTACAGATTGTCCCAAATACGCTTTCTTTGACTGTTGTACAGATTGTCCCTAATATGTTTTTTTATGACTGTTCTACAGATTGTCCCTAATATGCTTTTTACGACTGTTGTACAGATTGTCCCTAATATGCTTTTTATGACTGTTGTACATTATCCCTAATACGCTTTTTATGACTGTTCTACAGATTGTCCCTAATATGAATGTTAGCATATACGAGGCCATTAAGCAGAAAGGAATGAACATCCTCATCCTTGTGTGTACTTACTCGCATGCCAGGTGAGAGTTACCGTAAGCGACTGGGGTCTTTGTTGCTGTGTTTGTGTGACGTCTTTCCCGCGTTGATTAACTAACTCCCTTGTGTGCTGATCCTGCACGAGCGCTCCGAGGTCGCTCTGTTTCCGACTGTTTCGGTCACTCGATCCAAATGTTTCGTCCTGTTTGCAGTGCATGTTGCAGCTTCAGTTACGATGGTACGGCCATGACTGTATTTTCTACAGCCCCCCCCCCCCCCCCCCCCCACCCCCCCTTTCCCCCACCCCCCCCCCCACACCACTACCTCCGACCCCTTCCTCATTGTATGTCACTTTTTAATCATCGTTATTTCTGGCTGTGCTCTTAGTGGGTACCTTCACGTGCTTTGATGTCGTCGTCGTCGTTGTTGTTCTGGCGCTACTGTGAAGCGATTCGAGCCTAAACGATATCGGGTGTTCTAGACATCATCATCATCATCATCATAGTCATCGTCGTCGTCGTCGTTGTCGTCGTCGTTGTCGTTGTTGTTATTCTGGTGCTATTGTGAAGCGGTTCGATCATAAACGATATCGGGTACTCTAGAAATCTTTATCGTCATCATCATTATCATCGTCGTCACCATCATCATCATCATCATCATTATTATTATTACTCGCAAACTACACTCATCCAAACGTCAGCAGCCGCTTCGCAGAGCACGCAACACAATCGATATGCCTCGCTATCACCACACACCACTTTCAGTCCCAATAACATAACACAGCACCGTCTTCCACGCACTCAACTGTTCCAGCACTACGCAACTATAGGGCCTGCGGAAGTCGAAGGCACCACCACAGCCGCTGATGAACCCGGCTGCCGTACACACAGACACCACCTAGCACTGCATGCACACAGCCCAAAGGGCCGACGAGTCTCAGAAATGATAATGACGCACTCTTGAGGTACACACGCACATATATATAGGTATATATACGCATGTTTCCCTTGCACGCCCTGACAGCAGCCTCCGATCAGCACGTCGGCGATGAAACTGAAATGTGAGGTCCGCCTCCTTGCCGGTGACCTTTTCCTTCTCAAGGAAAGCATATAATCTATTGCGTGAGACTCTCCCTATCAGGCCAAAGTAGAGGGAAGGAAGGAAGGAAAGAAAGAAAGAAAGAAACGCTGTCTGTGGATGTGACACAAGGCGTGGCTTTGTAGTTCGCAGAGACAGTTGGTGGTGGAGTGGAGGTGAGCGGGGTGGAGGAAGGGGAGGGGGGTGAAGAGGGACAGGGGTGGGGGTGGGGGTGGGGGGGTGGGGACGGTTTGATTAACCCTTTAGGTTCTATCAGCGTGAAGCATAGAACACGTGAGGCATTACTTCGAAACACAATCGACAACAAACCGAAGTCCCAACGAGAGAGAGAGAGAAAGACAGACAGACAGACAGACAGAGACAGAGAGACAGAGACAGACACACAGAAGCGCTGAGAAGGGGGCGGAGGAGAGAGACAGAGAAAGAGAGAGGGAGACAGACAGACAGACAGACAGACAGACAGAGAAGTGCGGAGAAGGGGGAGGAGAGAGACAGAGAAAGAGAGAGGGAGACAGACAGACAGACAGACAGACAGAGAAGTGTGGAGAAGGGGGAGGAGAGAGACAGACAGACAGAGGAAGAGAGACAGACAGACAGAGAAGTGCGGAGAAGGGGGAGGAGAAAGACAGAGAAAGAGAGAGGGAGAGAGACAGACAGACAGATAGCCAGCCAGCCAGCCAGAGACAGAAACAGAGACAGAGAGAGAGAGAGAGGGGGGGGGGGGAGGAGGAGACAGAGAAAGAGAGAGGGAGAGAGAGAGTCAAGCGCGGAAGGGGGGGCAGAGAACGAGAGAGGGAAAAGAGGGGGAAGGGGGAGAAAAGAGAGAGAAAGAGAGAGGCGCGGAGGAGGGGGGGGGTCAGAGAAAGAGAGATTTTCGTGTGTGATGAGTAGGTCTGCTTGACCTAGCACACGACCGTCAACAAAGCGGCGCGTTGGGAAAGTAATCAAGGCTAAAATGCCAACTGCCCTGACAAAGGCAAAACACAGTCGCCTTTCATCTCTGATCAGGTGCGGGGCAGCACACACACACACACACACACACACACACACACACACACACGCAGCACCACGCACGACGCACGCACGCACCACGCAAGCAGCAGCACGACGCACGCACGCAGACACACCACACCAGCAGCACACACAGCAACGCAACGGTGCACGCAGCGCTACGCTACACACGACGACACAACAGCGCAACAGAACAAGCACACATGCCACGCACGCAAAGCAACACACCTCACACACGCAGCGCGCAGCAACCACGCACGCACCACACACACACACACACACCACCACCAACACACACACCACGCACAACACCACTCACACACGCCCCGCGCGCACGCACGCACATACACACACCACGCACACAACACACACCAGCACGACGCACGCACACACCTACACACAGCACTCACCACACACACACACACACACCACACACACACACACACACACACCACACAGCGCGCGCACGCAGCACGCACGCATTCACGCACGCACGCACCATCACGCACGCACGACGCACACGCACGCACGCACACACCACCACACACCACACCACACACACACACCACCACACACACACACACACACACACAAACAAATCACATTTCCCAGATGAAAGGCGACTGTGTTACGCCATTGTTACGGCAGTTTGCAGTTTCAGCCTTGACGCCTTTGAGACTGCACATGCCGCACTGTGACGGTGTGTGCAAGGTCAAGTAGACTGCACGTGCCGCACTGTGACGGTGTGTGCAAGGTCAAGTAGACTGCACGTGCCGCACTGTGACGGTGTGTGCAAGGTCAAGTAGACTGCACGTGCCGCACTGTGACGGTGTGTGCAAGGTCAAGTAGACTGCACGTGCCGCACTGTGACGGTGTGTGCAAGGTCAAGTAGACTGCACGTGCCGCACTGTGACGGTGTGTGCAAGGTCAAGTAGACTGCACGTGCCGCACTGTGACGGTGTGTGCAAGGTCAAGTAGACTGCACGTGCCGCACTGTGACGGTGTGTGCAAGGTCATGTAGACTGCACGTGCCGCACTGTGACGGTGTGTGAAGGTCAAGTAGACTGCACGTGCCGCACTGTGACGGTGTGTGCAAGGTCAAGTAGACCTACGCACGCCAGCACCCGCTGCTTGTCCCACGGACACTTGCAGCTGAAACAAATCGCTTTACTTCCTCCCTTTTCCACCCTGCCTTCATACTGACATCACCCAGGCAGTTTCAGGTCCAAAGAAAACCAAGGCAAAGCAGCCAGACTGCTGACGTGGACACGCTTTTGAGAGTAGCTTACCTATACCGACTTCATCTACCTGTAGTTTCCGGTCGACAGACGGTCAAGGCAAAGCAGCCAGACTGCTGACGTGGACACGCTTTTGAGAGTAGCCTACCTATACCGACTTCATCTACCTGTAGTTTCCGGTCGACAGACGGTCAAGGCAAAGCAGCCAGACTGCTGACGTGGACACGCTTTTGAGAGTAGCCTACCTATACCGACTTCATCTACCTGTAGTTTCCGGTCGACAGACGGGCAAGGCAAAGCAGCCAGACTGCTGACGTCGACACGCTTTTGAGAGTAGCCTACCTATACCGACTTCATCTACCTGTAGTTTCCGATCGACAGACGGGCAAGGCGAAGTAGGCAGACAGCTGACGTGGACACGGTTTTGGGAGTAGCCTGCCCACGTATACTGATCAATGTCATCTACCTGTAGTCTCCGGTCCAAGGGCTAGCAAGGTAAAGTATGGCTAAACTGCTGACGTGGATACGCTTTTGAGAGTTGCTTACCTATACCGACTTCATCTACCTGTAGTTTCCGGTCGACAGACGGGCAAGGCGAAGTAGCCAGACTGCCGGTAATTGTTTCGCTTAACGTCCACAGAAACGAGAATGTTTATTAGGGATGGGGACAAGGGGGAAAGGGGACGAAAGAGTGAAGGCTCAGTCGCAGGCCTCAACACCGGAAGACCGAGATGCCGTGGACCGCCGCCAGAACAGCAAAATGTTAAGGCAGTGTCCGCTTCGCCATTGCGCGGCAACTAGTGTACCACGCTGTTACTGTCCCAACTGCTACGCGGAACAGTCACAAAGACAATGTCCGTAGCTCCGCTGTTGGGAGCCAGACTGCAGACGTGGACACGGTTTTGAGACGCCTACCTATTGACCAACTTCATCTACCTGTAGTTTCCGGTCGACAGACGGGCAAGGCAAAGTAGCCAGACTGCCGACGTGGACACGTTCTGAGAGTAACCTACCTATTGTGCGGTTCAGGCGGGGTTGTTAACTCCCTGGACTTTTACCCGGCATCGCTTAAGTCCCTTGGTCGCTTTTACTTCCGGTGCGTACTTTCTTCACAATGGAAGGCGGTGACAGTGAATTTGCGAAGTTTACTGTGCCAGCCTTAAAGGCATTTTTGAAGGCCCGTAGTCCGAGTGTGTCTGGCTACAAGCAATAACTTGTTGCTCGTACTATAGGATGCCCCAAAACCGCATCTCTCTCTCTCTCTCTCTCTCTCTCTCTCTCTCTCTCTCTCTCTCTCTCTCTCTCTCTCTCTCTCTCACGAACTGGCGATCTTATGGTCAGCTGAAAAACGATGCAAAACACACTTTTTCCACCCTCCATCACCTTTTCCAGGTATTTTTTGCAACTGTAACAGTGGTGTCATCTGTACTGCTTCGCAGTTCTAGGTTAAAATCCATTGTTATACACAGCATGAACCGACGCCCACTCAGAAACCCTGGAAGTGACAGCTGCGACCTTTCGCGACTTCTTGCGCGAAAGATTACGAAGGGCATTTCACTCGTGCAAACCAGCTTCGCCCAATACCCACTTCCATCTACCTGTAGTTTCCGGTGCACGGGCGGGCAAGACAGAGCATATTATAGCTAGGCTGCTGACGTGGAAACTTCGCTGAGAGTCAGTACTGGACTGTCGGTGTGTCTCTGAGGAGTGAAAAGCTTTCCCGTGGTTCACGCCCTGCCCACGCCCATCACCATCACTCCGCCAAATGGCCTCCCGTCGCCCTCTCACCGACGACACTTGTGACAGATGGGCTTTTAGCCAGTCGGCGCCTGCCTACGTGTGTGTAAACTAGCCCGCGGGCTGTCCAAGTAACACTGCAGTCGGTGTAAACAAAGCACTCGTCCGTGCTGTTTTTCAAAACAATGACCAAGCGCCTCGGGTTGATCATTTCCCAGTTCGAAACGCGAGTTCGTGCACGCGTTATGTTAGAACACACGTTACTCCGTTTGTCTAAGTGGCGGGAGCCATCTGACTGAAAGCCAAGAGCATAATTATTCAGTAAATCAATCAATATATCATCCAACCGACAGTATGTTAGAACGTACATTACTGCGTTTGTCTAAGTGGGTGGAGCTACCTGGCTGAAAACCAAAGAGCATAATTAGCCTAGTCAGTAAACCAATCAACACTCCGAACCGACGGTATGTTAGAACATACGTGATTCAGTTTTGTCTAAGTGGGTGGAGCTACCTGGCTGAAAAGCCAAGAGCATAATTATTGAGTAAACCAGTCAAACACATCATCGTACCAACGGTATGTTAGAACTCCGTTTTGACTAAGTGGGCGGAGCTATCTTGATGAAAGCAAGAGCTCAGCCAAAACGTCACTGAACACACAAAGTTCTGAAACGAGAATGTCTGCTAGCGTTCTAAAACAAGATACAAACACACATAAAAGGTTCAAAAGAACGCGATTATTAGGACAAAACACAGCATGCGAATTTTCGGGGTAATCCTCTTTTTATGAAGCCTAACGACAGTTAAACGGTGAAAAAACGATTTTTAAAAATGAGATGGAGATGGAGTAAAAACAGATCAGTGGTTTAATAGCTCTCCAAGGGACACGAAAACAACATAGCTGAACCCAAAACAGATAAGTGGTTTAGCTCTCCATCTCATGTTCCATCGTTCTTCACCGTTTAACTGTTGTTTAACTGTCGTTTTGTAGCTTGATAAAGGGGATTACCCCGAACATTCACGTGTGGTGTTTTATCCTAATAAATGGCGTTCCTTGGAACCTTTTATGTGTTTGAACACACTGTGTGCAAGAACACACCCAGCTCTGCTTGCCCAAGTGGGCGGAGCTATCTGGTTGACAGAGACAGGTCAGTTATTCAGTAAACCAATCAACACGTCAACCACTCGGTCCCATACGAGTGGGGTTAAAGTAAAAAGAAGCCAGGCGGCTGACACGAAAACAGGTTCCAAGGTACCACCCAAGCGCTTCCCAAGAATGGAGCTCCTCTTCCCTCCCCATCCCCACATTACCTTTGCCAGCGTCTATTAATCAGTCAGTCAATCAGCAGAATGTCAGTTAGAGTACTCTTCAACAAGCCACGAGTAAAGTCACGGGTGGGGTTGGGTGAGGGCGGGGGAGGGGTGGGGGTGGGGAGGATGCATTGGTAAAATGATAAACGACGTTGTCAGCTGTCAAAATGGTTTGTTGGCAAATGCCTGTGCCTTCAGCAGGGGCCGGGCCCGGGGTCACGGCGTTGTTGTTGTTTCTGTCAAGGAAGACAGAAAAATCGTTGCGTTTTCCTGCACATTGACTGATGAAGTACGCACGTCGCGCAGTTTGGCAGACACAGTACTTCCTTCTTTCCTTTCTTTCTCGACTCCCTGATTCCAGTCTTAATTCCTTCCTTCCGCTCTCTGTAATCCTCGCCTCATTTCCTCCTCCTTTCCCTCGAGGGAGGATGGCCGGCTTCACGGGATGCGAGAATGGGACAGAAGAGCCCTGGCAATGGGACAGAGGAGCCCTAGTTGCTAGGAATGCGAGAATGGGACAGAGGAACCCTGGTTGCACGGGATGCGAGAATGGGACACAAGAGCCCTGGCAATGGGACAGAGGAGCCCTAGTTGCTAGGAATGCGAGAATGGGACAGAGGAACCCTGGTTGCACGGGATGAGAGAATGGGACAGAAGAGCCCTGGCAATGGGACAGAGGAGCCCTAGTTGCACGGAATGCGAGAATGGGACAGAGGAACCCTGGCTGCACGGGATGCGAGAATGGGACAGAGGAACCGGTGGGAAGGATTGGGGAAGGTGGGGAATGGGAGAGGAACGGTGGGAGAAGAAGGGTGGGAAGGGAGGTGGGAAGGAGGGGGAAGGTGGGGGGAAGGTGGGGGGAAGGAGGGGAAGGAGGGGGAAGGGGGGGAAGGAGGGGGGAAGGTGGGGGGAAGGAGGGGGAAGGGGGGGAAGGAGGGGAAGTGGGGATGAGGGGGGAAGGTGGGGGGAAGGAGGGGGGGAAGGTGGGGGGAAGGAGGGGGGAAGGTGGGGGGAAGGAGGGGGGATGAGGAGGTACGCGACTGTCGCGTACTACCTATTCTTTGTCGAACAGTTGCAGGAGTTCGGCCATGTTGTGTCTCTATCCTATGTCTGTTTGTACCGCGCCTATCCGCTCATTGATCTCAGTGTCTCATTACCGACACTGTGTGCTCATTGATCTCAGTGTCTCAGCACCGACACTGTGTGCTCATTGATCTCAGTGTCTCAGCACCGACACTGTGTGCTCATTGATCTCAGTGTCTCAGCACCGACACTGTGTGCTCATTGATCTCAGTGTCTCAGCACCGACACTGTGTGCTCATTGATCTCAGTGTCTCAGCACCGACACTGTGTGCTCATCGACCTCAGTGTCTCAGCACCGACACTGTGTGCTCATTGATCTCAGTGTCTCAGCACCGACACTGTGTGCTCATCGACCTCAGTGATTCACTACCGACACTGTGTGCTCATTGATCTCAGTGTCTCAGCACCGACACTGTGTGCTCATCGACCTCAGTGATTCACTACCGACACCGTGTGCTCATTGATCTCAGTGTCTCAGCACCGACACTGTGTGCTCATTGATCTCAGTGTCTCAGCACCGACACTGTGTGCTCATTGATCTCAGTGTCTCAGCACCGACACTGTGTGCTCATCGACCTCAGTGATTCACTACCGACACTGTGTGCTCATTGATCTCAGTGTCTCAGCACCGACACTGTGTGCTCATCGACCTCAGTGATTCACTACCGACACTGTGTGCTCATTGATCTCAGTGTCTCAGCACCGACACTGTGTGCTCATCGACCTCAGTGATTCACTACCGACACTGTGTGCTCATTGATCTCAGTGTCTCAGCACCGACACTGTGTGCTCATCGACCTCAGTGATTCACTACCGACACTGTGTGCTCATTGATCTCAGTGTCTCAGCACCGACACTGTGTGCTCATCGACCTCAGTGATTCAACTACCGACACGTGTGCTCACTGATCTCAGGTTCACACCGACACTGTGTGCTCATTGATCTCAGTAACGACTCAATACCAACTGCTATGTTCAGTACCGACACTGTGTGCTCGTTGATCTAAACGACTCAATACCAACACTATGTGTACATTGATCTCAGTGTCTCAGTACCAACACTATGCACTCACTAATCTCAGTTACTCAGTACCAATACTATGTGCTCACTGATCTCAGTACCGACACTATGTGCACAGTGATCCCAGTGCCATATATTGGATAACGTGCCCTCACAGAAAACGAGCACGTGAGACGTGGGGTGTGGTAATGGCCGTTGGATGTCCCTGTCAGAATCTAGCGGTGATGGACATGCAGCCTCACTCACTGCTGCCAGCCGGAATCCGTACCGTGCCGCGGACCCACTGCTCCATGCTCTCGTCACCCTGCAGACGCGGACTGCACCGGTATGGCGGCCAGATAGCGTCAAAAGCACATAATTACAACTGACTAGCGTCAAAAGCACACAATTACGACTGACTTTTGTCAAAAGCACACAATTACAACTGACTAGCGTCCAAAGCACATAATTACAACTGACTAGCGTCAAAAGCATACAATTACAATCACGTGCACATAATTGTAATTGTGTGCACGTGACTGCAATCATTCCTCGCACATAACTACAATTAAGTGCTTCGGACGCAAGTAATCCGTTGGAACCGCGCGTCAAAATACATAGTTCACTAATTATGTAGAGATGATTCGATATTATCAACGCTCCGTAAACACTACCGGCCCAGGTCAGCGTTCTGTAAGCACTCCCAGCCCAAACCCGCGCTCCGTAAACACTCCCAGCCCAGGTCAGCGCTCCGTAAGCACTCCCAGCCCAGCCCAGCACTCCGTAAACACTCCCGGTCCAGGTCAGCGCTCCGTAAGCACTCTTAGCCCTGCCCAGCGCTCCTAAAACACTCCCAGCCCAGGTCAGCGCACTGTAAACACTCCCGGTCCAGGTCAGCGCTCCGTAAGCACTCCCAGCCCAGCCCACCGAAAACACTCCCAGCCCAGGTCAGCGCTCCGTAAACACTCCCGGCCCAGGTCAGCGCTCCGTAAACACTCCAGGTCCAGGACACACTCCCGGCCCAGGCCAGCGCTCCGTAAGCACTCCCGGCCCAGGTCAGCGCTCCTTAAACACTCCCGGTCCAGGACACACTGCCGGCCCGGCCCAGCGCTCCCTAAGCACTCCCGGCCCAGCCCAGCGCTCCCTGAGCACTCCCGGCCCAGGTCAGCGCTCCGTAAACACTCCCGGTCCAAGTCAGCGCTCCCAAGAGACCTTCCGCGGCACGGTGCGACCAGAAGTGCTCCTGATTACCTGGGAAGTGGAAGTACGTAACCGCGCGGCGCACTGGGGAGTTCGCTTACTGTACAAGCCGCTATTGTCGTCTCACGTCTCAGCTGGAACTAGCAGCGGCCCCTCAAGTCGGCCTGGCTATTTCGGGCCCTTCGGAAATGAAATGAAGGAAGCGAGCGGAGGCCGAGCCCAGATGCAGCCGCCTTGACCTTGAGGGGGCTGGGCCGTTACAAAGTGTTGATGCACGTGCCGCTGAGATCAGAGTTCAGGAGCTGTGTGAAAGTCGCGGTGGCTGTCCGTCCTGGGCTTTCCGTCCTAATGAGCCTTAAGCCCGTTCTTAACTGGGCGAACGTTTGTTCGCCGAACATACTTCGGACACTTCGACGAACTATGATTCGTTTCTTAATTGAACTTTTAGTTCGCCGAATATGGTTCGGACAGTCCAAACTTTACTTCATTCTCAACTGGCTTGTAATGAGATGCAAGCTTCGGCCCGAACTTGCGGCAGACGCGCAGCAGACAGCATGATCGAAAATGTAGGCTAAAGTCAAGTCAAGTCAAGTCAATATACTTTCATCATCCCTCACAGGGTACTTCAACTAACTACTATCTCATTCTGGGTCTCCGAGACAAGGCTGCGCCTCCACAAGTCAACAAATAAACAAATTCCCTCCGAAGCGAGTGAAGAACCTAGTGACACCGTCATCCATTTTTATTTTTATTTTTTCTTCATCCACATAGCCAATCAGAGGCAATGCTCGTCGAATAGGGCGAATGTTCCCAGAACATGTTGAGCGAAGCTTTTTTTTACCCCGAATATAGCTTCAACGAATACTTCCAACTAGGTTCGCGAAGAAAAGTTGGCCCAATTAAGAACCAACTAGCTTCGCCGAATACTTCCAACTAGGTTCGCGAAGAAACATTCGCCCAATTAAGAACCGGCTTTACGGTTTCTGTGGACGTAAAGCAATACTGAACCGTGCTTCGGCACTGGTCACAGTTTGTCCCTAATATGTCATCCTGAGGACATGAAGCTCTACAGCATCATCATCATCATCATCATCATCATCATCACCACCACTGAGATCTGTTGTGTCTTGTGTCCATGGCCACACAGGCACTGTTTATGGTTTATGGAGAGATAGCCTAGCTTTTCAGCTATCAAGATTAGTTTAAATATTTTGTTTGTTTCGTTTTTGTTTTGTTTTAGTTTTTAAAGAAGAAGCTGAGACAGCATAAGCGGAAAACGACAATAACGATGATTACAATTCAACTCTCAAGAAGCCAAAACAGGAAGACCAACATCACACAGTCAGAGAGAGATAGAGAGAGAGAGACAGAGACAGACAGACATACAGAGACAGAAAGAGACAGACAGACAGACAGACAGACAGACAGACAGACAGACACACACACACACACACACACACACACACACACACACACACACACACACACACACACACACACACACCACACGACAACGACACACACACACACACACACACACACACACACACACACACACGCACACACACACACACACACACACACAACGACACACGCACACACATACACACACACACACACACACACACACACACACACACACACACACACACACACACACACAGCAGTCAACAGTGTATTTCGTCCTGAGGTGACCCTATGCAGCTGACGGGACGTTAAACTCCAAGAACTAACTAACCATCGTCACCATCACCACCATCAGCGCCATCACCACCCTGTTTTCTGTGTCATGCTCCTCTTCTCCTCTCCGGTATCTCCACGGCATGCATGGGAATACGTTCCCGCAACAGTCGCTCTGAATACACACCCAAAACAAAACAAAAAAGAAGAAAGGAGAACGAAAAAGAGAGAGACACAGAGAGAGAGGGGGGGGAGACAGGGAGACAGACAGACAGACAGACAAACAGACAGAGACGGAGAGAGAAAGACGCAGAGAGAAAGACGGGGAGAGAGAGAGACAGAGAGAGAGAGAGACAGAGACAGATAAAAAGAGAGAAAGAGAGAGACAGAGAGAGAGACAGAGAGAGAGAGAGACAGAACAGAGACAGAGAGAGAGAGAGACAGACAGACAGACAGACAGAGAGACAGAACAGAGACAGAGAGAGAGAAACTGAAACAAAGAGAGAGGCAGCCACACAGAAAGGCGCCTCTGCGGGAGGCACTAAAAATCAGGTTTAATCAAAGGTTAATTGAGCGATACCTGGGAACACGGCTCTGCACGCCAAAGGCCAAAGACTTCTAATGTAGCGACAAATCACCCTGAATGTCAATGCGCAGCAACAGCCGAAGTACCCGGCAGTTCGGCCTTGACACGGATGCCGGGTATGGCGTCACAAGAACCTGTCAGCGCCTGCGTCATGGACCAGTATAATATATAGGTCCTTGCCTGCACCTTACCGTTGGTGAGCCGGTTTGGCACTCCTTTCCGCTTTGGCTCTCCTTTCGCTTCAAAAGTTGTGGTCTGTGGACACCGTCTTGCGACTATGTCCCTCACAATGAATGAAACATTCAAATGGCTCTCATCGTTGCCCACCTTAATGCAGAAGTCATTCTGGTGGTGACAGTGTAGCGATAGGTATATAATCTCCCTCTTCCCCCACCTCGATACCCCCCCCCCCCCCTTCTCCCCGTCCCTAACAAGCCTTATGATTTCTGTGGACGTTAAGCACCATGTTTACCTTAGCTTACCGTTGAGTCTCATTGCCAATCGCCATCAAGCCGAGGCTCCTCCCAGCTATAACATGACCTATGACCTCTTGTGAGAAAGGGCGCCTTATAAATATAACCTATTATTGTATGACGCCATAAGCTCTTATGAAAAAGGGTGCTCTATAAATATAACCTATTATTGTATGACGCCATAAGCTCTTATGAAAAAGGGTGCTCTATAAATATAACCTATTATTGTATGACGCCATAAGCTCTTATGAAAAAGGGTGCTCTATAAATATAACCTATTATTGTATGACGCCATAAGCTCTTATGAAAAAGGGTGCTCTATAAATATAACCTATTATTGTATGACGCCATAAGCTCTTATGAAAAAGGGTGCTCTATAAATATAACCTATTATTGTATGACGCCATAAGCTCTTATGAAAAAGGGGGCTCTATAAATATAACCTATTATTGTTCGGCGCCATAAGCTCTTATGAGAAAGGGCGCTTTATAGATATAACCTATTATTGTATGACGCCATAAGCTCTTATGGGAAAGGGCGCTCGATAAATACAACCTATTATTGTACGGCGCCATAAGCTCTTGTGAGAAAAAGGGCTTCATAAATGTAACTTATTGTTTATTGCAAGGCTGTATAAGCACTTAAGAGTGTTGTGAGAAAGGGCGCGTCATAAATGCACGTAACTTATTACTGCAAGGCGTCGAACGCTCTTGTGGAAGAAGGACACTTTATCAGATTTAACTTATTATTAAAAGACGCTCTGAGCCCTTGTAAGAAAGGGCGCCTCATAAATGTAAGTTACCATCAATATTATTATTATTATTATAGGTCACACGAGCGTAGCCCGGGGGGTGGGAGGGATACAGAGAGGAAGTCCGTGGCGATCAGAGAGAACAACCCCGAAGGGCTGTCACACAGTCAGTCACCAAGCCGTTCCGACCACGGACCTACGGACCAAGGAAGGGAGCTTGTCTAGCCAGGCTGACCAGTGGGCGACTTAGCTGCGGATCGCCCCGCTTGGTGGCGCTGGGCATATTTGGGGCTTTGACAAAGCTGAAGTCAGCTGCAAATGATCTCCCCAGGTGGCGCTGGGCCTATTTGGGCAGTGCAATGCTCAAGCCAGCAAAGTCGCTCATTGCCAGCGTGCCTATGAGCCACCGGGAACACTCTTAATTTGACAGCCTCACTGAAGACGGCCGCCTGCCAACACCGGTTGTCTGTCACCCACAATGGCTGCATGGCCAGCCGCGTCCTTCGTCTCACGGTATTTGTGGTGGTGGAAAACCTGGGTCACACGCGCCGGGTTTGTTGCCGCGTCTCACGGTATTTGTGGTGGTGGAAAACCTGGGTCACACGCGCCGGGTTTGTTGCCGCGTCTCACGGTATTTGTGGTGGCGGAAAACCTGGGTCACACACCGTGTTTGTTGCCGCGTCTCACGGTTGTGGTGGTGGAAAACCTGGGTCACACACCGTGTTTGTTGCCGCGTCTCACGTGCAAATACAATTCAAATGTCGGAGCTTCTCGGCTGCTGACTGACTCCCTTGTCGGCCTGTACTGTCACTGTGGTGGTGGCGGTGTTGGGAAAACTGTCCCCCACAATCTCTCTCTCTCTCTCATCTCTTCTCTCCTCTCTCTCTCTCTCTCTCTCTCTCTCTCACCACACACACACACACCCACACACTCTCTCTCCCCCCCCCCCCCCCCTCTCACACACACACTACCTCTCTCTCTCTCTCTCTCTCTTCCACACACACAACACACCTCTCTCTCCCACACACACACACACACACACTCTCTCTCTCTTCTATCTCACCACACACACACACCCCTCTCTGTCTCTCTCTCTCTCTGTCTCTCTCTCTCTCTCTCTCTTCTCTGTCTCATCTCTCCGCCTCTCTCTCTCTCACGCACACACACACACTCCTCTTCTCTATCTCTCTGTCTCTGTCTCTGTCTTCTCAGCACTCTGTCTTCTCTCTCCTCTCCTCCTCTCTCTCTCTCTCTCTCTCTCTCTCTCTCTCTCTCTCTCTCACACACACACACCACACCACACCACACACACACACACCACCCACATCACACACACACACAACACACACCACACACTCTCTCTCTCTCTCCTCTTCTCCTCTCTCTCTCTCTCACACAACACACACATCCACCACTCTACTCTCTCTCTCCACACACACACACACACACACACACACACACACACACACACACACACACACACACACACACACCTCTCACACACACACACCTCTCTCTCCCACCATCCACACCTACTCTCTCTCTCTCTCTCTCTCTCTCTCTCTCCACACACACACACACACACACACACACACACACACACAACACACACACACCCCACCACACACACACCCTACCCTCCACCAAACACACTCTCCTCTCTCTCCCTCCACTCACAACCTCTCTCTCCTCACATCCCAAGCTGCTTCCCACCGCACACGACCCACTCCGCCGGGCCTGCACTGACGACCTGTGCTGTCATCAATCCCAGGGAGGCTGGGACGTATTGCCGCACCGCAGCACTGGGATCTCATCTCGCCGTAAACACGACGCTGCATGGACAGAGGGCATGGTTATACATCTCGCCGTAAACACAACGCTGCATGGACAGAGGGCATGGCTATACATCTCGCCGTAAACACGACGCTGCATGGACAGAGGGCATGGTTATACATCTCGCCGTAAACACGACGCTGCATGGACAGAGGGCATGGCTATACATCTCGCCGTAAACACGGCGCTGCATAGACAGAGGGCATGGTTATACATCTCGCCGTAAACACGACGCTGCATGGACAGAGGGCATGGCTATACATCTCGCCGTAAACACGACGCTGCATGGACAGAGGGCATGGCTATACATCTCGCCGTAAACACGACGCTGCATGGACAGAGGGCATGGCTATACATCTCGCCGTAAACACGACGCTGCATGGACAGAGGGCATGGTATACATCTCGCCGTAAACACGACGCTGCATGGACAGAGGGCATGCTTTATACATCTCGCCGTAAACACGACGCTGCATGGACAGAGGGCATGGCTATACATCTCGCCGTAAACACGACGCTGCATGGACAGAGGGCATGGCTATACATCTCGCCGTAAACACGACGCTGCATGGACAGAGGGCATGGCTATACATCTCGCCGTAAACACGACGCTGCATGGACAGAGGGCATGCTTATACAACTGCAGCTAGACTATAGCGTTAGTCTCGCCGCACACATGAACCGTATGGCTTATCAGGGACGGGTGAAGAGTGGGATAGGAAACGAGAGCCGAGGCCCACAGCTCCTGAACTCTGACTCCTGAGCTTCTTCTTTCGAGGACAATGTAAGGCTTATTAGGGACGGGGAGAGGGGGGGGGGGGAAGGAACGACAGCAATTCCCGTACACACAGCTCCTGAGCTCTGTTACTCCGAAGTTTCTTCTTTCACGGTGCTTTACGTCCACAGAAACCGTAAGGCTTATCAGGGACGGGGGAAGAGTGGGATAGGGAATGAGAGTCCAGGCCCCCCTCCCTGCGTGTTCACACAGCTCCCCTGAGCTCTGACTCGTGAACTTCTCTCTTGCTTGGTGCTTTACGTCCACAGAAGCCGTGTGGTTTATCAGGGACGGGGAAGACCGGGACAGGGATAGAAAGCCCAAGCCCACCTCCCGAGCTCTGGACCAAGGTTAGTAAGTAAGTAATCATGATGCTTTAGGTCCACAGGAACTGTATGGCTTATTAGGGACGGGGGAAGAGTGGGACAGGGAATGAGAGCAGTTCCTGCACACACAGCTCCTGAGCTCTGTGACTCCGACGTTTCTTCTTTCTTCGTGGTGCTTTACGTCCACAGAAACCGTATGGCTTATCAGGGACGGGGAAGACTGGGACAGGGAATAGAAAGCGCAGGCCCACCTCCCTTTGACACGGCTCCTGAACTCTGACTCCTGAGCTTCTTCTTTTAGGTCCACAGAAACCGTAAGGCTTATTAGGGACGGGGAAAGAATGGGACAAGGAAGGATAGCAATTCCTGTACACACAGCTCCTGAGCTCTGACTCCTGAGCTTCTTCTTTCGCGGTGCTTTACGTCCGCAGAAACCGTAAGGCTTATCAGGGACGGGGGAAGAATGGGATAGGGAATGAGAACCTAGACCCACCTCCCCGTTCTTCACACAGTTCCCGAGCTCTGATTCTTGATCTTTTTCTTTCGTGGTACTTTACGTCCACAGAAATACCGTACGGCTTATCAGGGACGGGGGAAGAATGGGAAAGGTAATGAGAGCCCAGACCCACCTCCCTGTTCACACGTAATCATGGTGCTTTACGTCCACAGGAACCGTATGGCTTTTCAGGGACGGGGGAACATAGGGAACAGAAAGCCCTAGCCCACCTCCCTGCGTGTTCACACAGCTCCTGAGCTCTGACTCCTGAGCTTCCTGTTTACTGGCGCTTTACGTCCACAGAAAGACCGTAAGGCTTATTAGGGACGGGGAAAGAATGGCTGGGTCTCTCGGGGATGAGAGCCGAGGCCCACTCTCTGCGTGTTCACACGGCTCCTTGAGCTCTGACTCCTGAGCTTCTTCTTTGCTGGTGCTTTACGTCCACAGAAACCTTAAGGCTTATCAGGGACGGGGGGGGGGAAGAATGGGATAGGAAACAGAAAACCGAGGCCCACTCCCTGCGTGTTGACACGGCTCCCGAGTTCTGTGGATGCAATCATAATTATTGGGTGTGCGCCGCGCGAGTCCGTCCGGCTTATCAGGGACGGGGGAAGAATGGGAAAGGCAATGAGAGCCCAGACCCACCTCCCTGTTCACACGTAATCATGATGCTTTACGTCCACAGGAACCGTATGGCTTTTCAGGGACGGGGGAACATAGGGAACAGAAAGCCCTAGCCCACCTCCCTGCGTGTTCACACAGCTCCTGAGCTCTGACTCCTGAGCTTCCTGTTTACTGGCGCTTTTTTCGTCCACAGAAAGACCGTAAGGCTTATTAGGGACGGGGAAAGAATGGCTGGGTCTCTCGGGGATGAGAGCCGAGGCCCACTCTCTGCGTGTTCACACGGCTCCTTGAGCTCTGACTCCTGAGCTTCTTCTTTACTGGTGCTTTACGTCCACAGAAACCTTAAGGCTTATCAGGGACGGGGGGGGGGAAGAATGGGATAGGAAACAGAAAACCGAGGCCCACTCCCTGCGTGTTGACACGGCTCCCGAGTTCTGTGGATGCAATCATAATTATTGGGTGTGCGCCGCGCGAGTCCGTCCGGTCCGTCACGGTCGTCAGTGACCGCCGGCCTCGTCTCTTCATCAGTGGACACGAGGCCAGAGCTTGGTTGGATGGCTGCTTTGACGCCGTGCTGTCTCCGAAGAGGTACTGGAAGGTTAGTTAGTTGGTGCTTTGAGCCCAGTCAACCACAAAGGGTTCGGGCTAACAACGAATGTAGGTTTACCTCCCAGTTATTTATACAGGAAAGTGTCCCAGGAGGTGTTGCTGAAGAGGGAGACTATACAGAACACTAACTACACTGTCACTACCAGAAATGATTTCTGCATTAAGATACGGGCAGAGATGTGAGCCGTTTTAGCGTTTCGTTAACTGTAAGGGATAAAAGTCACAAGACAGTGTCCACAGACCACAACTTTTGAAGAGAAAGGATCAAGAGCCGAAGCGGAATCGAACCCGAGGTCCTTCTGCTGACCAGCCTAACGCCTGACCGCTAGGCCAAACCGGCTCACTCACGCTTCCAGAGCAAATTCGACGTTTCTTCACGTCCACAGAGGGCACGAGAGTGTTAATTAGCGCTTAAAAGACGTGCACACAAACACAACAAGGACCTGAGTCGCCTCCGGTAACTCTCACTTGGCATGCGAGTAAATACAATGATGAGAATGTTCCTGTGGCGGAGTTAACGTTCCTTGTATTTACTCGCATGCCAGGTTGAGAGTTACTGTAGGCGACTCGGGTCTTTGTTGTCGTTGTGTTCGTGTGACGTCTTCCGAGCGCTAATTAACACTCCCTTGTGTGCTGATTCTGGGCCTCGTTCTATTTCAGATTACGAACAAAATGGAGCCGGCCCATAGTTATCTACGTTTGATTTGATTTTGATTTTTTATGTATGTTTCTTTGTTTTTAGGCCAGCTTCCCGTCTTCACTTCGGTCCGGTTTCTCCTTTAATTCGGTTCGGTTTCTCCTTTAATTATGTCTTTGCTCGCTCCGCGGCCTTGTCACCAGACGTGCTGACAGGCGCCCGGCGCCCTTTGACCCCACACGCCTCGGCTGTCGGCCCGTCTGCCAGGCGGCGCTGACCTGGTCTGTAGCAGCAGCAGCTCTCTGTCATCAGTCTGCATGGCACGTCGGCTGCTGCCATCGATGTCTGTAGAGTAGTAAAGACGGAGCGAGAGAGAGAGAGAGAGAGAGAGAGAGAGAGAGAGAGGGGAGAGAGAGAGAGAGAGATGGGGGGGGGGGGGGAAGAGAGATGGGGGTTGTATGGCATGTCGGTGGCTGCTATGTATTATTAGCAGGAGCTGCCATAAGTATCATTTTTACCGCGACAAAACTTTTGTCGCGACAAGCACGTGTTTGTCGCGACAAAACACGTCTTCGTCACGACAAAACACTCTTTTGTCGCGACAAAAGTATGTTTGTCGCGACAAATACTTGTCGTGACAGAAGTGTTTTCGCGACAAAACGTTTGTCATGACAAGCACACTTTTGCCGCGACAAAATACGTGTTTTGTGTCCGCTGATAGGTTGGTTTGGTCGTTAGCTTGTCCGCTGATAGGTTGGTTTGGTCGTTAGCTTGTCCGCTGATAGGTTGGTTTGGTCGTTAGCTTGTCCGCTGATAGGTTGGTTTGGTCGTTAGCTTGTCCGCTGATAGGTTGGTTTGGTCGTTAGCTTGTCCGCTGAGAGGTGCGGCATGAATAGCTCGTACGCGCCCTCCGACCCGCAAAGACCGAAGTGACCGTCAGCCACCGCCAGAACCACCATGTTAAGGAGGTGGGGACCCCGCCAATGCAAAGCAACTTGTGTACTCCGCTAACGGCTGTTTGAACAGCTGTGCGGAGAAAAGTCACAAAGACAATGTCCTAAAAAGCAACTGTAGAGAAACACCCGAAGCAAAGGATTGTCCAACTCTCTA
This sequence comes from Alviniconcha marisindica, assembly GCA_018857735.1. Taxonomy (NCBI): domain Eukaryota; kingdom Metazoa; phylum Mollusca; class Gastropoda; family Provannidae; genus Alviniconcha; species Alviniconcha marisindica. Next base: position 130,384 of record JABMCL010003147.1, read on the forward strand.
TGACAGCCCAGCTCCACCTCCCTGCTCCTGATCACCTAGGGTTCTCTTCAGGGTCCAGCTCCACCTCCCTCCTGATCTCGCCTGGAAGTGGTTGGCGCTAAGTAAGTAAGTAAACATGGTGCTAAACGTCTACGGAAATCAGAAGGCTTATTAGGGACGGGGAGAAGAGAGGAAGGGGGTATGGAGGTGGGAGAAGAGGTAGATATTGTGTGTGTGTGTGTGTGTGTGTGTGTGTGTGTGTGTGTGTGTGTGTGTGTGTGTGTGTATGTGTGTGTGTATGTGTGTGTGTAGACATATATCGCTACACTCACCACCAGAATAACTCCTGCATTAAGATGGGCAGCGATGAGCCAAACCGGCTCACAATGGTTGATGCTGTAAGCTGGTGCTTAACGTCCACAGAAACCATAAGGCTTATTAGGGACAAGGAGAAGGGGGTGGGGAAGGAGGTATGGAGGTGTGTGGGGGGGGGGAGGAGATTATATACTATCGCTACACCGTCACCACCAGAATGACTTCTGCATTAAGGTGGGCAGCGATGAGAGCCATTTTAATGTTTCATAATTGTGAGGGACAAAATCACAAGACAGTGTCCACAGACCACAACTTTTGAAGAGAAAGGAGAGCCGAAGCAGATTCGAACCGAGGTCCTTCTGCCTACCAGCCTATCGCCTTACCGCTAAGCCAAACGGGATCACAATGGTTGGTGCTGTAAGCTGGACGTCTGCGAGGTTCAAGGGTAGTTCTAACCGCCCCTGGTTAACTGGGTGAGGGACGACCAAAAAAAGACCCCCCTCCACTCTTGACAGTTGCATATAGATAACGGTAAACACGGGGCATGAATAATGCACAGCACAATTTCCTAAATGTCCTTGGAAACTACCGGACGGTGCGTACACTAAGGCCCCTTAGGCAGACACACAAACACAACGCCCTCGTCATAAAGCCTGTCGTTGCTGTCGTTGTGTGAACAAACAATCAATACACTCATCAATCCCGGACTCACCTGCGCGTCGCCCGGGGGGGGTGGGGTGGGGGTGGTGGAGGAGATAGGAAGACAAAGGGGGGTGGGGGTGACGACAGGAAGGGAGAAAGGGGTGGGGGTGACCGCAGGAAGGGAGAAAGGGGTGGGGGTGACGACAGGAAGGGAGAAAGGGGTTGGGGGACGACAGGAAGGAGAAAGGGGTGGGGGTGAAAACAGGAAGGGAGAAAGGGGTGGGGGTGACGACAGGAAGGTAGAAAGGGGTAGGGGGTGACGACAGGAAGGGAGAAAGGGGTGGGGGGTAGGGGTGACGACAGGAAGCGAGAAAGGGGTGGGGGGTAGGGGGACGACAGGAAAGGAGAAAGGGGTTTGGGGTGACGACAGGAAGGGAGAAAGGGGTGGGGGTGACGACAGGAATCGAGAAAGGGGGGGGGGACAACAGGAAGGAGAAAGGGTTGGGGTGACGACAGGAAGGGAAAAGGGGTGGGGGTGACGACGGGAAGGGAGAAAGGGGTGGGGGTGACGACAGGAAGGGAGAAAGGGGTGGGGGGTAGGGGTGACGTCAGGAAGCGAGAAAGGGTGGGTGGTACCGATAGGAAGGGAGAAAGGAGTGGGTGTGACGACAGGAATCGAGAAAGGGGTGGGGGGTGGGGGTGACCACAGGAAGGGAGAAAGGAGTGGGGGTGACGGCAGGAAGGGAGAAAGGGGTGGGTGACGACAGAAAGGGAGAAAGGGGTGGGGGTGACGACAGGAAGGGAGAAAGGAGTTGGGGGACGACAGGAAGGGAGAAAGGGGTGGGGGTGAAAACAGGAAGGGAGAAAGGGGTGGGGGGTGGGTGCGACAGGAAGGAGAAAGGGGTGGGGGTAGGGGTGACGCGGAAGGAGAAAAGGGGTGGGTAGGGGGGACGACAGGAAAGGAGAAAGGGGTGGGGGTGACGACAGGAAGGAGAAAGGGGTGGGGTAGAGGGAATCGAGGAAGGGTGGGGTAGGGGGGACGACAGGAAGGGAGAAAGGGGTGGTGGTGACGACAGGAAGGGAGAAAGGGGTGGGGTGACGACGGGAAGGGAGAAAGGGGTGGGGGTGACGACAGGAAGGAGAAAGGGGTGGGGGTAGGGGGACGACAGGAAGCGAGAAAGGGGTGGGGTAGGGGGACGACGAAGGGAGAAAGGGGTGGGGGTGACGACGGAAGGGAGAAAGGGGTGGGAGGTAGGGGTGACGACAGGAAGTGAGAAAGGGGTGGGGGTAGGGGGGACGACAGGAAACCCTTTACCCAAAGCCTCTTTTTATGTTGTCAGTGTTGTTAAGGAAGCGAACACACACACACACACACACACACACACACACACACACACACACACACACACACACCCAACCACAACACACACACACACACACACACACACACACACACACACACACACACACACACACACACACACACACACACACACACTTAAAGCTATTTGTCAAACACACAAGTACACACACTCTTACAGCCATCTGTCAAACACACACACACACACACACACACACACACACACACACACACACACACACACACACACACACACACACACACACACACACACACACACACACACAGCCAGTGCCCCAGTGTCAACCCCAGACCATCAGATAGCGAGGGACGAGCGAGGCTGGTCTGGACGCACGAGTGACGGTCATACATCCTCATGCCAAGCGTGTCGTGAGCAACCGACTCCTGCCGATAGTCGCCTTCCCGAAGGAATTCTCACTTCCCACACAGTCGCCCCCGCTAGGAACCACCAATGTCAGTACGCTTGTCCCTGGTTTGGCTAAACCTGTTTAAACGCCGATTTGTCTCAAAAGAGGTATTTCGGGGGGAGGGGGGGGGGGGGGAGCGGGACCGAGATCCCGGGGGGTGGGGGTAGGTGGGCGGGGGGTTGGGGGGAGACGAGTCGAGATCCCGGGAAGGGGGGCGGGGTCATGGTGAAGTAGAGCTTCATGTCCTCCTGATGTCGGTTGACATATTAGGGACAAACTGTGACCAATGCCGAAGCATGGTTCAATGTTGCTTTACGTCCATAGAAACCGTAAGGCTCATTAGGACGGAAAGCCCAGGACGGCCACCTCGACTTTCACACAGCTCCTGGGCTCTGAGGGATGCGGGGGGTGGGGGGGGGGAGGGAGATTATATAGCTAGAGCAATACACTGTCACCCCTCAGGAGCTGTGTGAAAGTCGAGGTGGACGTCCTGGGCTCCCCGTCCCTAATAGTCCCTACGGTCTCTGTGGACGTAAAGCAATACTGAAGAACAGAGCTCAGGACCTGTGTGAAAGTCGAGATGGACGTCCTTGGCTCCCCGTCCCTAATAGTCCTTACGGTCTCTGTGGACGTAAAGCAATACTGAAGAACAGAGCTCAGGATCTGTGTGAAAGTCGAGGTGGCCGTCCTGGGCTCCCCGTCCCTAATAATCCTTCCTAATGTCTCTAGATGTAAAGCAACACTGAATTTCACTTCACCACTCAAAGGATGGCTCGGGGTACGTTCAACGTCGCCAAAGGATGACAATTCAACGTCAACGACACAGTGTTGTCCCAGAAGAAAGAAAAAGTTTGAGAGAGAGAGAGAGAGAGAGAGAGAGAGAGAGAGAGAGAGAGAGAGAGAGAGAGGAGGAGAGGAGGAGAGAGAGAGAGAGAGAGAGAAATATAACAAAGTCCAAGCATGTCTTGCACTGGAAACATTTTACTCCAAATTTTCGTCCATCTTGGGGGGTTTTCAAGGCCTGCCCGGTCGGCTTGACTGATTGCTACAAAACGTAATTTGATTATCAAATACGTCATATTTCTATACGTATGATTTTATACATATTTTTATATATGTGTATCTTCCCTTCCCAACATATATATATATATATATATATATAAATATATATATATATATATATATATATATATATATATATATATACATCAAACGAGTATTCTGGCGATGTCCAAGCAGATGCAGCATCCATCCACACGTGGTCAAACCCCGCACGGCCTCAAAGAGCATTATATAAGTAACTTGGACGGAGTGTGCAGTAATTCAGATGCACGCCAACTTCGCCAAGCTGTAAAAATCATCAATGCGGTCCGTTTGGCTGCTGCCGAGCATCGATTCAGACGCAGCTATCGAAGACGGCATCGATCAGGCAACGAACTGTACCAGGGTATAACCTCCCACCTCCCGCCCTTCCCTCCCCAGCAATGAAACAGCCGCAACAACAAGAAAGGAGACAGAGTCGAGACAAGCTGCCTGATCTGTCACGTCTAGTCATGCGAGTGATTGGTTAGTATATCTCAGGCCGGAACACAATTCATCCCATCACAAGCAACAGGAAGAATAACTATATTCATGGCATACGCCACTACACATTTGGGGACAGGGCAGGCAGCAAATGAAGTCAAATTGACCGAAAGATAGACACTGGAAAGGCGGAACTGCTGGTACACGGTATCGACTTGCACATAATGGCAGAATGCGTGTACGTGATATATAGTATATGTATATGTAGCAATAGTGTGTGTGTGTGTGTGTGTGTGTGTGTGTGTGTGTGTGTGTGTGTGTGTGAGAGAGAGAGAGAGAGAGAGAGAGAGAGAGAGAGAGAGAGAGAGAGAGAGAGATTGAGAGAGAGAGAGATCAATAGTTAATGCACTAAGCCTATACTATTCATTATTTATATTTGTTTATTTTGCTCGTAGCCGTAATTTACAGGGGACAAATAAGTATTCTCGATACGTGATTCTTGATTCTATTTCAAACATACAAAACTGTATTTATTCAGACCTAGCATACAGGTCTAAAAACAGTAAATCTTTGATAACTACAGATTTTCAGCCCAAGGGGTCTTAATTTCTGCGTGGAAGGAGGTGGGGGGGGGGGGGGGAGGCTTTAAATATAAGGGCGAAAGAAATTAGCACAATGAAAAAGTCCTGGCAGCTGGTGAAGCATACAAGGCTATATTCCGACCTAGTCCAGGCTTAAGAGAGAACCTTTCACAGCTCTGTGTTCTGTGCAGAGAAGGGCCTGATTAATATCTGCGTCCGCAGTACCCGCACAGCGGTTTAACGGATGACACATCTACTTGCTAATGGTTCTCAGCATGACAGAAAATTCTGCGTTCGCGGTATCCCACCGCGTGGACAAAGACAACCCGACCGTCCCTTGGGAATCAATCCAATCGGCAAAAGAGAAAAGAAAAAAAGAGAGTAATCAATCAAACAAATATTAGTGCTCACACAGACACGCGTGCGGGCGCGCACACACACACACACACACACACACACACACACACACACACACACACACACACACACACACACACACACACACACACACACACAGAGCAAAAATGGATCCAACGTCATCACAAATAAATTCAACAAATATAATAACAATAGATAATTTTTGTATAGCGCTATTCTCTGGTCTACACAAACTCACTGCGCTTCACAACATTCTCCGACATTTTCAAGGTCAGGTGTGGAGAAGGAAAAAATTATACATTGGTGATGTTCCGCACAAGCCAAAATATTGATGAGAGAAAAAATCGACAAAGACCAGATGGCAAATTCAATCCTGTTGCTGAAACTGGTGGTATTTCGATGTGCGGTGAAACACGTTGTAAATACACAGCCCTCGCTTCGCTCTGCCGAGCATGATGAATACCACTCACTCCAGCACACAATACTGTCATAATCTGACCAAACCGGTAATGTAACACACGCAGTCTCTGTTTCCTGAATAACCATGGCTAATAACAATGCAAACGTAGGTAACATGTCTTTAATAATTAAGCTCAGCAGAGAAAGATGACGGTGATGATGATGATGATGATGATGATGATTGCTTTTATACAGCGCTATTCTCCGCTCTCGAGCAGACTCACTGCGCTCGCATGTAATTCTGCATGAGTGACTAGCTTTTTATAGCGAGTTTTTGAATATCCACCGAAGTGGTGTACTTACAGCGCTGGCATGGCTGGTGCCACATGAAACTGCTGCCCGTCTCGGCGCAACTTCTGTGTACACCATACAACCATTTACCATATCAATTTATGCAAAGCCACATGCGTAAGGTGTATGCGTGTTCAGCTGTAACCTGCCGCCTGCACTTTTGGCAGAATAACCGGGATCTTTTACGTGCTACTGCTCCAATACATGATTATTTATAATAGCATATAATAATATAATAACACATGATTAGTTATTGTCAGTAGAAGACTATAGTAATATGTAAGTGTGCATGCATAGTTAAGTGCAAGCAAAGGATACGGGCAAAACATCGCTCGTAAAAATTGAAGAAGATAAAAAGTAAAATTTTAAAAAAGCATGTGATTCGTGTTTAAACAAAATCCAAAAGAGTTTGAAGGTGGTGTGCGCCTTTTCTTTATTTTTTTTTATTTATTTATTGTGTTGTGTGATAGATTACACTGAAAAAGGGAAAGAGCAAAAATGAGTACTGCATCCAAGTACAATGGATTAAAAACAACTACGTGAAAAATACACTAAAAATAATTTGAAATATGTCTCGAGTGCCATGGAGGGTATTGCTGCAGGGTGGAATTAATGTGCTCAAAGATAATAAAAACTAGTGTCTCATGCACTTTTATCCCCACCCCCTCCCCCCCTCCTCCCACCCCCGCTCCCCACCCCCACCCCTTTTCCCAACCTCTCCCGAAAAAGAACAAAAAGAACAAAAAACAAAAAACACGCCAAGCGTTAGATGCAATGCATGGCATAACCATTCTTGTTAGAAAAACATCAACGAGTAATAGCCAAAGCGAATACAGTCAATACGTATATATATATATATATATTATATATATATATATATATATATATATATATATATATATATATATATATAATAACCATCAGAACAACGTTTCCCATCTTTTATCCCAATAACACAACAAAGCATACAAACGTCTGGTGCATCTGTGTTAGGTATTGCTGGCAAAAGAAAAACCGATTACAAATCTGGCATTTGATGCTAGGAGAGAGAGCAAGCGCAAATCGGATTTTAAAAAAACAAACAAATATAAAAGGCACTCACTTGTTGATTTGTCGCGCTAACATCTCGTTCAATTGTCGAGCACTAGTCACAAACATGAATGCACAAATTGTAGACGTCATTCGGAATCACAGAACGTAGATGCAAGTCACAACACAAACTCGAGGACGCCATTCAGAACTACACTCATTTGCACAGACGTCATTCAGAACACACAAACTCATGACGTCCCGCACAACACTCACCAACGTGGTAGATGTCATTATTAAGACTAGTTTCATGACGACACAGAAAACAGACATGAAGTTAAGTTTTTCACGTAACTGACAATGCATGTAACCAGTTAAATATAAGTCACTACACCTGATGGGGAAGAGCAGAACTGAAGACCTAGGCTACCGGTTGACTTACAAGCAATGCTAACACAGACTGCAAGCACACTGCAAACCAATGCATTATACTGTAAAACGACAATCGGATCAGCACAAGTACAAACAACGTGTAGTAGTAATAATCATCATAAAATGCCATTCTCAAACCATGGCAATTCTGCTAATGAATAACCTGGGAAAGAACACAGAACACAGTTTGATCCTTTTCACGCCACTCAACCAATGAACACACGCACCAAAGGAAGAACGGAAAGCAGACACCGGTGTGAAAGACACAGAAAGCACAGCCAGTCCACGTGGCGTTGGCCAGATGAGGAAGGAAACTCCGCCACCAACGGCGGAAGCAGATGCTATACAGCAATTTAGAAAGTATAGCTCATATTAGGTAAAGTTCACACTACAGAATGATGCTGGAGCTACGGTCTCTGATGTTGAAACTACGGTCCCTGCTACGGTCTCTGATGTCGAAACTACGGTCTCTGATGTTAAAACTACGGTCTTTGCTACGGTCTCTGATACTGAAACTACGGTCTCTTGGCTCACACGGCTGCTGTGGAGCTATTTAGAAAGCAAAGCTCACACTAGAGAATGATGTTGAAATTACGGTCTGGTGCTGAGGCTACAGTCTCTGATGTTGAAACTACGGTCTCTTGGCTCACACGGCTACTGTGGAGCGATTTTGAAAGCAAACGTTCACACTAGAGAACGACGTAGAAAATACGGTCTTTTGGGTCAAACGGCTACTGTGGAGCTATTTAGAAAGTAAAGTTCCCACTAGAGAATGATGTTGAAACTATGGTCTCTGATGTTGAAACTACAGTCTCTGATGTTGAAACTACGGTCACTTGGCTCAAAAGGCTGTTGTGAAGTTACTGTATTTAGAAAGCAAAGCCCACACTAGAGAATGATGTTGGAACTACGGTCTCTTGGCTCACACGGTGTCTGTGGAGCTATTTAGAAAGTAAAGTTCACACTAGAGAATGATGTTGCAACTGCGGTCTCTTGGCTCACATAGCTGCTATAATCATAGCGATTTAGAAAGAAAAAGCTCACGCTACAGATGTTGAAACTACGGTCTCTTGGCTCACACGGCTGCTGTGGAGTTATTTTGGAAGTAAAACTCACACCTGATATATTGAAACTACGGTCTCTTGGCTCAAACGGCTGCTATAACGCGATTCAGAAAGTAAAAGCTCACAGTAGAGAATGATGTTCAAACTACGGTATCCTGGACCAAATGACTGCTACTTAGCCATTTAGAAGGTACACTCTCACACCAGAACGCTAAAACTATAGTCTCTTCGCTCAAACGGCTGCTACTGGGTGATTTAGAAGAAGAAGAAGAAAGAAAAAAAGAGAAAAAAGAATAAACTCACACCAATGACGCTAGAACTAGTCTCTCGGCTCGAAACAGCTGCTATCCGTTACAAAGCAATTAAGAAAATAAAAGTTCACACGAGAGACACTAAAACTACAGTCTCTTCGCCCAGACGGCCGCTACAGAGCGATTTAGAAGTAAAACACGCGAGAGACGATGAAACCACTCTTGGCCCAAACAGCCTAAACGCCAGCACTGAATTAAGCCACGCACGATCACAGTACGACAATATTCCTCGTGCGGTTTCGTCTTTCCTTCTTTCTTTTTTTTCTTCTTTTTTTTGTGGTGATAATCACACCCACAATGAGCTCTACGTCACAAACAAAAACAGAGAGAGAGGGAAGGAAAAACAGCGAGACAGGAGCTCGCTCCGTGGACGGGACAGACAGAAGCTCTCACAGCCGATGAAAAGGGACAGTTCACCAAATATTGGACCAACCCTCCATCCGACACGCGCCTCTTGAGGGAGTGATGTGCTTCACAACGGATGTGAGGAGAGATCGGGAGAAGGAGGTGGAGGAGGGGGGCGAGGGGGGGGGGGGGGAGGGTACATTCGGGGAATATACCCCAGGAGAGTAAGGGAGGAATGGAGTCGTTGGGGGGCGGGGCGGTGGGGGTGGGGGGGGGGGTGATCGATGGAGAGGGGGTAAATTAATAATCAGACATTGGAAAACTGTTTGTCCGTGTCTTTATGCCCGGCTATCGCGTGTCTGTCTCTATCTGTAAGCCCTACAGAGCGCTGTCGTGTCCCTCTTTGTCCGTGCAAAGCACTATCGTGTCCATCTCGTCGTGTAAAACACGGTGGCGCCTCTATCGTGTGTGTGTGCAAAGCACTACCGTGTCTATCTCATTGTTTGTGCAGATCATCTTTTGTGCAGAATACACCTATCTCTCTCCTCTCTCTCTCTCTCTCTCTCCCTCCTCTTCTCTCTTCTCTCCCTCCCTCCTCTCTCTCTCTCTCTCTCCTCCCTCCTCCCTCCTTCCCTCTCTTGTCTCTCTCTCCTCCCTCCCTCCTCTCTCTCTCTGTGCTCTCTCTCTCTCCCTCCCTCCCCCTCCTCCCTCTCTCTCTCTCTCCCTCCCCCCCCCCCCCCCCACCCCCTCTCTCCTCCCAAACTAGTATCGTGTCTCCGTGCGGAGAGCACTATCAGCAAATAAGCAACAGTACAAGGCTAGACTGCGGCGGAGCCACACTCCACAGTGGCAGTGGACAGTTCAGTTCAGGGCTCGAAAAAGCCCATATGCGCTCCACCCAGTGTCTCAGAAGTTTCCCCAACGTTGCCGTTGAAACGGTTCCAGTGTTCGTCTGACTGACGATAACCCTCTCTCGTCCTTTCGAGGAAGGTCGTCTAGTGCTTCTTCTTTCCACGCCCCTCTCCTCCAGGCGATCGATGGTGTGATGTCATTGGCTTTGTACCCGCGGGTAGTGTCTCAAGCTCCTCAACAGTTAAGATCTTCCGAGAAGCAAGCCACTTGTGAGGGTTGCTTTGCCCGCCAGTCTGTCTGCTCGGTCGTTTCCCTTTACTCCACCAACTAAACAGATAAGTGACTAAGCTTCTCATCTCATTGTTCATCGTTTTTCACCGTTTAACTGTTGTTTAAGTGTCGTTTTGTAGCTTGACAAAGGGGATTACCCTGAAAATTTGCGGATTGTGTTTTTGTCCTAATAAATAGCGTTCTTTTGAACCTTTTGTGTGTTTTGGATCTCATTCCAGTCTGAGCTTCCCATTCCAGTGGACACCGGGCAGTGGGGTGGTTTCGGGATGTTTAACGCCCAGTCAACCGCCAAGCTCGCATCAGGAGAAACGCAGTTGGTCAGTTCACCAGCCAAGGTCGGATTCACCGTCCACGACGCGCCACTTTAGATCGGAAGAGGACAGGGCGACAATGAAGTTGAATGAACCGGAATGGCAGAAATCAGGCCGACTTCCCGGCAGCAGGCGGAGCACGGGAAAAGAAAGCCACGCTCTGGCCTACCCGGGGCGTAACAGACAGAGCTTCTGATGGCTCCGGATTTTCACCAGAAGACGGTGGGCAGAGGCAGGAGGGGACGGGAGGAGGGGACTTAATTTCTGCGTCCGGGGCATCACTCCGCGGGGAGGTAGAGCTGTCTAGCGGTGTCTCTGCGTCCAGAGCATCAGAGATCTGTTGGAGCCGAGACAGAAGCACAGTGGAGACAGGCCTCGGTGCTGGGTTGGGCACAGGCAGACAAGTATTGAATAACTGTCCCAGTAGATCACCCGCACAAGTAAATGCAAGACTCCGATCTCTGCCGGTGGATTTGTTGTTTTGTTTGTTGTTGTTGTTCTTGTTTTGCTTTCGTTAGGTTTTTTTAGGTTTTTTTAAGTTTTTTTTTTTAAAGATGGTTACAGGAAATCGAAGAACAGCCATGTTTTGTTTCTTTTCTTGTCTTTTTCCTCTTCTTTTTCTTTTTTTTCTTTCTTTTTTTCTTTTTCTTTTCTTCTTTCTTGATGTCGTTTTTTGTTGTACTGGTGTGTGTGTGTGCGTGCGTGCGTGCGTACGTGCGTGCGTGCGCGCGCGCGCGCGCGCGTGTGTGTATGTGTGTGTGCGTGCGTTGCCTGCCTGCCTGCCTGCCTGCCTGCGTGCATGGGTGGGTGTAAACTTGTTCGCGAGAGCGAGTGTGTCCGTGCGTGCGTGTTTGTGTTGGTCTGTGTGTTGTTCCTTTGTCGCTACGAGGGGCGTGGAAGGGGAGGGGGGGAAGTGGGGGGGGGAGGGTCAGGAGGGGACATATCTATCTGAACGGACATTCAAAACCCGCAGGCACCACGCGGCAACAGCTAGCTGTCCAGCAGTACAGGGAAACAGCCAAATAAACGGGGCAAAAAATAAGGCAGGAGGACCCTGAATGGCTGCGCTGCTTCAGATAATCCATAACCTGCACGAGGCCGGCAGCAGACTAGCGGACAAGCCCTCATCCCTGCCGCATCCATGAATCACACAAACTCGACACACGTGCCAACCGCTGGCGCAATGACGCACAGATCTATAGGGAATTCCAGCCAAGAGGACGGGTCTGGAACCAGTCAGGGAAGATGGGCAGCGAGGAAAATGAGGCAGGAGGAATTCATGCTCCTACCGTTCTACTCCCAGGAGCGTGTCCAAAGACCGACCATGACAAAGGTGAACTTTATATGTGCGGGTTTAAAAAGGGTGGACGGGATCGTTTCGGGGGAGGGGGGGGGAGAGGGAGGTGGAGGGGGGGGGGAGGGTAAGGTAGGCGTTAGAAAGCGGACGCCCTCGACAGTCTTCTTTGAAAGGGCGAGAAAAGGGCCATCGTCAGTCAGACGAGCATTGGAAAACTTGTCTGGAAAGCGCCGCTAGCGAAACAAACTTCCGAGGGACGGGATTCCCAGAGCGCAGATTACGGGCCTTTCCAAGCGCATGCCTACCTTCTTGTACTGAACCGAACTGAACTGAACCAACGGTTTATTCTCTGAAAAGGAGCGAAATTCCGCCACTGAGCCTGACGGATTTCGACGATAGGGAGTGATTCCTCACTGATTCTTTTTCTTCTTCTTTATTTTTTTATTTAATGCCCACACCCCTACCAAGGTCAATACCTGGGCGACACACAATTCCTCAAATCACACGTACAGTCTCACTGAAAAAACGTTATGACAAACGTTAATGTATATTTCGCATGAGGACTTGAAAAACATGAAGTTGAATGAACCGGTTCAGCAGAAGTTAGCACTTCTGGCAGCAGACTGAGCATGCAAAGCTATATTTGACCTACTGTCGACCTACCCTAATTAAGGTTATAAGGTGGGGGGAGAGAGAGAGAGAGAGGAGGGGAGGGGTAGTGAATGTGTGTGTGTGTGGGGGGGGGGGGGGGGGGGGGCTTACGCCAGAAACAAAAACAACATACAGACAGAACGGGGCACAGTTCAGGCTGAGAAGGGAGACAAGACACAGACAGACACACAGACAGACAGTGAACGTGGTATTTTACGACACACAGAGAAACTGGTTCAAACCGCAGACGTTACGTTAGGGCAGTTTTGAATAAATGCGTTTCCCAATTGGCAGCGTAGATCGACATATAGAAAAGGGGGAGAGGGAGTGGGAGTGGGTGGGGTGGGGTGGGGAGGGGCGGGAGAGAGGTTGCCCCCCCCCCCCCCAACCTCCTTCATGAAGGGGGGGGGGGAGGGGCAGGGGGAAGGAGGGCTGCTGTCTGCGGGTCGGGGTGTTTGACAGACTCTTGAGTACATCAGGGCGAAGCCTGAGTGGATAAGGGTTTCTACAGTTCACCGGCCTTGCTTGTTCCCGGATCATCTCCCTTTGCCCGGGATGTGGCCGACCACGACACGGTGTTGAAAAACAACTGTTATCCATCCGTTCCTGCTTGGGATGAGGGAGGGAAGGGGGGGCTGGGGGGGGGGGTGGGGGTGCAGGCGTGTACTGGATGCTGCGAACAAACGAGACAGATTTGCTCCTCTCGCTGCCTTATTATTAGGCCCATCCTGCCACTCGGGCTGGTGGTCCGCCTGCCGATCGTTTCAAGGGTTTCTCTAGTCGCAAATCAGCTTGACCCTTTGTGTATTTGACTTCAGCCCTTTGTCGCTTTCTAGCCCCCAGGGGCAAAAAGCTCAATAAAACCTTGACACCTTGTCTATTTGACTTCAACCCTTTGTATATTTGACTTGAACCTTTTGTATATTTGACTTCAATCTTTGTATATTTGACTTCAGCCCTTTGTCGCTTTCTAGCCCCCAGGGGCAAAAAGCTCAATAAAACCTTGAAACCTTGTCTATTTGACTTCAACTCTTTGTATATTTGACTTGAACCTTTTGTATATTTGACTTCAATCTTTGTATATTTGACTTCAACCCTTTGTCGCTTTCTAGCCCCCAGGGGCAAAAAGCTCAATAAAACCTTGAAACCTTGTCTATTTGACTTCAACCCTTTGTATATTTGACTTGAACCTTTTGTATATTTGACTTCAATCTTTGTATATTTGACTTCAGCCCTTTGTCGCTTTCTAGCCCCCAGGGGCAAAAAGCTCAATAAAACCTTAAACACCTTGTCTATTTGACTTCAACCCTTTGTATATTTGACTTGAACCTTTTGTATATTTGACTTCAATCTTTGTATATTTGACTTCAGCCCTTTGTCGCTTTCTAGCCCCCAGGGGCAAAAAGCTCAATAAAACCTTGAAACCTTGTCTATTTGACTTAAACCCTCTTTGTATATTTGACTTGAACCTTTTGTATATTTGACTTCAATCTTTGTATATTTGACTTCAAGCCTTTGTCGCTTTCTAGCCCCCAGGGGCCAAAAGCTCAATAAAACCTTGAAACCTTGTCTATTTGACTTGAACCCTTTGTATATTTGACTTAAACCTTTGTCTATTTGACTTGAACCCTTTGTATATATGACTTGAACCCTTTGTATATTTGACTTGAACCCTTTGTCTATTTGACTTGAACCCTTTGTCTATTTAACTTGAACCTTTGTATATTTGACCCTTTGTCTATTTGACTTGAACCGTTGTCTGTTTGACTTGAACCTTTGTCTATTTACTGCAAATGAGTCTGTGGGGACTGGTGACATCAAAATCAACGGTGCATTCTGTTCTCCAGACAGGACTATGGGGACTGGCGACATCCCTAACGGCGGACTGTGTCCTACAGACAGGGCTGTGGGGACTGGCGACACCCTAACGGCGGACTGTGCCCTCCAGACAGGACTGTGGGGACTGGCGACATCCCTAACGGCGGACTGTGCCCTCCAGACAGGACTGTGGGGACTGGCGACATCCCTAACGGCGGACTGTGCCTCAGACAGGACTGTTGAACTGGCGACATCACCAACGGTGTACTTTCCCTCCAGACTGAACTGTGGGATGACATCCCTAACGGTGATGACTTGACCTCCAGACAGACTGTCGGGGCTGGAATCTAACGCCCCCAGAGGATTGTTGGCTGGCGCTTCCCTATACAGCGCTTTCTCAGACAGGACTGTGGTGATGCGACCCTAGTGTTGACTTAATGTCCTCAGACAGTGACTGTATTAGGGACATTAACGCGGACTGTGTCCTACAGACAGGACTGTGGGGACTGGCGACATCCCTAACGGCGGACTGTGTCCTACAGACAGGACTGTGGGGACTGGCGACAACCCTAACGGCGGACTGTGTCCTACAGACAGGACTGTGGGGACTGGCGACATCCCTAACGGCGGACTGTGTCCTACAGACAGGACTGTGGGGACTGGCGACATCCCTAACGGCGGACTGCGCCCTACAGACAGGACTGTGGGGACTGGCGACATCCCTAGCGGCGGACTGTGTCCTCCAGACAGGACTGTGGGGACTGGCGACATCCCTAGCGGCGGACTGTGTCCTACAGACAGGACTGTGGGGACTGGCGACAACCCTAACGGCGGACTGTGTCCTACAGACAGGACTGTGGGGACTGGCGACATCCCTAACGGCGGACTGTGTCCTACAGACAGGACTGTTGGGACTGGCGACATCAGCACCAACGATGTACTCTTCCCTCCAGACTGAACTGTGGAGACATCCCTAACGGTGCATGCACTCTGACCTCCAGACAGAACTGACCTCAGGGGTTGGAACTAACGCCCCAGAGTTGTTATTGTTGTTGGTCGCTTTTATACAGCGCTATTCTCCGCTCTCCAGGTAGGTAGGTAGGTAGGTAGTGTTGCTTAATGTCCTCAGATGTCAGTTGACACATTAGGGACAAGCTGAGACCAATGCCGAAGCATGGTGCAATATAGCTAGCTTTACGTCCACGGAAACCAGAAGGCTCGTTAGGACGGACAGCCCAGGACGGACTCGACACCTCGACTCTCACACAGCTCCTGAACTATGACCGCTCTCCAGCAGACTCACTGCGCTCGTATATGATTCTGCATGAGTGTAACACAATGGTGTTTGTACGCCCTCCTTGACTATCGCGAGGGGCGTCCTGCGGGGCTACGTGATTCATCGATCAGCCTTGTTTTTCGTTGCTGGGAAATTAATTGTTGCGCGGGACAGGTTGCCGGGATTGCATTGTGGAGCGGCGGGTGGGGGGTGGGTGGGGGGAGGGGGTAGGGGGGAGGATGTGGGGGGGGGGTCATTGACAAACTGGCTAGACTACCTCCCTTGAGCAAAGTTGCGTCTTCCTTTGTATTGAATATGCAAGTACTTTCTAAGGGAACTTACTGAAGACAGCGATTTACGCCTCTGGACAAGGAGGCGACACGAACTGGGGGACTGACTGTTGTGAGGGACAGGTACGGCCAGACAACGGTCACCTGAAATCCGACTGGGCTCGTTGACAAATGGGCTGGACTTAATGAATTTCCCTTAAACAAAGAAAAGTTTCTTTCTTCTTCTTTTCTTCTTCTTTTTTTTTTTTTTTTTTTTTTTTTTTGAATTTGTAAGTAACTTTTGAACAAACCGCTGGGGCTTTTTTGCGAACAGCGGAACAATATCGAATTGTGAACACGAAACCAGTAAAAAACAAAACAAAACGATAATTCAAAACGTTTTGACTACCAGAGTGGACATCACACAACGCGCGCACGTACACACACACACACACACACACACACACACACACACACACACACACGCACGCACGCACGCACGCACGCACGCACGCACGCACGCGCGCGTGGGACGACTTCAAAAAGACATTTCAACAACAACAAAAAGGACTCTTTCGTGCGTCTGGCTCAAGGGACAAAACTGCGTCAGACAAGCTGACGGTCCAAGGGAGACTACTTTCTACACCCGATTACAAAAATGTCTGTTCTGCGTTTTGTTGGAATTCAGTGGCAACAGACCGGGCCTAATTGAATGACTTATTTTTTGTATTGGGGCGGGGGGTGGGGGTGGAGGGGGTATAAGGCGCGGACGCCATACAAGGGTTGCCAACACGCGCCAAAGCTGAGGATCGATTGTTGCCCGTAGTCCTCAGTGTACAAGCACCAAAGGCCGATAACACTGACGTCCTGAACACTGAAATAACGTGATGCACGCTGACAGGAGGACGTGTGGTGGGGACCGGAAAGACTGAAATTACTGCACGCTTAGACTACCTGTGACACGAGGACGTGTGGTGGGGACCGGAAAGACTGTAATTACTGCACGCTTAGACTACCTGTGACACGAGGACGTGTGGTGGGGACCGGAAAGACTGTAATTACTGCACGCTTAGACTACCTGTGACATGAGGACATGTGGTGGGGACCGGAAAGACTGAAATTACTGCACGTTCTGACTACCTGTTACAGGAAAACGTGTGATGGGGACCGGAAAGACTGAAATTACTGCACTCTCAGACTACCTGTGACAGGGGAACCGGAGAGACTGAAATTACTGCAAGCTTAGACTACCTGACAGGAGGACGTGTGGTGGGGACCGGAAAGACTGAAATTACTGCACTCTCTGACTACCTGTGACAGGAGAACGTGTGGTGGGGACCGGAAAGACTGATTTACCCTGCTGCATGCTGACAAGAGAACTTGTGAAGGAGAACGGAAAGACTGAAATAACTTGTGGAAAGACTGAAATAACTTGCTACACGCTTAGAACGCCTGTGACAGGAGAACGTGTGGCGAAGTTACCTGACATTATTCACTCCACACAGTGACGATATGTCAGTGACAGAAGAACGCGGAGTGACAAGTTTTCTCCACGCAGAGAGGATATGTCACTGACAGGAGAACATGGCGTGAAGAGTTTACTCCACGCAGAGGCGAAAATGTCAGTGACAGAAGAACACGGAGTGAAAGGTTTCCGCCACACAGAGACGATTTGTCACTGACAGGAGAACATGGCGTGAAGAATTTACTCCACGCAGAGACGATATGTCAGTGACAGAACATGGAACTGAGAGTTTACTTCACGCAGTGATATGCCAATGACAGAAGAACACGTGGCAGAGAACAGACTGACTGAAGTAACCGACATGTTGTTCATGCAAACAGCGTTCGTCAGTGGAGATCGTGAAATGCCGACTGGGTGGGCTGAAATATTTACTCCATACACAGACTTACACTAACACTATGTTTCTGACTGGAGATGCCATGTATATATACACTGGCCAAAATCATTTACTTCATGCTAGACACAGACGACAGGAGAACACGGAGTAAACAGGTAGAGGACAGGTGGCATAAGTTAGAAAGAAAGAAAAAACAGAAGAAGAAAAAACAGACAGCAGACAAGAGCTCATTGGACGGACTGACATCCTTACTTCACGTGCAGCTTACACCGTATCTATGACGAGTGATCGAGACTTGCCGAGTGTCATATAGACACTGAAATCACATCACACGCTGACTTACGCCATATCTATGACGAGAGGTCGTGATTTGCCTGGTGTCATGTAGACACTCAAATCACATCACACGCTGACTTACGCTATAACTATGACGAGAGGTCGTGATTTGCCTAGTGTCATGTAGAGACTGAAATCACGTACATCATACACAGACTTACGCTACATCTATGACGAGATATCGTGAGCTGTAGTCGTGTAGAGACTGAAATCACTTACACACAGACTTACGCTACATCTGTGACGAGAGATCGTAATTTGTGTAGTCATGTAAAGACTGAAATCACACACACACAGACTTACGCTATATCTGTGACGAGAGACCGTAATTTGTGTAGTGTCATGTAAAGACTGAAATCACTTACAAAATTACATTACACTCTGACTTACGTAGCTATATATTATTTTCTATATTATATATATTATATATATATGATTTTTAGCGTATATTAATATGAAATATGATATATATAATATATATATATATATTATATACTTGCACGTGGATTTAATGCTTGCTTCATAAATGCTGTCTATATATTATATACTGCCTGGATTGAATATATTATTTCATAAATGCTGCCTAAATTTATATGTTGCGGTCGATTTTAGTGTTTGATGTTTCTAAGGATGATGTTTTTAAGTTTAGAAGTAGTTGTTTGTTTATTGTATTTATTATGAAAATTGGAAATCATTGTATGGTGAGCATAAACAATGCTAGTGTGTATGTAAGTGTGGGGCAGGGGGGGGGGTCGTAGTGTAACATGTGTGTCGGGTGTGTGTGTTTTGTAACAATGTTATTGTTAAATATTTTCTTGTATTTGAGCGGTTTTAGTTCCGTGTTGTTATGAGTTGTTGATGTTTTATTGTTATTTTATTGAATGTTGTTGTTGTAAATGACGCCAGAGCAAATTTCTTATCACAGAGACAATACAGTTAAGTTGACTATGTACACTATGATGAAATATAGTGATTTGCCTAGTGATATATAGAGACCGAAATCACTTCACGCGCAGACTTACGCTATATCTGTGACGAGAGATCGTGACCTGTAGAGACTGAAATCACTCACATCACTTACGCTATATCTATGCTGAGAGATCGTGTGCTGTAGTCATGTAGAGACTGAAATCATTTACACGCAGACCTACGCTACATCTGTGACGAGAGACTGTAATTTGTGTAGTGTCATGTAAAGACTGAAATCACTTACGTCACACGCAGACTTACGTTACATCTATGACGACAGACCGTAATTTGTGTAGTGTCACGTAAAGACTGAAATCAATTACGTCACACGCAGACTTACGCTACATCTATGACGACAGACTGTGATTCGTGTAGTATCATGTAAAGACTGAAATCACTTACAAAATTACATCACACGCAGACTTAAGTTACATCTATGACGACAGACCGTGATTCGTGTAGTATCATGTAAAGACTGAAATCACTTACATCACACGCAGCCTTACGCTACATGTATGACGCGAAATCGCCAGTTGTAGAGTGTCGT
>JABMCL010003147.1:155000-162500 GCA_018857735.1 Alviniconcha marisindica
CCGCACACACACCACACACACACACACACACACACACACACACACACACACACACACACACACACACACCACACACACACACACACACACACACACTCACACTCACTCACTCACACACACACACACACACACACACACACACACCACACACACACACACACACACACACACACCACACACATACAACATACATACATACATACAACATACACACACTCCACACACACAAAAACGGGGGGTGGGGGGGGGGAAGAGACAGACAGACAGACAGACAGACAGACACATCTTAATGAATATAGGCCAACGACCCGTAGACATAATAAATAGTGTTCTTTTTAAACGACAGTTAAACATAATAAATAGCGTTCTTTTTAGACGACAGTTAAACATAATAAATACGTTCTTTTTCACTTTCCATGTCTTCAGATATTGTTTCAGAACGCTAGCAGTCATTCTTGTTTCACATTGTGTGTGGTGTGCGTGCGTGCGTGCGTGCGTGCGTGCGTGCGTGCGAGTGCGTGCGTGCGTGCGTGCGTGCCTGCGTGCGTGTGTGTGTGTCACAGAATGTTTCACAAAATTCCTAGCAGTCACAACAACCAGAATTCATACCAATACACGCGCTCCCGAGGGCAACTTTAAACTTTAGAGACGGCGAAAAAGCCGAACAGACTAAATAATGCAGAGCGAAAGAGCGTGAGGTGTGGACGGGAGGCTGGATCAATGCAGCCATGCCTGGCTCCAAAGGCTGTCCCATTCGAGCCGCGTTTAACATCAAAGCTCTACTCACGAACTGTAAACACTGGCACAAACTCCGCTAACTCAATCCACTGAGGAAACCACAACGATAACGGGGCAGTCTGGCAGATGAACGAAAAAGAAGGAGAAGGAGAAGAAGGGGAAGAAGAAGAAGAAGAAGAAAGGGGCAGACCAAAAATAATTCTACTGAACTTGTGCTATAAACGAACCTTTTTTTATTTATGACCAAAATATCGACCATAATAAATAATAAATCCTTAGCAGCAAACGTGGAGGAGAGAGAAAACAAAAACGCTCTCTCTCTCTCTCTCTCTCTCTCTCTCTCTCTCTCTCTCTCTCTCTCTCTCTCTCACACACACACACACACACACACACACACACACACACACACACACACACACACACTCATACATAGTCCCTTGTTTGGGCGAGAGCTGGATGTAAAAAAGCATACATAACTTTCTTTTCCTTTATATACAAATATAATTATATAGCTGGAGAAAGATGGAAAGAGACAGCTTACCTTCTATCCATTCCCACATCACTCGCGGTATCCAAGACAGAAAGTGTCCACAGGACAACATGTCAAGAGCTACAGATACACCGCCAGTAACACACAGATACAAAAGCCATCGTTTACGTAGAGTAAACCTTGTTGTAAAGTGTCCTCGTTGTAAACAGACTCTTTATCGTTCTTCTTCTTTCTTTCTTTCTTTTTTTAATGACTCTCTTTTGTTTCCTGGAACAAAGTATCTGTTCCAAGTTGCTCTTTCTGTGCAAAACTCCTCTTCTTTCTCTCTTTTTCAAATCTCTCTCTTTTGTTTCCTGGAACTAAGTGTCCGTCCCAAGTTGCTCTTTCAGTGCAAAACTCCTTTCTTTCTTTTTTAAACCACTCTCTTCTGTTTCCTTGTTGTCCCAAGTTGCTCTCTGTGCAAAACTCTTTCCGTTTTTTGTCCACAGCGCAGCAAACGTAAAATATGCCCCACGGTAAGATCTTTAGCGGAATACGTCTGCAACAACTCCAAACAATTATTCGTTTCCCCAGACGTTTCTCACTTCTACACGCCTGCCAGTCAAGTTACGTGATGATCTTACACAGTACAGTGGAGCTACACAGTGGTCA
The DNA here is from genome assembly GCA_018857735.1 of Alviniconcha marisindica. Taxonomy (NCBI): domain Eukaryota; kingdom Metazoa; phylum Mollusca; class Gastropoda; family Provannidae; genus Alviniconcha; species Alviniconcha marisindica. The sequence goes on from JABMCL010003147.1 coordinate 156,880, forward strand.
GTGCAGTTGAGAGCTACACAGTGGTCAGTACAGTAGAGCTACACAGTGGTCAGTACAGTAGAGCTACACAATGGTCAGTGCAGTAGAGCTACACAGTGGTCAGCACAGTAGAGCTACACAGTGGTCAGTGCAGTTGAGAGCTACACAGTGGTCAGTACAGTAGAGCTACACAGTGGCCAGTACAGTAGAGCTACCCAGTGGTCAGTACAGTAGAGCTACACAGTGGTCAGTACAGTAGAGCTACACAGTGGTCAGTACAGTAGAGCTACACAGTGGTCAGTACAGTAGAGCTACACAGTGGTCAGTACAGTAGAGCTACACAGTGGTCAGTACAGTAGAGCTACACAGTGGTCAGTACAGTAGAGGTGCACAGTGGGACAGCAGAGCAGACGAAAGTGCAACGCTCAAAGCCCTGACGGCAACATCGAGGCAACAACTCCCACAAATACGACACGTGCTGCATAATATCCTGACGTGGTGGGTTTTGCTCCCAGTTCATTCACGTAACGTTCACTCGAAACAACAGAAATGCTCATCAGCGGTCATCGTTTTCATTAGTGGTCGGCGTGGCGGTCAAATGTTCACAACCCTTTCGTCATATCCTTCTCTTCTTCATATTCTTCTCTTCTTCTTTTTTCCTTTTTTGTTGTTATTGTTGTTGTTGTTGTTTTCTCTCTTCTTTTTCCCCCTTCTTTCTTACTTTTTTTCTTTTCTTTCTTTCTTCTTCCTTCCTTCTTTTCTTTTTTTATTATTTTTTTCTTTGTTCCTCACTCTTTTTTCCTCGCCCTGATACAACCTTGCTGGTTGACTGGGCTTAAAAACACCCAGTTACTTACTTACTCTTTTTTTCCATTAACAGCAGCTGCATCGCATTCTCAACCTTAATCCCATTTCCCCACCAGCCAATCTCGTTCTAAAAATTCCTAAGCAATGGCGATATAACTCATCTCCTCTCAAACAGCAACGGCTTCAGCTAACGACAAGAAACCGTGTTCACGTTGTTCGTTCATTCGTCACACATGCCGAGTTGTCTCCCGCAGAGGTACTGATCCAGAATGCGGGGTGGAGGTGAAGGGTTGGGGGGGGGGGGGGGGGGGGGGGGGGGAGGGGAGGTAAGTAAGTAAGTAAGTAAGTAAGTAAGTAACCTGGTGTTTTACGCCCAGTCAACCATTACGGTTATCTCAGGGCGTTACCCATTTTGTCGGTACCCAATATCTGTTAAAAATATGTCCATGTTAAAAACTTGTACGTATTCAGATTTTTTTTAAACAGTCGTAAGAAGTCGGTAAAACACAAACTGGAAACCTTTTCTCAAATATATATATGCTTTCTCAAGTCAACCTAGAAAAGGGGAGGGAAGGGGTGGAACTGACTCTACCTAAACGCTACACTGTCACCATGCACACAGAACGACGTCTGCACTAAGACGGGGCAGCGACGATGTGGTCAAAATGCTAGTAGTCATTCTTGTTTCAGATTGTGTGTGTGTGTGTGTGTGTGTGGAAATAACTCTACCTAAACGCTACACTGTCACCATGCACAGAGAACGACGTCTGCACTAAGACGGGGCAGCGACGATGTGGCAGATGATGAAGTGATGCTTAATGTCCTCAGATGCCCGTTGACATATTAGGGACAAGCTGTGACCAATGCCGAAGCATGGCTCAATAATTCTTTACGTCCACGGAAACCAGAAGGCTCGTTAGGACGGACAGCCCAGGACGGCCACCTCGACTCTCACACAGCTCCTGAACTATGTGACGATGTGGCAGCGACGAGGGTGTTCCATTAACTGCGAGGGTCCCATTAAGTCACGAGACAGTAAGCGGTCCATGCACAAACCACAATCCGCTGAAGAGCGCGAAGAAGAAGAAGAAGAAGAGCCGAAGCGGGCAGAGTAAGGAGGGATCGGACCCACACGCCGTCCGCCCGCTCACCAGCCCTACAGACAAAAACGCCTTACCGCCGGGCCACACCGGCTCGCAACTAATCGTGTCTACTGACGCCTTACCGCTGGGCCACACCGCCTCACAACAACCGTGTCTACAGACGCCTTATACCGCTGGGCCACACCGCCTCACAGCAATCGTGTCCTACAGACGCCTTATACCGCTGGGCCACACCGCCTCACAACAATCGTGTCTACTGACGCCTTATACCGCTGGGCCACACCGCCTCACAACAACCGTGTCTACAGACGCCTTATACCGCTGGGCCACACCGCCTCACAACAACTGTCACAAACGCCTTTACCGTGGGCCACACCGCCTCACAACAATCGTGTCCACAAACGCCTTACCGCTGGGCCACACCGCCTCACAACAACCGTGTCTACAGACGCCTTACCGCTGGGCCACACCGCCTCACAACAATCGTGTCCACAGACGCCTTATACCGCTGGGCCACACCGCTCACAACAACCGTGTCTACAGACGCCTTATACCGCTGGGCCACACCGCCTCACAACAACCGTGTCTACAGACGCCTTACCGCTGGGCCACACCGCCTCACAACAATCGTGTCCACAGACGCCTTATACCGCTGGGCCACACCGCCTCACAACAACCGTGTCTACAGACGCCTTATACCGCTGGGCCACACCGCCTCACAACAACCGTGTCCACAAACGCCTTACCGCTGGGCCACACCGCTCACACAATCGTGTCTACTGACGCCTTATACCGCTGGGCCACACCGCCTCACAACAATCGTGTCCACAAAACGCCTTACCGCTGGGCCACACCGCCTTACAACAACCGTGTCCACAAAACGCCTTACCGCGGGCCACACCGCCTTCACAACAACCGTGTCCACAAAACGCCTTACCGCTGGGCCACACCGCCTACAACAACGTGTCCACAAAACGCCTTACCGCTGGGCCACACCGCCTCACAACAATCGTGTCCACAAAGCCTTACCGCTGGGCCACACCGCTCACAGCAATCGTGTCCACAACGCCTTACCGCTGGGCCACACCGCCTCACAACAACCGTGTCCACAAAACGCCTTACCGCTGGGCCTCACAAGCACAACAAACGCCTCGTGTACCGTTCCGTTGGGCCACACCGCCTCACAACGATCGTGTCCACAAAACGCCTTACCGCTGGGCCACACCGCCTCACAACAACCGTGTCTACAGACGCCTTACCGCTGGGCCACACCGCTTCACAGCAATCGTGTCCATCAGTCAGAGACTCGCAGCTTGCAAATTAATGCGGATATATATATATATATATGGCAAAGCAGGCAACAAGACGCTGCTGCGTTGTGCTGTTCCTGTTTCGGCGCCATACCGATCGTGCGTTGACGTGTGTGTCGACATCCTCACGAGACTCATGATCACTCACTCACTCACTGCCTGCACCTGGACTTCGCAGGGGTGGAGGTGAAGGGGGTGGGTGGTGGGGGGTGGAGGGTGGAGGGAGGAAGGAGTGAAACTAACTCTACCTGAACGCTACACTGTCACCATGAGAAGACACAGAGAACCATTTCCGCCTTGAATGTCACGAGTACACTGAGATCGGCAAGGTATAAAATTAATTAGGTCTTCTGCCGACTGCTCCTGTCAACCACGACCTTTCCAAGCATTTCAATTACATACGACAAAAAGAAAGCAAGGAAAGAAGGGAAGAAAAAAAAGAAGACTTCCATGCGAAGCTCGCTTCGGTTATGTATATAGTCATCTGGCCTGTTAGCTGCTAATGAGACTTCAGGTCAGGTATGAGTGAATGGCAGAAACGAACATGTCGGCCTTTCGATCGTTACTTCCACCAGGTACGATAATTACCATATTTTATTTAGTATCGGAAACAGTCGTGTCTAGCATAACTGATCTGCCCTATCGGAAACAGTCGTGTCTAGCATACCTGGCATATCATAGTTGCTTCCATTTGGTATGATATTTAGTACTGGAAACAGTCGTGTCTTGCAAATTATATCTGCCATCTCATAGTTACTTCCATTAAAAAAATGCGGTATTTAGTATCGGAAACAGTCGTGTCTAGCATATCTGCCATTTCATAGTTGCTTCCATTTGGTACGGTATTTAGAATCGGAAATAGTCATGTCTAGCGTATCTGCCTTATGACAGTCGCTTCCATTTGGCACGATATTTAGTATCGAACCAATCGTGTCTAGCATATCTATAGTTGCATCCATTTGGTACGTTATTTAGTATCGAGAACAGTCGTGTCTAGCATATCTATAGTTGCATCCATTTGGTACGTTATTTAGTATCGGAAACAGTCGTGTCTAGCATACCTGCCTTATCATAGTTCATCTCACAGTTACTCAATTTGGTACGGTATTTAGTATCGGAAACAGTCGTGTCTAGCGTATCTGCCTTCTGACAGTCGCTTCCATTTGGGACTATATTTAGTATCGGAAACAGTCGTGCCTAGCGTATCTGCCTTCTGATAGTCGCTTCCATTTGGTACGATATTTAGTATCGGAAACAGTCGTGTCTGTCATGTCTCTCATCTCATAGTTACTTCCATTTGGTACGGTTAAGTATCGGAAACAATCATGTCTGTCATGTCTTCCATTTGGTACGGTTTAGTATCGGAAACAATCATGTCTGTCAGGTCTTCAAGTGGGTACGGTTTAATATCGGAAACAGTCATGTCTGTCACGTCTTCCATTTGGTACGGTTTATTATCGGAAACAGAGATGTCTGTCATGTCTCCCCTCTCATGGTCACTTCCATCAGATACAGTTTATTATCGGAAACAGTCATGTCTGTTGACTATCCGACATCAGGTCAAGGTATGATTCAGTAGCAGAAACAGGTCAATCTGCCTTCTGTCAGCTACTCACATCGAGTACGGTTTAGTATCGAAAACAGGCGGGTCTGACTCACACCAGGCATATCATAACATTATACTCATAGAAAACACTATCCGAAACTGGCATGTCTTACTCACAGGAAACGCTATAGAAAACAGGCATGTTTTACTCATAAGATACACTATCGGAAACAGGCACGTCTTACTCACAAGATACACTATCGGAAACAGGCATTTCTTACTCATAAGATCTACACACTGTCGGAAACAGGCATGTCTTACTCACAAGATAAACCATCGGAGACAGGCGAGTTTTACTCACTAGATAAACCATCGGCGACAGGCGAGTTTTATTCACAAGATACACCATCGGAGACAGGCATGTTTTTCTCACAAGATACACTATCGAAAACAGGCACGTCTTACTCACAATATGTACACTGTCGGAAACAGGCGTGCTTTACTCACAAGATAGATACACTATCGGAAACAAGCATGTTTTACTCACAAGATAGATACACTATCGGAAACAAGCATGTTTTACTCACAAGATACACCATCAGAAACAGGCATGTATCACTCACAAGATACACCATCCATCAAAAACAGGCATGTTTCACTCACAAGATACACCATCGGAGACAGGCATGTTTTACTCACAAGATACACTATCGGAAACAGGCGTGTGTTACTCACAAGATCCACTATCGGAAACAGGCATGTCTTACTCACAAGATACACTATCGGAAACAGGCCTGTTTTACTCGCAAGATACACTGTCGCAAACAGCCGTGAATTACTCACAGGAAATCCTACCGGAGACAGGCATACGTACGC
>JABMCL010003147.1:167500-185000 GCA_018857735.1 Alviniconcha marisindica
CAAAGAATAATTGACACTCAGCTACGATTCCGAGGCTTTCCAACAAAGCCAGCACTGGGAAGTCCCGCAGGCGCCGACCCACTGACCTTCCCGTTTGATTCGTCACGATCGAACAATTATAGAGCGCGGCAAAAAAGGAACGCAGAGACATGCGCTTTTTGTTCTTTCAGTGTTGTTTCTCTCTCTCTCTCTCTCTCTCTCTCTCTCTCTTTGTTCTTTCAGTGTTCTCTCTCTCCCTCTCTCTCTTTGTTCTTTCAGTGTTCTCTCTCTCTCTCTCTCTCTCTCTCTCTCTCTCCTCTCTCTCTCTCCTTTGTAACGGGCCAATGGCCTATACAAATGAACATTCTGATTTGATGATTTGATTTGCTCGCTCTCTCTCTCTCTCTCTCCTCTCTCTCTCTCTCTCTCTCTCCTTTTGTAACGGGCCAATGGCCTATACAAATAAACATTCTGATTTGATGATTTGATTTGATCTCTCTCCTCTCTCTCTCTCTTCTCTCTCTCTCTCTCTCTCTCTCTCTCTCCTTTGTAACGGGCAATGGCCTATACAAATGAGCATTCTGATTTGATTTGATCTCTCTCTCTCTCCCTTTGTAACGGGCCAATGGCCTATACAAATAAACATTCTTATTTGATGATTTGATTTGATCTCTCTCTCTCTCTCTCTCTCTCTCTCTCTCTCTCTCTCTCTCTCTTCTCTCTCTCTCTCCTTTGTAACGGGCCAATGGCCTATACAAATGAACATTCTGATTTGATGATTTGATTTGCTCTCTCTCTCTCTCTCTCTCTCTCTCTCTCTCTCTCTCTCTCTCTCTTCTCTCTCTTTTGTAACGGGCCAATGGCCTATACAAATAAACATTCTGATTTGATGATTTGATTTTCTCTCTCTCCCCTCTCTCTCTCTCTCTCTCTCTCTCTCTCTCTCCTCTCTCTCTCTCTCCTTGTAACGGGCCATGGCCTATACAAATGAGCATTCTGATTTGATTTGATCTCTCTCTCTCTCTCCTTTGTAACGGGCCAATGGCCTATACAAATAAACATTCTTATTTGATGATTTGATTTGATCTCTCTCTCTCTCTCTCTCTCTCTCTCTCCTCTCTCTCTCTCTCTCTCTCTCTCTCCTTTGTAACGGGCCAATGGCCTATACAAATAAACATTCTTATCTGATGATTTGATTTGATCTCTCTCTCTCTCTCTCTCTCTCTCTCTCTCTCTCTCTCTCTCCCCTCTCCTCTCTCTCTCCATGGCCTATACAAATAAACATTCTGATTTGATTTGATCTCTCCCTCTCTCTCTCTCTCTAGTGTGTGTGTGTGTTGTTTTGCTGCATCTTTGTTCGATTGGTGTTTGTTTTTGTTTCTTGAATTTTGTTGGTTGGTTTTGTTTTGTTTTGTTTTCCTCACATGCAGATTTCAATGTAAAACAAAACCTTTTTTTATACATTTTATTAAAAAAGCTTTTCTACACATTTCAAATACACAAATGCTTTTCAAGCTGCCACTGCGGCCACGGTAATACGTACGCCTACGTGCAGATTTAAACTACAAAGGAAAACTCCTTTCTGCTCCGGGCTACTTTCATATCAGGACAAAAGGCGGATGCCACGCATAGAGTATGGAGGAAGAAAACCGCCCCCTGGGTCGACCTAGATCAGACATCTCTCTCTCTCTCTCTCTCTCTCTCTCTCTTCAGTTTTATTTAAAGTCTTTTCGCTTAAGTGATATTAGACCGATGTTTACAATGACGGAGATTAACAGGATAGGTCAACAAGTTACAGCAACAAAAACAAAACAAACAAGCAAACAAAATTCAAGAATCAGAACTAACGCAGTTAAAAAGTAGGGAGAGAGAGGATCTGAAGAAAGAAAAGAGGGGGAATGGAACTGGAACGGCGACAACAATAACGAAACGTAATAACAACCCCCCACCAGACCCACCGCCTACCCAACAAAAACGAAAAACAAAAGGAACCTTACTGTATGCTTGTAGCGTAGGGGGTTGGGGGGAGTATGGTGGGGGCGGGTGTGCGTGTGTGTGTGTGTGTGGGGGGGGGGGGTCCTCTCTTTAAGTCTCAGTCACTTCCTGTCCCTCAGCGACGTTTCTCGGTTTGCACGTGCATCACGGTTTCCACGTGCAGATCATGCGCCACGGTTTCCACGTGCATCTCGGTTTCCACGTACACAACCTACTCTGACTTCGCCTCTGACAGTCGTCTGGCTGTTGAACTTGGCTAACAAACAACCACGCAACCGCCAGCCACCCGTGTCGGTGGCCGACTGACAGCTAGCTAGGCCACGGGTGGCATCGCACACTCCACGCCTCGCTTCCCGACACCTTCCTCCAAACTCTGCCACAACTGGTTACGCCACTGAAGGGGCTCTCTTCCACTGCCCCAGCCTGTAAAATTTCCCGGGCTAAAAGAGACACAGATGCGCCTGCAAACAGTACATTTTCCGATCTTGTTGCGCATCTACTTTCAGTGCTATACGTTTTGATAAAACTCCTTTCACATGCCAGTGCAAAAAAGAAGCCAAAAATGCTTAAGGGTTTCAAATTTCGCAATTTCATTGGTTGTTTTCAAATGACATCACAGCAGTAAACGGGTCTGTAGGGGTGTCCACAGGGTAACCGACTTGGAAAAATTTCCAGTTCGAATCTCCAAGATGAAGCTGTTCACCGATGCTGTCAGCGCCTTCCGACAGGTTTTGGGTACTAATAAGACTGTGGAAGCAACATAGCGTCTAAGCACGCACGTAAACATGAGACGCGTCTGCTCCGCGCTCCGTCTCCATTCAAAAGATTTTTGGTTTATTTGTGATGGCATACGCAATGTGGGGCGGTTATAACAAAAAATCTGAGTGAGAGTGAGTCGGTTTGGCCTAGCGGTAACGCGTTAGGCTGGTAAGCAGAGGGACCACGGTTCCAATACGCTTTGGCTCTCCTTTCTCTTTAAAAAGTTGTGGTCTGTGGACATAGTCTTGTGACTTTGTCCCTCACAATTAATGATACACTAAAATGGTTCTGCTAGCGTTCTAAAACAAGATCCAATCACATAAAAGGTTCAAAAGAACGCTATTTATTAGGACAAGACAAAACCAGCTGGGTTTTCTGGTCCTAATGAATAGCGTACTTTTGAACCTTTCACGTGTTTGGATTTTATAATCTGAGTAGACTTACAAACCTACTGTTGTTGAGCACCAACGAAAAGCTGTCCGTTAGCTGACAGTTTTCGAGACATATAACGGCGTAATCAGTTATAGCAGTGGTTGGAGGAAGGATGTCGTAAACCAGTGCTTGGAGTTTGGCGCCATCGCAGACGGAAGCGAATGAATTCGTAAGCCCGCCGGGCAGACCAGACCTGGCAGGCAGGCAGGCGGGAGTCGAGTCAATCGGCTGCCGGAAATTCGCTTTCCGGTCCGGAAGGGCGGGAGACGGCAGACGGAAGACACTGTTGCAATTGACAAGGCCGACCTGCTTCGCCCCCCCCCCCCCCCCCCCCCCCCCCCTCCACATGCATTCTGGTCTCCGGTAGCTCATAGGATATAAAATCTGTCTTTACACCCATCGGAATTTTGGCACGCTGAGAGGGCGGCTACCGGAAGTGCCCTGAGCCCGTTGCAGCCTGCCTGCTCTTAGCGCCCCCTAGCGGATCTCAGGCGTCGGCAAGGGCTGCCATCACAAACACTAGACCGGTCCACCATGCCTTGTTTTCGTAAAAAGGAGATGGGGGCGCGGGGAAGTGGTGCGGGGGGGTGGGGGGTGGGTGGGGGGGTGGGGGGTGATATGCTGAAAAACCGAATGCGTTGTTATTGGTCTTCATTCTGACACTTTGCCTGAGCTCCCTTTAGGCTAAGTTCGAGGCAAGCTGTTTAGTTCCCCCCGGGAAAAATTCCCTAAAAATACGCGTGTCGTAGGAATCTAGCCGACTGGGCAGGCCTTGACAAAGCCCTCCGATGGGCGAAAATTTGGAATAAAAGTTTTTTAAACCAGGACATGCTTGGACTGTTGTTATAATTTCTCTGATGTGTTAATAAAGTAACCATGAATCTTGAATAAGTTCTCTCTCTCTCTCTCTCTCTCTCTCTCTCTCTCTCTCTCTCTCTCTCTATATATATATATATATATATATATATAGAGAGAGAGAGAGAGAGAGAGAGAGAGAGAGATTGATTTATTGACTGATGATCGCTTTTATATAGCGCTATTCTCCGCTCTCAAGCAGACTCACTGAGCTTTATAGTGTAACCGAGTGCATCTGCACATTGTGTTTGTGTTGTTGTATGTACTTTGGGTGTGTCGCTCTGTCGGTGTTCTTTCGTGTGTGTACGTCAGTCGATCTTTTACGTATGCGTTACGTGTTGTGATTTAGACGTCACTATGAGACGTCACTAATAAGTAAGAGCGAGAGAAGACGAGGGGGAATAAAAAACGACCTCTCGTGTGTACCACCCAAAAAGAAAAAAAAGAAATAAAATCAGGAACCTCTGGCTGTGTTTGGGCCTCCTTTGAATTCCCCGACCCAATAAATAGAGAGAGAGAGGGGGAGAGGGAAGAGAGAGAGAGAGAGAAGGAGGAGAGAGAGAGAGAGAGATCTATTATGAGCGGCTCTGGCTTTATAAATATATATATATATATATTATATATATATATATATTATATATATATATATAAAATATATATATCGTCAAGTACGTGAACGAAGGACAGTGTGAGGAGTCCAAATACTACTATAGTACTAATTATAAAAATCATCCTCAACCAGCGAATACATTTTTGTTGTCAAACTCTTCATCAACCACCGAATACACACACTTCTGTTGTCGTACGTTAACTTGACCATTTTACAATCACGTAAGTCACATTCTGGTCATTAATCTTACGTGAGCAGCATTCTAATCATTAGTTTTGCAGACCGACCATGTAATGTTTTTTGTTTTATTGGCGAGTACATTTCCCTAGATCTGTTCCACGCAATTTTAGTTTGCAAGCTAGCTTTACCATAATGCGCTGTGAGGCTGTTTGTGTAATTGCAATCTCTATGTTTATTATTATTATTATTATTATTATTATTATTATGCAAATGTGTATTCCATAATTATGGCTACAACTGTCTGGACACTGGAGATAATAAAGACTGCACACGTCTGTCATGCCTGAGGTTCCGAAACACTGTCCTGACCCACAGACCTGTGACGTCATGTGTGCTGGTGACATGTGCACAGAGGCGAAAATGGCATTAACGTTTGCACTGATCCACGATGTATTTTCAGACAAGACAGCGTGGTAGGGCTGTGGGAACACAGGCATCTCATAAAACGTGACACCACAGGGAGTTGGCTGTCTTTCGTTTTGGTTTGGTTTTCATGACGTGCGTGCGGTGTAAACACACACACACACACACACACACACACACACACACACACACACACATACACACACAACACGGACACACATACGCACACACACGCGCGCGCACACACACGCGCGCGCACACATACACACACATACACACACAAAACATGGACACACATACGCACGCCGCGCGCGGCCCCGGCACACACACCCCACAGGGCGACACACTACACCAACCCAAAAATTACGCACGCACCCCCGAACACACACACATACAACACACACACACACACACACACACACACACACACACACACACCACAAACATACAACACATAAACACACACACACACACATGCACACACGCCCCACACACACACATACACACACGCACACAAGAACCCACACACACACACACCCAACACCCCCCGAGTCTGAAGGTCACACTGAACAACTAACTGCTAAGTCAGGCACTGTAATCAGAACAGATAAGGATACCCCAGGTACACCGGGATAGCAGGAGCTGTGCACAGCGGTTACCGGCGGACCACGAGTGTTATTACCACCTGAACCCTGACGACATGGGTAACCTGACCCGGCCACCCGCCTTCCGCCACCACCTCCTCTGCAGCGACCTTGCCACCCGCACTTACATCAACAACAGGGCATACATTACATACATGCATAGCTACGCGTCAGTCTGCAATTTCAAAACCAGCAAACGTCTGACAGTTACGTAAAGCAGTAATAAGAACAATAATCATTCATTACATTGCTTTTTGGGGGGGGGAACAAAGGAGCGGCCGGTCAAAAGGGAAAAAGAAAGGAAAGGGGGCAAAGGTAGGGGTAAAAGGGGTAACAACAGGTGGGGACGAAAGGTAGTGTAGAAAGTAAGGAAAGGTGGTGACGAAAGGTAGTGTAGAAAGGTAAGCAAAGGTGGTGACGAAAGGTAGTGTAGAAAGTAAGGAAAGGTGACGAAGAAGGGTAGTTTTGGGGAGTGTAGAAAGGTAAGCAAAGGTGGTGACGAAAGGTAGTGTTGAAGGGTAAGAAAAGTAAAAGGTGGTGGAAAGGGACGAAGGGTAGTGTAGAAAGGTAGTGTAGAAAGGTGAGCAAAAGTGGTGACGAAATGTAGTGTAGAAAGGTAAGCAAAGGTGGTGACGAAGAAAAGTAGTGTAGAACGGTAACGAATGGCAGAAAGGTAACGAAAGGTGACAAAGAAAGGAAGCGTAGAAAAAAAGGTAACGTAGCAAGGCACAAAGGTAGTGTACAAATGCTAAAAGGTAACGTAGAAAGGTAAAAAGGCAACGCAGAAAGAAAGAAACATCGCTGCTTTTCAAACAGCTCTGGTGTTGCTTCAGTTACTCATGACGACTTCTCTTTCTCCGTCTATCGAAGATTAAAGACCGTCGAGCGGTTCAGTTTTCATCGGCCCTCTCTCCTGCAGGCGATCGATGGAGAGTCACATGTCCTGGATACAACCTTGAACTAAATGAACTTGTATAGTGCACTTTTAGCTGATAAATTCACAGCTCTTCTTATAGTACACATCACAAAATAAAATTTAGTCGCGACAGTCCCACACAGAGCGAGGCCCGGAGTGTTCGTACAGAATCCACTCACAGGGGAGTTAATTAGCGCTCGAAAAACGTCACACAAACACGACAAAGACCTGAGTTGCCTACGGTAACTGTAAGCTGGCATGCGAGTGAATGCAAGGTGAGATTTCCCGTAAGGTGGCTCGGGTCTTTGTTGTTATGTTTGTGTGACGTGTTTCGAGTGCTAATTAACTCCCTTGTGTGCTGATTAAGTTAGCTGCGGTTACGGAAGGCATCACAATGCAAACTCTTGCACAGCCACAGACGGAATTGTCAAGACGTAGCATAGACTGCACACAAAATACTAAACAACACGCGCCACCCACACATCGCGACAGATACCTGCAGACGATCCTTTCCAACGGCACAGCATCTCAAGCACTCAAGGTATGTATATATGTATGTAGTTGCGTGCTTCACTGGCAGGTGCGCAAAGGTCGGAAGCTGACAGCCTGTAAGAGGCAGTGTCGTTGCCGTGTGAACAGCGGAAGCTTCCAGCGAGTGAGTTTAGTTACACTGAGACAGAAACACGGTCAGCTGACGCTGCTAATGTTGCTCTAGGCGGACTGTCTGCCACATAATGGAACGCCTAAATCAATCGCTGTACGTCTCTCTCTCTCTCTCTCTCTCTCTCTCTCTCTCTCTCTCTCTCTCTCTCAGTTCGGAATGCCTCATACTCGCTCTATCTCTTCCTCTCTCTCTCTCTCTCTCTCTTTCCTCCCACCTCTCTCTCTGGAATGCCTAAATCAATCGCTACTCTCTCTCTCTCTCTCTCTCTCTCTCTCTCTCTCCCTCTCTCCCCCCCCCCCCCCCCCTCCTTTCTCTCTGGAATGCCTAAATCAATCGCTATACCCTCTCTCTCTCCCTCCCTCCCTGCCACCCTCTCCCTCTCTGTGGGATGCCTAAGTCAGTCGCTGTACGTCTCTGGAATGCCTAAATCAATCGCTATATCCTCTGTCTCTCTACGTTCATATTCTTTTGCAACCAAGTGCAGAGGGCTCGATCAGCAGAGGGCTGAGATGACTGTGAGAGTGTGCATGCGTGGACACACACGTGGGGGGGGGGGGGGGAGGGAAGAAGAGAGAGAGAGAGTTGTGTGTTGGGGAGGAGATGGTGGTGTTTTTAGAGAGAGAGAGAGCGTGGTGTGTGTGTGTGTGTGTGTGTGTGTGTGTGTGTGTGTGTGTGTGTGTGTGTGTGTGTGTGTGTGTGTGTGAGGTGTGTGTGTTTTTGTGTGTGTGTGTGTGTGGGTGTGTGTGTGTGTGTGTGTGTGTGTGTGTGTGTGTGTGCATGCGTATCTATAACCTTCGTATAAATCAATTCTCCCCCACCCCTCTCTCTCTCTTCCACCACCACCCCACCCCCGCCCCCCCTCGCTCTCCGCCCCCACCCCCACCTTTCTCGATCTCGTCCTGAAGTGCGGTTGACAGGCCACTAAAATCAATCACTACCTCCCTCCCTCTCTCCCTCCCTCCCTCCTCTTTCCCCTCCCTCCTTCCCTCTCTCCTTCCTTCCCCTCTCCCCTCCTTCCCTCTCTTCCCCTCCTCCTTCCTTCCCTCTCTCCCTCCCTCCCCTTTCCCTTTCCCCCCTTCCTCCTCACCCCCTCCTCCTTCCTTCCTCTCTCCCTCCTTCCCTCTCTCCCTTTTCCCCCCCTCCCTCCTTCCTTCCCCCTCTCCCTCCCTCCCCTCCTTCCTTCCCTCTCTCCCTCCTCCTCTCCCTCCTCCCTCCCTCCTTTCCTTCCCTCTCTCCCTCCCTCCCTCCCTTTCCTTCCTTCCCTCCCTCCCTCCTTCCTTCCCTCTCTCCCTCCTTCCCTCTCTCCCTCCCTCCCTCCCCGAGCAGAAGCGCTGGGAAGCAAGGGCAGCACTGACCAAGGCAAGTCCCGCCAGCACAGTGTCACTCATACCTGTCAACCCATACAGTTTACCAGTATAAAATGCAGTCTTTTCATTATTTTGGGGAGATACGGCCATATTGGAAAATGGATACAGGAAAACATAATTTTCATGAGATTTTGTTGTTGTTTTAAACTGAGCAAAAAAGATTTTTAAAAACTGTCGAATGAGCAGCCAACACACGCCATCACCAAATGCACACTGGTAATAGGCAGTAGGCTAAGAAATCTCGTTGGAAATGAGATTTGAAGTCGCGCATGTGTATTTTGCACCACATTGCTTCTTCCTTCCACTGCTAAACATGCCGGTTGGAATTCAAAGCGAAAAAACAAAAGACCCCAACCTGTATAAGGGAAATACAGGTTCACAAACTCTGGACTAAGGTTTACTCCCAGAAGGGGTTGACAGCTATGCAGTGTTCACTTTGACCCTGCTGTAGCCGTGACGCTGACACACACGTACGACCCGGGGCTGTGAGGGCCGGACCCGGCTCTGGGTCAGTGTGTCCTCTGCCTGCAGACGAGATATACGGGATAGACGGACGAGCAGCAAGCACACGCCGCCTATATTTATGTAATGCAACGTAACGTAGGATGTGGTGTGTGTGTGTGGGGGGGGGGGGGGGGGGGGGGGGGAATTTGAATACAAGGTGTGTGTGTGTGTGTATGTAAATGTGTGTGAATGTAGTGTGTGTGTGTGTGTGTGTGTGTGTGTGTGTGTGTGTGTGTGTGTGTGTGTGTGTGTGTGTGTGTGTCTGTCTTCTGTCTGTCTGTCGTGTGTGCGACGCTGACAAACACGTACGACCCGGGGCTGTGAGGGCCGGACCCGGCTCCGGGTCAGTGTGTCCTCTGCCTGCAGACGAGATATACGGGATAGACGGACGAGCAGCAAGTACACGCCGCCTATATTTATGTAATGCAACGTAACGTAGGATGGGTGTGTGGGGAGGGGGGGGGGGGATGCGCAACTGTATGTTTTGTATGTAAATGTGTGTGAATGTAGTGTGTGTGTGTGTGTGTGTGAATGTAGTGTGTGTGTGTGTGGGGTGTGTGTGTGTGTGTGTGTGTGTGTGTGTGTGTGTGTGTGTGTGTGTGTGTGTCTGTCTGTCTGTCTGTCTGTCTGTGCGTGTGTATGCACGCTGACAAACACGTACGACCCGGGGTGTGAGGGCCGGACCCGGCTCCGGGTCAGTGTGTCCTCTGCCTGCAGACGAGATATACGGGATAGACGGACGAGCAGCAAGTACACGCCGCCTATATTTATGTAATGTAACGTAACGTACGATGGATGTTGTGTGGGGGCTGGGGAAGGGGGGGGGAGGGCCGGACCCGGCTCTGGGTCAGTGTGTCCTCTGCCTGCAGACGAGATATACGGGATAGACGGACGAGCAGCAAGTACACGCCGCCTATATTTATGTAATGTAACGTAACGTACGATGGATGTGTGTGTGTGTGGGGGGGGGAGGGGGGGGGGGGGAGGCCGACCGGCTCTGGGTCAGTGTGTCCTCAGCCTGCAGACGAGATGGACGGACGAACGGGCAGCAAGTACACGCCGCCTATATTTATGTCATGTAACGCAATGTAGGATGGGTAGGGGTCTGGCGGGATGGGTGGGGGGTTGCGGGGGGGGGCGCTGTGAGGGCCGGAGCAGCAAGGTCTAGGTCAGTGTGTCTTCAGCCTGCAGACGAGATGGACAGACGGTCGGACGAGCAGCAAGCACACGCCGCCTATATTTACGTAATGCAACGTAATGTAGGAGGGGTGGGTGGGGGGTGGGGCTGGAGGAGGGTTAGGAGAAAAGGGGCGGGGGGGCGGGAGCAGCAGGGTCTGGGTCAGCGTGTCTTCATCTTGCAGAGGAGATGGATGGACGGACGAGCAACTAGTACACGCTGCCTATGTATGTAATGCAATGTGTGTGTGTGTGTGTGTGTGTGTGTGTGTGTGTGTGTTGTGGTGTGTGAGTGTGTGTGATGGTGTGTGTGTGTGTGTGTGTGTGTGTGTGTGTGAGTGTGTGTGTGTGTGTGTGTGTGTGTGTGTGTGTGTGTGTGTGTGCTGTGTGTGTGTCTGTGTGTGTGTGTGTGTGTGTGTGGGGTGGAGTGATGTAGTGTGTGTGTGTGTGTGTGTGTGTGTGTGTGTGTGTGTGTGTAGTGTGTAGTGTGTGTGTGTGTGTGTGTGTGGTGTGTGTGTGTGTGTGTGTGTGTGTGTGTGTGGTGTGTGTGTGTGTGTGTGTGTGTGTGTTGTGTGTGTGTGTGTGTTGTGATGGTGTGTGTGTGCATGGGGTGTGTGTGTGTGTGTGTGTGTGTGTGTGTGTGTGTGTGTGTGTGTGTGTGCGTGCGTGTACACTGTGTGTGTGTACGTATCTGTGTGCCACCACCGTTTACAAGATACACGCAATTACGGGGGCTAGTGCTCTTTTAACACGCATACATACGATGTCATGTACACACACACACACCACACACACACACACACACACACACACACACACACACACACACACACACATACAACACACACACATATGGGTCCTGATGGCCGTGGTGAAAAGGCCGGTAGTGAGCGGTTTAGCGGTACGGCGTCACTGGCGGAGGGGGATGGAGGTGGGGGGGGGGTAGGTGGTGGAACCCCGGGGCGAAACCCAATTCATCAAATCACACTTAAAAGTGTCATTCCCTGTTTAGGGCACTTAAGGCAAGCAGCTCTACGGTGGAAATGTGTGTGTGTGTGTGTGTGGGGGGGGGGGGATGAAGTTGAATAATATAACGGGAAGGCAGAAATTAGAACGGGTGCAGTCCTGGCAGCATGAATAGGCGGCATCTCCGATCAATCAAATCGATCATAGTTTTATTTTATTCATGTCTGTTCACAGCAAGGTGATATTAGACACAAACAAAAATATATAAAAAGATCATAATTATATTAGTTTTTAAAGCTCCGATCGATCAAATAAATCAATGTTTCATTTTATGTTCACAGCAAGGTGATATGAGACACAAACAAAAATACATAAAAAGATCACAATTATATTAGTTTCTAAAGCTCCGACCGATCAAATAAATCAATGTTTCATTTTATGTATGTTCACAGCAAGGTGATATTAGACACATAAAAATACTTTTAAAAATCATGCAATTATTAGTAAGTTTCCTGGTAACGCATTACCCACAGGACTATGAACAAGCAATTTAACAACAGAAGTTATAACATCAGTATTATACGAAATATCTCTTACGTTTCTGCAAGCATTAAAGTCATACCCATTTTTTCTAAAATAACTGTAATAATAGGACATTCAAGTAGTATGTGGTTAACAGATAGGACATCCTAACAAACGCATCTCACATTCTGAGAATGCTCCGAGTTGCAGAAAGGATATTAATTTCTGCGTCCGCGATAGGGTGAATTCTTGGCAACAGACAAAGCATAAAAAGCTGCATTCTGACCTACTTAAAAGCTCTGCGTCGCAGAGAGGATCTATATTTCTGAGTCCTCGATTGAAGTCCTGGCAACAGGTCGACGAAGCATGAAAAGGCTGCACTCTTAACTACTCCAGCCTTGAAATCTCTCACTTGCAGAGAGGATTTTAGTTTCTGCGTCCACACTGTGGACGTTAACCCCTTCACTGCCCCAGCCTGTCAAATTTCCGGGGTCAAAAGTGCACATATACACGCCCCCAAACAGTATATTTGATGGTCCTATAACAAATTTACTGTTAATGCTTTCAATGATGGAAATCCTCTCAGGTGCTCGTGCGAAGGGGGCGAAATAGCCATCATTCTTTCAAAGTTGGGATGTTTACTGGTCGTTTTCCAAGTGGCGGCGCGGCAACCATGGCAGTGAAAGCGTTAAGCACCATGTTTACTTACTTACTTACAACTCCACTCTCTGGGCTGCACTTGGAAAGACCGCTAGACCCGTGCTACACCTGATTTGCCGCTGGCTGTTTGGATGGTATACTTGGCAGAATCTCCCATCACATCACGACAGTCGAACCGTACACGCTTTATAGCATGTATACACTGTGACACTACGAGTTTCGGTCCCGGGCTACCCGAGGGCAAAGATGCTGAATACCGATACCCACCTTCCCGCGAAGCCAACTACAGTAAACCAGCCTTGTGAAAATAGTTCACACGTACGCTGAACGAAAACAAATAACACCACTAAAAATAAATGTCATAAATAATTATAAAAATAACAATAATAATAATAATAACAATAATAAACAATAATAATTAATTCGTGTATGCCTTTCTTTATAAACTGTCTCCACTGTTTTCAAAAAGGCAAACAGCAGCAAAATTAACAGTGAGTGCTTCACGAAATCTGAATACCAATCAAATGCTAGTAGGGAGAGGATTTGGAGGAAAACATGAAGGTGAATGGTGCTTCACGAAATCTGAATACCAATCAAATGCTAGTAGGGAAAGGATTTGGGAAAAACATGAAGGTGAATAGACCAGGTAGGTCGAATTTAGGACGAGGAGGACATTCCTGGAGGTCAGCGAAGAGTGCATTCCTAAGGTAAACAGGAACAGCTCAACACTGAAATCGGCTAGTCCAAACGAAGCTTAGCCTAGAAAATCAAAGAATGAGACAAAAAAAAACAACAAAAAAATTTTTATTTATAAATAAAGTATTTTTAAAGGGCAAAATCTTGTCCTTAGGGACTATTCTAAACGCATACACACTCACACGCCCACACACAAACAGAGGCACCCGCACACAAAGGTATGCTGACCATACAAAGCTTTAAAAAAATAAAAAAATAATAATAAGATAAGCATGCCACGCATGCCACGTTACAGAAAGACATAAAAGAAACACGAGGCATCCATTTCATAGGAGAGAGAGAGAGAGGTTGAGAGAGAGAGAGGGAGGGAGAGAGAGGGAGAGAGAGGGAGGGAGAGAGGGAGAGAGAGAGGGGGGGGAGAGAGAAGAGAGACAGAGAGGGAGAGAGAGAGAGAGAGAGGGAGAGAGAGAGAGAGAGAGAGGGAGAGAGAGAGAGAGAGAGAGAGAGAGAGAGAGAGAGAGAGAGAGAGAGAGAGAGAGAGCTTTGATTTGTGTTTGAGCGCTTGTTCTTGCTGTAGTAATTTATAGTAGTCCTGTTTGTAAGGAATGTAGTGTGTGAATGTAACTTTGCTTTCTAGCCCCCAGGGTCCGAAAAATTCAGTAAAACCTTGAGACCTTGAGAGAGGGAGAGACAGAGAGACAGACAGAGACACACACACAAAGAGTGACAGAGACACACACACACAGAGAATGAGATATCATTCAGTTACACATAAACAACCAGCAGATCAGCCAACAGAACAACCGATAAATTCAAGTAAACTACTATTACTAATAATGGAGAAGAAAGCGGAAGCAATCGGTTTTATCTCATAACCAACAAGGCGGGACAGGAGAGACAGACAGAGACAGAGCGGGGTGTGGAGGGGCAGAAAGAGAGATGTCAGTAAACATGGTGCTTAAATTCCAAGACTTATTAGGGACGGGGAGACGGGGGTATGGGAGTATGGAGGTGGGGGGAAGAGGGAGATTATATACTATCGCTAAACTGCCACCACCAGAATGACTCTTGCATTAAGATGGGCAGCGATGAGAGCCATTTTAATGTTTCATTAACTGTGAGGGACAAAGTCACAAGACAGCGTCCACAGACCACAACTTTTGAAGAGAAAGGACACCCGAAGCGGATTCGAACCGAAGTCCCTCTGCTTACCAGCCCGCCGCCTTACCGCTAGGCAAAACCGGCTCACAGAGATCAAAGGTGGGATCCGGGATATTTAACGCACAGTCCCTCGCGATCCATCAGCTGGCCAGTAAAAGTCCGATGCACCGTTTGTGGCACACGTCACTGTGGGTGGGTGGGGATTACTGTGCAGTAAGCTGCCAAATAAAACTCCATTGCATGTTGCTGCGGCAGAGCGTGTAATTCATTATAACCGGAGGAAAATCAAATCTGAACGCAGAGCTCAGGAGCTGTGTGTGAACGTCGAGGTGGCCGTCCTGGGCTCCCGTCCCTAATAAGCCTGCGGTTTCTGTGGACGTAAAGCAACACTTCAACCAACCAATCTAAACGTAGCAAAGCCATCAGTGGGGGCCCTACTCTCTCTCTCTCTCTCTCTCTTCTCTCTCTCTCTCTCTCTCTCTCTCTCTCTCTCTCTCTTAAACGTTGTCCAATAATTACCAGTCGTACACCACAGTTCAAGTTTGTAATTGTATCCAGGACAGGTTGCAGTCGTGCGTAAACCTCCCGTAATACAGTTGTCTCTCTCTCTCTCTCTCTCTCTCTCTCTCTCTCTCTCTCTCTCTCTCTCTCTCTCTGAAGATGGCGACGAGACAAAAACACCAGAAAAAACAGTTCCCTTTAAATTTAAAGTTCGAGACCACGCCAATAGAACAAGTTTCAAAACATCGCCTACTTGGAGTAACTGTAGATGAACAGCTAAAGTGGCAAACGCATATTAACAACATTTGCAGAACCGTTTCTAGAAATATTTTTCTTCTTTCGAAACTGAGCCAAATTGTCAGCCAAAAATCCAAATTAGCCTTCTTCTTTGCACACATTATGTCACATATGAACTATGTTTCAAATGCATGGGATGGATGTGCCTATGTGCACATGAAGCAGCTGTATTCTCTCCACAAACGTGCCGTAAAAATTTTGATGCCAATTCCGAATTTAGACTACAAACAAAAGTGCTGTGCTCTCAAACTACTCCCTTTAGACAAACAATTATTGCTCAACAAATGTGTTCTAATGCAAAAGGTTGTTCACGGCAAAGCCCCGCAGTATCTGAAAGATCTCATGATTCCATCTGAACGTCTTCATGTTCATGGGAATAAATAGCTTTTGCCCAGAACAAGGATTGATATCTTTAAAACGAGTTTCTCCTTTTCAGGCTCCTTAGCGTGGAATATTTTTGCTCATCATCTCAGATACCCCATGGAATTAAAACGTTCAAAAGGAAAGTATTTCAGGCACTCGCTAAGCCACCTTGAATACTTCTTGTTCTTTCTTTTCTTTTGTCGCTTGTCAGACAGCTTGACACAAAATGTATAGAATGTTGTTATTGTTTTCCCTTCCTTGCTTCTTGTAAAGTTTTAGATTTTTGTTTGTTTGTTTGTATTTTCATGAAATATTTACTTTTCTTTTCCTCGTGGTCATAATTTTTCTTTTTTTTTCTTTTTTTCTTTTTAATTCAAATTTAATGTTTGCATATATGATTGTTGGTATGTGTGATGTGCTTTGATTTTGGTTAGGTGTGTATAATGCGCCATTGCTTAGCTTCCAATCCTGTTAGATGTGATCTTGTTTTATACGTAGATAGTGAGATAGCCACTATTCTGTCGCTTTCCATTATTCGTTAATATGTTTTTGTAATTTTCTCTCTCTCTCTCTCTCTCTCTCTCTCTCTCTCTCTCTCTCTCCTAAAAAATTGTTTTGAATAGGTCTTACTTTGCCTTATTATTGCTCTGTTCGTATGATGTGATGTTTTAGACAACAATTAGTTTTGTTTTGTTTTAAGTCGTTTTTTCTCTAGCGTATTTAATGGAATTCTTGTTTGATGTATTGAGTGTTGCTGTGTTTGTCATCAGGGACAGATTTGTAAAAAAGCCGACACGTGCTTAAATCTTTATCCCTGTGTAATAAAGTATTATCTTATCTTATCTTATTCTCTCTCTCTCTCTCTCTCTGGTATAGCAAGGACTAGCAGTTAGGGAGGTCCAAATGGACCTAATACTCCTATCATTGAGTATTAAACGTTTTCGAGCTCGACTTCTCTCTCTCTCTCTCTCTCTCTCTCTCTCTCTCTCTCTCTCTCTCTCTCTGTATAGCAAGGACTAGCAGTTAGAGAGGTCCAAATGGACCTAATACTCCTATCATTGAGTATTAAACGTTTTCGAGTTCTCTCTCTCTCTCTCTCTCTCTCTCTCTCTCTCTCTCTCTCTCTCTCTCTCTGTTCCAATTTCACGGTGACCCGCTGTCAGGATCGATCGATTGGCACTGATCCATTTTTTTCCCTGAATATAATTTGGCCGTTACTGATCGATTGCGAATAAGCACGCCAACTGCGGCATGCTGTAACACATAGATTCCTCCCTTCCAGTCGATAGTGCTGGGCGAGGGACTCCCTGTGTGTGTGTGTGTGTGTGTGTGTGTGTGTGTGTGTGTGTGTGTGTGTGTGGTTGTGACTGACTGTGTGTATGCATAACGTGTGTCTGTGTGTCTGTCTGTTTGTATGGTTCAAAACATAAGACTGAGACTTACAGGCGATAATTTTTCCCATCGACAACTACACTGTGGAATAATTTACCAGAAAACATACAGCGAACAAAATCAATTAGTCAACACTTCCTCTCCAAAAATGACACGAATCCCCCGCCTTTCTTTTACAACGGTAGTCGAAAAGCACAGATAACACATTGCAAACTCCGTCTTGGAATAAGCGACCTAAATTACGACCTATTAAACAGACACTTAACAACAAATAGCTCTTGTGATTGTGGAGAAAGAAAAGAAACATCTGAACACTACATTCTACACTGCCCACGTTTTACACACGTACGTCAAAACACCATATTCAGACTCCCTGCAAATTTGCTAAAATTACTACCCTCCTGCAAGGGGATCCAAACACATCAAACAATATGAACT
>JABMCL010003147.1:187500-190000 GCA_018857735.1 Alviniconcha marisindica
TGTGTGTGTGTGGAAGTGTGCGTGCGTGCACGTGCGTGTGTGTGTGCGCGCTCACGCGCGCGTGCGTGAATGTGTATGTGTGCATGCGTGACCGCGTGTGTGAGCGTGCGTGCGCTGAATCATATATATATATAATGACCGCATAATTATGTAGCCCACAAGGGTGCTGTTTTCCATCGCAGAGCGCCACAGAACTAACTAGCAGTGCCCGTACCACAATCACTTATGACTTTCACAACACCATGCCAGCGCCAAAAACAACGCTCCGCAGGCCACGGATTCCCCGTCATGTTACATGCAGCCGTGCCACACAGGATTCAACAGTCTACTATCTACACAAACTCCAAGCACTGGTTTACGACATTTTTACGACACACACCACTGCCGTATTTAGTTACGCCATAGGGTCCAGAAAACTCAATGTCAGCTAACGAGCAGTTTTTTGTTGGTGCTCAGACAGTAGCAAGTTTGTTACAAACAACTCAAATAAAACAAGGCGTGTCATTTATAGCCGCCAACAAAGTTTACACCAGCACAAATAAAACCACAATCGTTTGAAGCGAGACGGAACTCTTCTTCTTCTTTTTTACGCGGGGTGGATGCGTCTCATGTTTACGTGCGTGCGTTGGCGCTAGGTTGCTTCTACAGTCATATCAATACCCGAACCTTTCGGAGGAAGGTGCCGGAAAGCGGTGCTCGGAGTGTGCTGTCTACATTGAGTCTACAGGCATTACCCACTACCACCACCACCACCACCGCTACGATCACCATCACCGCCGCTACCACCTGTACCCCCCCCCCTCCCCCTCCTATACCCCCGTCCTCACTTAGTCTGGAATCAGTTAGCGAGCCTTTTATACAGCTGAGGGAGGGAGGGAAGGAGGTGGAGGGGAGTATTAGTGGAAAATGAGATAGAGCTGATCATGCAGATCGCACCTTCCCCTCTGCTTCGGTTAATTCCCTGGCCGGCAGTAAAGGAAGTGCATTATCGTCACGTCAGTGTTCGGGTGTATGCGTGGTCACGGTTAGTCTGTACTCGTTCAGTTTGGTACTCAGTCGCAGGGGTTTGTTTGGGTGTACGTTCCGTTTGGCTCTCTCTCTCTCTCTCATTCTCTCTCTCTCTCTGTATATGTGTGGTGTGTGTGTGTGTGTGTGTGTGTGTGTGTGTGTGTGGTGTGTGTGTGTGTGTGTGTGTGTGTGTGTGCGTGCGTGTGTGTGGTCAGCACATTTCTTCTCTCTCTTCCTTCTGTCTCTCTCTCTCTTCACACTCTCTCTCTCACACACACACACACACACACACACACACACACACACATTTCGCTTTAAACCAAGGGGAGAGAGAGAGTTCATGTTTGTTAATTTTCGTATGTTTTGGCACGGCATTCATTTGTATAATTATGGGTATTTATAAGTTGTAAAGCGCTTTGAGTTTTCGAAAGGCGCTCTGTAAGTTCCCCTAGTAGTAGCAGTAGCAGCAGCAGCAGCAGTAGTAGTTCTTGGATTTTCACGTCCCGTCAGCCGAACAGTACAGAGTCACCTCAGGATGAATCACACATTCACAGAGTTACCCTGTACCAGCAATGGTTGAATGGGCGTAAAACACCAAATTACTTACTTACTTACTTACTCTATACCAGGCAGACAGAGAAAGATTCACAGTTTTGTACTCCAGTTAAATTGGCATGAAGCCACTCAAATGCTCAATCGACTTATTTTCTAAAACTGACCGGAAGAAAAAAGAGAGCGAAACTGAAACAAAAACAACCTATAAATTATATGCGACTTATTTCAGTGTCCCTCAAAACGGGTAAAGGTGACAGAAACTGTCATGTACATA
Organism: Alviniconcha marisindica; assembly: GCA_018857735.1. Taxonomy (NCBI): domain Eukaryota; kingdom Metazoa; phylum Mollusca; class Gastropoda; family Provannidae; genus Alviniconcha; species Alviniconcha marisindica. Next base: position 189,338 of record JABMCL010003147.1, read on the forward strand.
GCACCACCACTGCCGGATAGCGATCGAGTTGGCACAGGTGTAGAGTTTCGTTTGAACTTGAGAAAACTCCTAACAGCTGAACGTTACGGAACCGAGACGTATCACTTTCCACCGCAGCTACTTTAACTTCACTGCGTCAACCGCGGCCCTACGCACGCACACAACCCCAAACTTTAAAATGGTTCTTTCCCACGCTCACTTGTGACGGACCTGCACTTTTAGTCGACCACAGTCATCAAAACAGCCAATTAAGGCGTAACGAAAGCGTTCTATTGAATTCATCGCCGTATAAAGTCAGGCAGATCTCGCTTAAAACAGTGTAAAAAAAAAAAAGAAAAAAAAAGCCCACGTTCAGGTGTTGTCGTGAACGCTGCCAGGCCGACCCCTCGAGTCGTCCCGAGACCCGAACTCGCGGCCTGAGCGCGTAAAACAAAAACAAAAATGTCCACCTACCTGGACGGCTCATCTCTCTGAATCAGTCACTACTGAGTCGCGGCCACAGCGCAGCACTTCCCTGACAACCGCGGAACACCGGCAAACACAAACACGACTGACACACACACATACACATGCACACACACCTCCACTGCCCGCCTACACACACAGCGGTAACTCTCCGTCTGTGGCAGGGATTGAAAGACGTCCGCGGAATCAGTGAAGTCT
>JABMCL010003147.1:197500-207500 GCA_018857735.1 Alviniconcha marisindica
TGTTGCCGATTGCAACTACGATCTGGGAGGCACTGCACTATGTCCGTCTGTCTGCCTGTCTGTCTGTCTAAATAGAACATCTCTAGAGAAATGTACTCACCTATACGACAAAACATAAAGAACAATTAAAAACACAAGCGCTTTCGACACATAGTATTCGTCTGGTGTAAGAAGAGAGACAGAAAATAATAAAAGAAGAAGAAGGAAAGAAGAAGATAGACAAGGAGTTGAAGTAAAACAATGTTAAGGATCTAAACGTAGATTTAAAACACAACGTCACAAATGACGCAAATTAGGAAGAGCACGATCTCAACCCACGTAATATACAACACACACACACACACACACACCCCACACACACACACAAAACACACACACACACACACACACACACAGCAACACAGCACACGACGCACACGCACACACATACACAGACGCACACACACCTATTCCACCTGCTGAAGCTGTCTGTCTGTCTGTCTGTCCAAGCCAAATCATTTGGAGTCGGTGGGGTTGTCGTCCCTATTCCTCAGGAGATAAATTGTGAAGGAGATTGACTGAGAAATTAAGCCTGCAGGCGGAGCTTGCTGCGTATGATGGGGTTTGGTGCTTTTTTTCCTCTTTTAAAAAAAAAGCTCTCCCCCCACTCCCCATCCCCTCCTCCGTCCCCCTTCCCCCTCTTCCCCGACAGATCCAGTTCCCTGTTTCAAAAATCGATTAATTCCGTTACTGCATTAGTCGGCAGCTTCTCGCGTATTTTTGGAATTATGAAAGAACTGATGCTAACTGGGAGGTGCGTGAGGGAGGTGGGGGGGGGGGGGGGGGGGGGGTGAGGGGGAACGAAGGGAGTGGTAGAGCCTGAGCTTCGAAGCAGCAAGACAGCACAAGCCGCTTCCATCAGTTTGCTGCGCAGCATTTTGTGTCTCAAGTGTCGCCTACGGGAGACAGCAGCAACGACTGATGACGAAGAATGAGACACACGACAGTGGGACTCGTCTCTGGAGACCACCCTCTAAAAACAAAGTGAAGCAAAAGCAGCAGTTCAGCCGCTCAGAGCTTAGAAGCTGTGTGTAAGTCGAGGTGGCCGTACTGGGCTCCCCGTCCCTAACATTCCCTACGGTCTCTGTGGACGTAAAGCAGCATTGAACGAACAGCAGTCAGAGCTCAGGAACTGGTTTTAAGTCGAGGTGGCCGTACTGGGCTCCCCTGTCTTACTAAAGCAAATGAAGAACACAGTCAGAGCTCAGGAGCTGTGTGAAAGTCGAGGTGGCCGTACTGAGCTCCCTGTCCCTAATAGTCCGTACCTGTCCCTAATAGTCCGTACCTGTCCCTAATAGTCGTACCTGTCCCTAATAGTCCGTACCTGTCCCTAATAGTCCGTACCTCCCTAATAGTCCGTACCTGTCCCTAATAGTCCGTACCTGTCCCTAATAGTCCGTACCTCTCCCTAATAGTCCGTACCTCTCCCTAATAGTCGTACCTGTCCCTAATAGTCCGTACCTCTCCCTAATAGTCCGTACCTGTCCCTAATAGTCCGTACCTGTCCCTAATAGTCCGTACCTGTCCCTAATAGTCCGTACGGTCTCTGTGGACGTAAAGCAACAATGAACTTTGTGTGTAAGTCGAGGTGGCCGTACTGGGCTCCCCGTCCCTAATATTCCCTACGGTCTGTGTGGACGTAAAGCAGCATTGAACGAACAGCAGTCAGAGCTCAGGAGCTGTGTGAAAGTCGAGGTGGCCGTACTGAGCTCCCTGTCCCTAATAGTCCGTACGGTCTCTGTCCCTAAAGGGCCGTACCTTGGTCCCACAATAATTTAAACGTACCTCTCCCAAAAAAGACCTGTACGGTCTCCCACAATAGTACATACCTCCCCAATACATCCGTACTTGTGCCCCCAAAAATCAGTCCGAGAGAGGGTCCTAAAAAAGACCTGTCCCTAATTCCTACCTGTCCCTAAAGTCCGTACCTGTCCCAATATTGTACCTGCCCCTAATAGCCCGTACCTCTCCCTAATAGTCGTACCTGTCCCTAAAGTCCGTACCTGTCCCAAATAGTCCTCCCTCTCCCTAATAGTCCGTACCGTCCCTAATAGTCCGTACCTGTCCCTAATACCCGTCCTCTCCCTAATAGTCCTACCTGTCCCTAATTCGTACCTGTCCCTAATAGTCCTCCCTGTCCCTAATAGTCCGTACGGTCTCTGTGGCTAAAGCAAAATGAATTTTGTTGAATCGAGGTGGCCGTACTGGGCTCCCCGTCCCAAACATTCCCTAGGTTTTGGTATAAACACAGGGAAAAACAGAGTCAGAGCTCGGGAGCTGTGTGAAAGTCGAGGTGGCCGTCCTGGGCTCCACGCCCCTAATATTCCCTACGGTCTCTGTGGACTTAAAGCAACAATGAACGAACGAAGTAGTCCTGAAAGGGGACAGCATAGTAGCTCTTCTTGGTCAACACACAATGAAGTTAATTAGCGCTCGACAGACGTCTCACAAACACACAAAGACCAGAGTCGCCTACGGTAACTCCCACCAGGCATGCGAGTAAATACAAACTCCACCAGAGGTACATCCTTCTTGTGACTCACCAAAATCAGAATCCGAGGAGGTCTTAAGAGGGGGTAAGAAGTGGCTACAAATAGACGAGAGGGCTTTCTTCGGGAATTTCACTGTATTGACCTGGCAGTGAGAAACCAGCTCTAGCTATCTGGAGCCAACTCCGTTTCTGTCTGGCATTTTTCCTCTGTCAGTTCTTTCAAATCTTCCTTGAAAAGTCTTCCGGCTTTACATGCGATACATCTAGAAGAAGAAAAAAAGCCAAAAGATTCCGGCTTTAAAGCGATACATCCGGAAAAATAGCCCAACAATTCCGGTTTTACAAGCGATACATCCGGAAAATTGCCCAACAATTCCGGCTCTACAAGCGATAAATCCGGAAAAATAGCCCAACAATTCCGGATTTACAAGTGATACATCCGGAAAAATAGCCAAACGATTCCAGCTTTACAAGCGATACATCCGGAGAAAAAGCCAAACGATTCCGGCTTTACAAGCGATACATCCGGAAAAATAGCCAAACGATTCCGCTTTACAAGCGATACATCCGGAAAAATAGCCAAACGATTCCGGCTTTACAAGCGATACATCCGGAAAAATAGCCAAACGATTCCGGCTTTACAAGCGATACATCCGGAAAAATAGCCAAACGATTCCTGCTTTACAAGCGATACATCCGGAAAAATAGCCACACGATTCCGCCTTTACAAGCGATACAACCGGAAAAATAGCCAAACGATTCCGCCTTTTACAAGCGATACATCCGGAAAAATAGCCAAACGATTCCGGATTTACAACCGATACATCCAGAGAAATAGCCAAACGATTCCGGTTTTACAAGCGATACATCCGGAGAAACAGCCCAACAATTCCGGTAGTTAGTTAAAACTGATGTGGTACTATAGGAAGGGGTGCGAAGATACAGAACAATACCGGAATTTTTACATCTCATTGTCTTGACCCACGGGGGAGGGGGGGGGGGGAGATGGGGGGGGGGGGGGTCTGTGTGCGTCGAGTGATTATTGACTGAGCATTGCAACACAGTAACAGTCACGCGCTGCCCCCGTGGGTGGTAGGGGGGGTTGGGTGGGAGGGGGGGGGGGGGAAGGTGGTAGGGGGCGGAGTTGTGTTGAAATATTGAACAATGCCGGTCACCTTGTCTTGACCTACATTGGCTCTGTGTAGATTGAGTGATTATTGAGTGAACGTTGCGACACAGCCTCTACCATACCTGCCCGGAAATGTCGGGGGCGTTGGCGTTGTGTGTGTGTGTGTGTGTAGGGGGGGGGGGGGGCGTAAGCAAATGCCGGAATTGTCATGTCACATTGTCTTGACCTATCATGGGGGAAGGGGGGGGGGGGGGTAGGTGGGTAGTTATTTATTAGTTATTTTAGCGTACAGCGCCGCGAGCTCGTAAATGTTTACGGGGTATAGCGCTATATAAGAGTTATTATTATTATTATCATCATCATCATCAGCAGCAGCAGCAGCAGCATCAGCATCAGCATCATTCATCATCATTATTATTATGAATACTTAGAGCGCCTAACCCGCACAGGCCCTAAGCGCTTACACGTTCTTTACAAATACATATTGTCAAAATTCAACGCATACATTTATTATTATTATTATTATTATTATTATTATTATTATTATTATTATTATTATCATCATCATCATTATCATTATTTCTTGCATTTCAACGTCCTGTCAACCGCACAGGATCACATCAGAACGAATCACTCATTCAAAATTCTTGGAGTTTATGTGCCTTGTATTTACACGCATGCCGCATAAAAGTGAAATGGGAAGCTCTGATTGGAGAATCTCAGGAGCTGTGTGAAAGTCGAGGTGGCCGCCCTGCAACACTCAACCATCGGACCAGAATGTGTCGATGGTCGACATCCACCTTCGGAAACTCCTGTGGGTGCACTGCCCTGGACATGCCGGGGTGAAGGGAAAATGACTGAGCAGATAGACTGGCGGGAAAAGCATCCCTCACAAATAGCTCGCTTCCCGGAAGATCTCAAGTGTTGAGGAGCTTGAGACACTACCTGCGGGCACAAAGCCAAGGACATCCCACCACTGATCGCCTGGAAGAGAGAGGCGTTCAAAGATGAAGCGCTAGACGATCTTCCTTGAAAGGACGAGAGACGTCTATCGTCTACCAGACGAACACTGGAACCGTTTCAAAGGCAACGTTGTGAAAACTTCTGAGAGACGGGGTGGAGCGCATAAGGGCTTTTCCGAACGCATACATACCATCTTGAACTGAACTGAACTGAACTAAACTACACGCATGCCAGGTGAGAGTTGCCGTAGGCGAATCAGGACTTTGTTGTTGTACCTGTGTGACGTTTTCCGAGCACTAATTAACTCCCTTGGGTGTTGATTCTTCTACAGCAGTTCAAAACCCAAGTGACTAAATCACAGGCTTGTCTAATCCACGGTTACAACGTTAATCACCTGTACGTGCTGACTAATTACTGCGTGAGCACCGCAACAGTCTCCATCTCACCAGGAGTGGGGGTGAGGGTGGGGCCTGCACTAAGAGACTGAACCACGTTAAGTAAGTAAACATGGTGCTTAACGTCCACAGAAACAACAAGGCTTATTAGGAACGGGGAGAAAGGGGGGAGGGGGTATGGAGGTGGGGGGAGAGGGGGATTACATACCTATCGCTACACTGTCACCACCAGGAATGACTCCTGCATTAAGATGGGCAGCGATGAGCGCCATCTTAATGTTTCATTAATTGTGAGAGACAGTGTCCACAGACCACAACTTTGGAAGAGAAAGAGGAGCCGAGGCGGATTCGAACGGAGGTCCTTCTGCTTACCAGTCTAACGCCTTACCGCTAGGCCAAACAGGCTCACCTTGACCAACGCCGAAATTACGAGGACAATAAGTCTCCACCTACCGGATTGACGGGGGAGTGGACGAGGGTGTCTGTGTTTTTTGAGTGATTATTGGGTGAGCATTGCGACACAGTCTTAATCTGCCGTGGGCGGGGTGCGCTAGAGTAGACTACCCTGATCAAAGCTGGGATGGTGGCACTCTCCATCTGTGAGGCCGTTTGGCCGAGCGGTTAGGCTGATAAGCAGAGGGACCTCGGTTCGAATCCGCTGCGGCTCTCCTTGCTCTTCAAACGTTGTGGTCTGTGGACACCGTCTTGTGACTTTGTCCCTCACAATGAATGAAACGTTAAAATGGCTCTCATCGCCGCCCACCTTAATGCGGGAATCATTCTGGTGGCCCCAGTGTAGCGAGAGGTACATAATCTCCCTCTTCCCTCACCTCCATGCCCCCTTCTCCCCACCCCCTTCTCCCCGTCCCTAATAAGCCTTATGGTTTCTGTGGACGTTAAGCACCGTGTTTACTTACTTACACATCCATACCCATACACATCCATTCCCCCACCCTTTTCCCCCGTCCCTCATAATCCTTATGGTTTCTGTGGACGCTAAGCACCGTGTTTACTTTCTCTCCAAGGGGTGCCTTGGTGTATTCAGTCTATAATCTGAAAGGCCACGGAAACACGGTACATGTGGATTGCGCGCGGTGTCGGCTGCATTCGAAAAGCTGGCTTTTGTGTTTTGTTGTTGTTTGGGTGGTGGTGTCGCGGGGTGGGGGGGGCTGGCGCGCGCGCGCGCGCGCGCGTGTGTGTGTGTGTGTGTGTGTGTGTGGGTGGTGGGGTGTGTGGGTGGTGTGGGTGGGTGTCGGGGTGGGGTGGGTGGGTGGTTAGTGTGTGTGTGGTGTTTTTGCTCTGTTTGTGTGTGTGTGTGTGTGTGTGTCGTGCGCGTGGTGTGTGTGTGTGTGTGTGTGTGTGTGTGTGTGTGTGTGTGTGTGTGTGTGTGTGTGTGTGTGTGTGTGTGTGTCTGCCTGTCTGTCTACTGCCTGTCTGTGTTTGTGTGTGTTCACTTTCGTTCCCCTTTAACCTGAAGCAGAGAGAAGAAAGTCCTATTCCCTCATAAAGAACCTATCGGGTGCATCAGCTCCCCCCCCCCCACCCCCCCCCCACCCCACCCATCCCACCGGGAGCCGAATCCGATTTTTGTCCCGCAGTGCTAAGCAGAGAGCAGCGGGGTTATCACCAATCTGATCCTATACTGGCGATCATTATCATGTTGAATCAACACACAAGGGAGTTAATTAGCGCTCGAATTTGATTCTGCACGATCGCTCTGGGCCTCGTTCTGTTTCAGATTCATGTTGGTTTTGTGCCTAGGTCAGCTAAGTCCTCTCTTTGCGCCTAGGTCAGCTAAGTCAGCTAAGTCCTCTCTTTGTGCCTAGGTCAGCTAAGTCAGCTATGTCCTCTCTTTGTGCCTAGGTCAGCTAAGTCCTCTCTTTGTGCCTAGGTCAGCTAAGTCAGCTAAGTCCTCTCTTTGTGCCTAGGTCAGGTAAGTTCCCCTCTTTGTGCCTAGGTCAGCTAAGTCCTCTCTTTGTGCCTAGGTCAGCTAAGTCTTCTCTTTGTGCCTAGGTCAGACAGGTCCTCTCTCTGTGCCTAGGTCAGACAAGTCATCTCTGTATGCTTAGGTCAGACAAGTCCTCCCTTTGTGCCCAGGTCAGACAAGTATTCTCTTTGTGCCTAGGTCATACAAATCCTCTCTGTGTGCCTAGGTCAGACAAGTCCTCTCTGTGTGCTTAGGTCAGACAAGTCCTCTCATTGTGCCTAGGTCAGATAAGTCCTCTCTTTGTGCCTAGGTCATACAAGTCCTCTCTTTGAGCCTACGTCAGACAAGTCCTAGTCCTTGTGCCTAGGTCAGAGAAGTCCTCCCTTTGTGCCTAGGTCAGACAAGTCCTCTCACTGTGCCTAGGTCAGATAAGTCCTTTTTTTGTGCCTAGGTCAGGGAAGTCCTCCCTTTGTGCCTACGTCAGACAAGCCCTCTCTTTGTAGCGTGAAATTAACACACAGCGGAAATCAGCCAGCTCACCACAACAATCGAACTCCGAGGGAAGACCTGCACTGCCATGCCACTTTGCCGTTCTAACCTGACGCGACAGTTCGCACTACACGTTGACAAGTCCGGGACGGTGACAGAGTGAATCTGGGTGAACATGTCCTATCGCTGGCCGTAGCTGCCACAATTACGAGATTTGGCGCGGCCAACTCCAGTTTGCGAGTTTGGCACGTAAAACTGCAGGTTTCGACGCCAACTCTACTTTCGCCACGCCCACACTTTTGGCGCGCCCACATTTTGCGCGGCCAAACTACAGTCTGCGAGTTTGGCGTCGCAAAAGTAAGAGTTTGCGACGCGTAAAACTGCACGTTTGAGACAGCAACTCTACTCTTGCCACGCCACACTTTTGGCGCGCTAAATCTAGCTGTGACGACAAGTATTTTGATACCACAAAACTGATTTTACGTTTGGCGCCGCAAAACTACAGTAAAATTTTTTCCCCCATGCCAAAATTGCAGTTTGAGACGCCGGCTCTACTTCTGCGAGGCCAAATAATTATCGTAATTGTGACAATGGTGGAGTTTATGTACCTTGTATTTACACGCATGCCAGGTGAAAGTTACCGTAGGCGACTCAGGTCTTTGTTGTTGTACTTGTGTTACGTATTTCGAGCGCTAACTAACTCCCTTGTTTGTTGACTCTGCACAAACGCTTTGGACCTCGTTCTGTTTCAGATTATCGTCATTGTGACAGTTACCGCCAATGATACAACACAACCACATTGGTGTCGTAATGTGGATGATACCCAGGGTGCAGTCTGTTTTCAGGGAATTCGTCCCACTCGTGTTGCCAGAGTTTGCAGACGGTTCTTTTGGGGTTTTTTTTTTAAGCCGAGGTTTGCTGTAACCCAGAAATATAAAAGTAACAAGGGAAAATTAAAAAAGATCGTCTTCAACGCTCTCCAGAAATCTGAAACAGAACGAGGCCCAGAAGGCTCGTGCAGAATCAACACACAAGGGAGTTAACTGGCGCTCGAAATACGTACCACAACTACAGCACCAAAAGACCTGAGTCGCCTACGGTAACTCTGACCTCCTCGCATGCGTGTAAATACAAGATACTCTCCCAGAGGTACACCTCAATTTAACAGCAGTGCAACGGACATTGTCCTTGTGACTCTGCCAAGCACAGGAGTTGAAACAGCAATTGCACAGGCACTAGTCGCTGTCAATGGCGAGGGAACACCGCCTTACCTTCATTGTTCTGGCGGCGGTATCCGCGGTCCCTCTCAGTCTTTCTTTCCCGGCCACCGCGTCACCCCCCCCCCCCCCCCCCCCCCCCCCCCCCCCCCCCCCCCCCCCCCGTTCCCGTCCCTAATAAGCAACCTCACTTCTGTGGACGTAAAGCAATATGGTCACATCCACAACGTTAGGATTTGCTTCGCCGAAACCATGTGCATTGTCTCCCTTTGGTACACACGTACACTTCCTGAGACTTTTTGTGCATGGACTTGTTAATGTATTATTGTCTTGATTGAACAGCTACAGAAGTTGTGTTGCGCTACATTGCTTTAGGTTCTTGTAAAAATTCATGTGTCATGTCAGTAGGAAGAGAAACCACAGTTCGGAAAAGGTTCTTGTCAAATCGCTTGACAGCGCTTTGCGTTCTAATACAAATGCATTGCGTCATGTCAGTCGAAAGGGAAACCACGACGAACAGTTCGGATGAGGTGCTTGTCCAATGACTTGACAGTCCCAGCCTAAAACCGAGCTGTCTCCGAATCGTCATGTCTATGACAAGAGCTCAGTAAATTCATCCTCCTCTGTCACACCGTCACGATCGTGTGAGAGAGAGAGAGAGAGAGTGTGTGTGTGTGTGTGTGTGTGTGTGTGTGTGTGTGTGTGTGTGTGTGTGTGTGTGTGTGTGTGTGTGTGTGTGTGTGTGTGGTGTGTGTGTGTGTGTGTGTGTGTGTGTGTGTGTGTGTGTGTGTGTGTGTGTGTGCTGTGTGTGTGGTGCGTGCCGTGTGTGTTGTGCTAATACTGTTATTATGTATAATTGTATACTATTTTAAAGGCATGTATGAGTGTGTTTATGCGTTTGTTTTACACTGCTATTACAGTATTGTATTATTATCACTATATATTATATTACGGTATTGCACTATGTTAGGCGCTCAGAACATATATGGATTTACGCCACACAAACACCACTTTGACTGACTGACTGATTGATTGATTGATCGTAAATCCCAGGGCAAGAGGTTCATGTACCTGTCGCGGAGTTTATCCACCTTGTGTTCATTCGGGCGAGAGCTACCGTGATGTCTTTGTGGTTGTGTTTGGGTGACGCCTTTCCAGCGAGAACTGACTGACTCCCTGAGTCTGCGGCACGAGAGAAAACGCCCAGTCAACTCCGCGAAAAGTGCAGCGAAAGGATCTGCTGCCAACAACGTCCACTCCGCCGTCAGAGAGACACTTGGTAAAGCTGATCCGCTGGGATCGGTCGGGTCTCTGACAATTGGTGCCATTGGGAATGGTCGGGTCTCTGAC
>JABMCL010003147.1:212500-215000 GCA_018857735.1 Alviniconcha marisindica
AGTACTGCGTCATTGGCGGGAGCTGCCACAAGTATCATTTTTGTCGCGACAAACACGTGTCTGTCGCGACAAAACGCGTCTTTTGTCGCGACAAAATTATGTTTCTCGCGACAATAAACACGTGTTTGTCGCGACAAAACTTGTCTCGACAAACATGCGTTTGTCGCGACAAAAGACGTGTTTTGTCGCGACAAACACGTGTCTGTCGCGACAAAACAAACATATCGCGACAAATATTTGTCGTGACAATCGTTTTGTCGCGACAAACAATTTTTTCGCGACAAAACTTTTGTCACGACATGCATACTTTTGTCGCGAAAAAATACGTGTTTTGACACAAAAAATACGTGTTTGTCGCGACAAAAATTATACTTGTGGCAGCTCCCGCCAATGATAGTGCAACTCGTCTGTCAGTGTACAACTACATGATGAATATACACACTGACCGTCAACGTCTTCAGCTGCGGAACGCTACAACAACCAGAAAAACAGACAGGACATCTTTTTTAGTCGTTTTCCGAAAGGGGTTTTATCCAAAAGGGATTTTGGCAAACGGGAAAAACACTTGGCTAGCGATCAGTGCCGTATGATGTTCTGCGGGGAGGGAATGGGTTAACGTGACAAGGGATGGAAATGGTATTCTCCTTGCGGGGTGGGAATGGGTTAACGTGACAAGGGATGGAAATGGGATTCTCCTTGCGGGGTGGGAATGGTTTAACGTGACAAGGGATGGAAATGGGACTGGGGGTGGGATGGGTAACGTGACAGGGATGGAAATGGATCCCTGGGGTGGGAATGGGTTACGGTGCCTGTGGATGCGTTTGTTGTGTTGTTTGTTGTTTGTGCGTGCGTGCGTGCGTGCGTGGTGTGTCGTGTGTGTGTGTGTGTGTGTGTGTGTGTGTGTGTGGTGCGTGTGTGTTTTTTTGTGTGTTTTGTTTTTGGCGTGTGGGGTAGTTTTCTGGGATGTTTGTGCGCGCCCGTGTGTGTGTGTGTGTGTGTGTGTGTGTGTGTGTGTGTGTGTGTGTGTGTGTGTGTGTGTGTGTGTGTGTGTGTGTGTGGTGTGTGGAGAGAGAGAGAGAGAGAGAGAGAGAGAGAGAAGAGACCAGATGACAGCAGAGAGATGTGTGTGCGGTGTAGTGTGAGAGAGAGAGAGAGAGGAGAGGAGGAGAGAGAGAGAGAGAGAGAGAGAGAGAGATGTGGGTGTGGGTGGGTGCAGAGGTAGAGCGATGGATGTGGGTGTAATGGTGTGCGTGGGTGCACTAAATATGCGTCCTTCCGCGCGCGCGCGCGCGCGCGTGTGTGTGGGTGGTTCTCCACCTACATGGGAGGAGGGAAAGAGACAGTTGTGTGTGTGTGTGTGTGTGTGTAGGGGGGGGGGGTCATTAATGATTTAAGAGGCTTGTTCCTCAGGAGAGAGAGAGCGAGAGGACTGACTACGGTCCAAGCTCCCTGCAGCTCGACGGCAGCCGATGCCGTACCGTTCCTGACAGGTGGGCCCAGGCTGGCCCCACACAGCCACATGCAGCCACAGAGCCGACATGACACAGCCAGATCAATCAGACACGGCGATGACGGCCCCGGCCTGCCTGACTTTGTCAATCACGCACCTCACGCTACGGTGTCAGTGACCGACTGCCCGAAAAACAACAATCCGTCATTAAAAGCCTTTTTGTCTGGCCGAAAAACAACAATCCGTCATTAAAAGCCTCTTTGTCTGGCCGAAAAACAACAATCCGTCATTAAAAGCCTCTTTGTCTGACCGAAAAACAACAATCCGTCATTAAAAGCCTCTTTGTCTGACCGGGAAAAAAAACCCAATCCGTCATTAAAATAGTCAGACCGAAAAACAACAACCCGTCGTTAAAAGCCTCTTTGCCTGACCGAAAAACAACAATCCGTCATTAATAGAGTCAGACCGAAAAACAACAATCCGTCATTAAAAGCCTCTTTGTCTGACCGAAAAACAACAATCCGTCATTAAAAGCCTCTTTGTCTGACCGAAAAACAACAATCCGTCATTAAAATTAAAAAGCGTCAGACCGAAAAATAACAATACGTCATTGAAACTAAAAGGCCTCAGACCGAAAAACAACAATCCGTCATCAAAATCCGCTTTGTCTGACCGAAAAACAACAATTAAAGAGTGTCTTTGTCTGACGGACCGAAAACCGACACTCCTTCATTAAAAGCGTCCTTGCCTGACCGAAAACAGACAATCCTTCATTAAAACCGTCTGATCGAACAACAACAATCCTTCATTAAAAGTGCCTTTGTTTGATGGAAAAACAATCCTTCGTTAAAAGCGTCTTTGTCTGCCTGACCCCAAAACAACAATCCTTCATTAAAAGCGTCTTTGTCTCTGACCGAAAAACAATCCTTCATTAAAAGCGTGTTTGTCTGACTGACCGAAAAACAACAATCCTTCATTAAAAGCGTGTTTGTCTGACTGACCGAAAAACAACAATCCTTCATTAAAAGAGAGAGAGAGATAACATTCCTA
>JABMCL010003147.1:217500-220000 GCA_018857735.1 Alviniconcha marisindica
AGAGACAGAGACAGAGACAGACAGACAGATAGACAGACAGAGACAGAGTCAGAGAGAGACAGAGACAGAGACACAGAGACAAAGACAGAGACAGAGAGCTGAGCTTTGGAATAAGGGAATGTGAATATTTAAAGTGTTTTTCCTACTGACGTAACTCTTGGGTGTGTGTGTGTGGAGCGGAGGGGGGGGGTGGTGGTGGTAAAAACCTCTTTTTTTAAAGCTGCATGCTGCCGAGACAGGAGACGCACGTCATAAACAGAAACCCGTTCCTTCATCAAACATTTACGGGCCTTTACAATTAAACCACTTGCATGCGCACGGGCACAAAGCATTAGCGCAGCCGGGCGTTACGGAAACCGTACATAACTAACAGAATCAAAAACAAATGGGGTGGAGCGGGAGTGGCCGGGGGGGTGTGTGTGTGTGTGTGTGTGGGGGGAGGGGGGGGGGGGGGGGGGAGAGACATAGCAAACAATGTTCCAACAGCCCAGACTTCTGTTGTGTTTTTTAAGGGGGGGGGGGGGGGGGGGAGTAATTGATTCACTGTCCGTTAGGTGCAACAGAACACAGGATTCAATATAAAGTATTATTGTGGTGGTTCCTTCTAAATATCAAGGTTGAATTATATATATAGAGATTTTTTTTTAAATTTTTTTACTTTCCAGGTTGAATTCTTCTTTTTCTTCTTCTTCTTCTTCTTTTCTTCTTTTCTCTCTCTCTCTCTCTCTCTCTCTCTCTCTCTCTCTCTCTCTCTCTCTTTAATCTTCCTTTTTTTAATGTAGATGTTTGAGTTAGTCCGCATGAAGTACCATCATTCTATAACTGTGCAATTCTACAGTAGCATCATTCTGTAACTATGCAATTCTATAGTGGCATCATTCTATAACTATGCAATTCTGTAGCAGCATCATTCTATAAATATGCAATTCTATAGTAGCATCATTCTATAACTATGCAATTCTGTAGCAGCATCATTCTATAACTATGCAATTCCATAGTAGCAGCATTCTATAACTATGCAATTCTGTAGCAGCACATTCTATAACATGCAATTCCATAGTACACATTCTATAACTTGCAATTCTTAGACACATTCTATAACCTGCAATTCTATGTACCATCATTCTATAACTGTGCAATTCTATGTACCATCATTCTATAACTGTGCAATTCTATGGTACCATCATTCTATAACTGTGCAATTCTATGGTACCATCATTCTATAACTGTGCAATTCTATGGTACCATCATTCTATAACTGTGCAATTCTATAGTACCATCATTATATAACTGTGCAATTCAGAGTTCAGGAGCTGTGTGAAAGTCGAGGTGGCCGTCCTGGGCTCCCGTCCCCAATAAACCTACGGTTTTTGTGGACGTAAAGCAACACTTCAACCAACTGTGCAATTCTATATTCTAACTGTGCAGTACTATCACTCTATAGCTATTCAGTTCTATAGTAGCATCATTATCCTATAGTAGCACGAATTTATAACTATGCAATTCTATAGTGGCACTATGCCAAATATTTTAAGCATTAGTATGTTGGCATAATTATTAGTGACATGTGAGGTGCTTAGAACAGTACGTGGATTTGAACCATAAGGTATCACTTTCACGACTGACTGACGATTGAGTAACAATAGAACTTTATTGCCAAGAGTCTAAGTCAGGTTATTGCACCAGGAATGTTTCATGGTGCCAGGTTCACTCACACACACATTCACGCCAATCACGGTGATTGATTGATTGATTGATTGATTGAGGTTGCAGGGATACCGAAGTTAGGTTAGCATTTCAGTGTCTAAGAACACTGGGAGTGTGGACCAAGGAGCCTGACGGTGATTTTTATTTTTTTAATCGTAAATTACTTTTACGTTGCGCCCTATAATTATCCCTTTCCAGAGTGACTAATTTCAGTTAGTAATAATAATGGTGATAACAAAGACACCTCAAGCGGAAAACGACAGCAGCAACAACAAGAAGCTGAATAGAAAGACCTACATTATTAAACACGTGTACACGTGCGCGCACACACTCACAAATGCACACACATGCACGCACACACAAACACACAGAGACTCACACACACAAACACGCACGCACGCACGCACGCACGCACGCACGCACACGCACGCACGCACGCACGCACGCATACTCATACGCACACACACAAAAAAAAAACACAAAACACACACACCCCAAAACACACACACACACACACACACACACACACACACACACACACAACCAAAACACACAAAAACACAAAACACACCCCACAAAACACACACACACACACACACCCCACAAAAAATACACACGGCGCGCCCCGCCCCGGGGGCCCAAACCCAACAAAAAAAACACACACCCCAACACACCCCCACACAAAAACACAAAAAACACCCCACACACCCCACACACACACAAAACCAAAAAGGTTTCCCAAGGGGCCCCCCAAAAACTCGGTTTAGCATTTGGGAGGGGTCAGAAAGCACCC
>JABMCL010003147.1:222500-227500 GCA_018857735.1 Alviniconcha marisindica
ACGTCTTCTGACCTTTTGACAACAATTTGCCTTCTTGCCATCGTAAATGTCTGTGTAATTATCATTTTGTCTATAGGTAACACTCAAATAAGCATACTGCTTTTGAGTTTCCTGTACTTATTAGTTAAACTTGTGATTACGATGAATAAATTCATTTTGTTTAATACGTCTTTATTAGAGCTATAGTTCTTTATCAGAGCAATACGTCTTTATTAGAGCGATATGTCTTCTGACTTTTTGACAACAATTTGCCATGTTGCAATCGTAAATGTCTGCTGTTTGTCTATAGGTAACACTCAAGTAAGCATATTGCTTTTGTGTTTCCTGTACTTATTTGTTGAACTTATGATTACGATGAATGAATACATTTTGTTGAATACGTCTTTATTAGAGCGAAATGTCTTTATCAGAGCGATACGTCTTTATTAGAGCGAAATGTCTTTATTACAGCGATAGGTCTTTCTTAGCGTGATACGTCTTTATTTAGAGCATTACGTCTTTATTAGAGCAATATGTCTATTGGAGCGAAATGTCTTTATTGGAGTGAAATGTCTTTATTAGAGCGTTATGACTTTATTAGAGCGATACGTCTCTATTAGAGCGAAACGTCTTTGTTAGAGCGATATGTTTTTATTACAGCAAAATGTCTTTATTAGAGCGAAATGTCTTTATTAGAGCGATACGTCTTTATTAGAGCCATACGTCTTTATCAGAGCGAAATGTCTTTATTAGTGCGATACGTCTTTATTAGAGCGATACGTCTTTATTAGAGCGATACGTCTTTATTTAGAGCGATACGTCTTTATTTAGAGCGTTACGTCTTTATTAGAGCGATACGTCTTTATTTAGAGCGTTATGTCTTTATTAGAGCGATACGTCTTTATTTAGAGCGTTACGTCTTTATTAAAGCCAAATGTCTTTATTAGAGAGATATGTCTTTATTAGCACTGGTTGACTGGGCGTAAAACACCAAGTTACTTACTTACGTCTTTATTGGGGCGATTTTAATTTTTTTTTAATTGTTTTTTATTAGAGCGACATTTCTTTATTAGAGCGAAACGTCTTTGTTAGAGCGATATGTTTTTATTACAGCGAAATGTATTTATTAGAGCGAAATGTCTTTATTAGAGCGATACGTCTTTATTAGTGACATACGTCTTTATTAGGGAGATATGGTCTTTATTAGAGCGATACGTCTTTATTAGAGCGATACGTCTTTATTGGAGCGATATGTCTTTATTGGAGCGATATGTCTTTATTAGCGCGATACGTCTTTATTTAGAGCGATACGTCTTTATTTAGAGCGTTACGTCTTTATTAGAGCGATACGTGTTTATTTAGAGCGTTACGTCTTTATTAAAGCCTGATGTCTTTATTAGAGAGATATTTCGTTACTAGCACTGGTTGACTGGGCGTAAAACACCGTACGTCTTTACTAGAACGATTTATTTTATTTTATTACAGCGACATTTCTTTATTAGAGCGAAACGTCTTTGTTAGAGCGATATGTCTTTATTGCAGCGAAATGTCTTTATTAGAGTGAAATGTCTTTATTAGAGCGATACGTCTTTATTAGAGAGACGCGTCTTTATTAGGGAGATATGGTCTTTATTAGAGCGATACGTCTTTATTAGAGCGATACGTCTTTATTAGAGCGATATGTCTTTATTAGAGCGATATGTCTTTATTAGAGCGATACGTCTTTATTAGAGCGATATGTCTTTATTGGAGCGATATGTCTTTATTAGCGCGATACGTCTTTATTAGAGCGATATGTCTTTATTAGAGCGATACGTCTTTATTAGAGCGATACGTCTTTATTAGAGCGATATGTCTTTATTAGAGCGATATGTCTTTATTAGAGCGTTATGTCTTTATTAGAGCGATATAACTTTATTAGAGCGATATGTTTTTATTAGAGCGATATGTCTTTATTAGAGAGATATGTCTTTATTAGAGCGATATGTCTTTATTAGAGCGAAATGTCTTTATTAGAGCGTTATGTCTTTATTAGAGCGATATAACTTTGTTAGAGCGATATGTCTTTATTAGAGCGAAATGTATTTATTAGAGCGAAATGCATTTATTAGAGCGATATAACTTTGTTAGAGCGATATGTCTTTATTAGAGCGAAATGTCTTTATTGGAGCGATATAACTTTGTTAGAGCGAAATGTCTTTTTTAGAGCGATATAACTTTGTTAGAGCGAAATGTCTTTATTAGAGCGATATAACTTTGTTAGAGCGATATAACTTTGTTAGAGCGAAATGTCTTTATTAGAGCGATATAACTTTATTAGAGCGATATGTCTTTATTAGAGCGAAATGTCTTTATAAGAGCGAAATGTCTTTATTAGCGCCAATGCTGCTATACAGCCACTTCCTTTCCAGCGAATAATACACGTGAAGCGAGAAGTGACAATACTAAAGCCGTGGACGTTGCCGTTGTTGTTGGTAGTGGTGGTGGTGGTGGTGGTGGAGGGAGTAATGCGCGGACGTTGCTGTTGTTGTTATCGGTGGTGGTGGTGGTGGATGGAGTAATGCGCGGATGTTGCTGTTGTTGTTATCGGTGGTGGTGGTGGTGGATGGAGTAATGCGCGGATGTTGCTGTTGTTGGTAGTGGTGGTGGTGGTGGTGGTGGAAAGAGTAATGCGCGGATGTTGCTGTTGTTGTTATCGGTGGTGGTGGTGGTGGGTGGAGTAATGCGCGGATGTTGCTGTTGTTGTTATCGGTGGTGGTGGTGGTGGATGGAGTAATGCGCGGATGTTGCTGTTGTTGTTATCGGTGGTGGTGGTGGTGGTGGATGGAGTAATGCGCGGATGTTGCTGTTGTTGTTATCGGTGGTGGTGGTGGTGGAGGGAGTAATGCGCGGACGTTGCTGTTGTTGTTATCGGTGGTGGTGGTGGTGGGAGTACCCAGACGTTGTCCCACGCCCTCTACATCCCCCTCCCCCCCCCCCCCCCCCCCCCCCCCCCCCCTCTCCCCGCCTCCTGATCTCGCGAGATCCCCGCCCAGAAAGCGCTGCTTGTGAAGAGAAAGGAAAGCCGAAGCCGACTCGAACGGACCTCCGTCTGCTTACCTAACCGCTGGGCCCAAACCGGCTCAAGTCTACAAACCCATTCAACAAGTTCAAGTTCAATGTTGCTTTACGTCCACAGAGACCATAAGGACTTTTAGGGACGGGGAGCCCAGGACGGCCGCCTCGACCTTCACACAGCTCCTGAGCTCTGAGTTGCTGTGATCTTCTTCTTCAAATGTTGCTTTACGTCCACAGAGACCATAAGGACTTTTAGGGACGGGGAGCCCAGGACGGCCACCGCGACTTTGACACAGCTCCTGGCCAGAGCAGCCGTTCCAAGTTCAATGTCGCCCTACGTCCACAGAGACCGTAAGGACTTTTAGGGACGGGGAGCCCAGGACGTCCACCTCGACCTTCACACAGCTCCTGAGCTCTGTCTCTGCCATTCTTCAAATGTTGTCCACAGAGACCGTAGGGAATATTAGGGACGGAAAGCGCAGCACGTCCACAGCGACCCTCACACAGTTCCAGAGCTGTGTCCCCATTCAACGCACCATTGACACTTTTTTGTACATTCATCGCAAACACGCTTCAACCTGCAGCCGAACCGATATCCAACTTCACCCGAAGCAGGTGCTGCTTCGGGTTTAAAAACCCCGACGAAAAGCAAACAAAAAATAACTCTGAGTAAAAAGCACCCGATTGACAGCGCCGTTGAGAAGGCCGTGCAGTGACGCTGTTTGTTAATGGCACAGGTTCACGCGATCGAGGAAGTGCGATTTGGCGCTTTTCCTGGCGCAGAGCGGATTCGGCAACTTCACGTTGGTAGGTATCGGGCAACGATCGAAAGAGATAGAGAGAGATATGAGGTGAGAGAGAGAGAGAGAATGATGGGACGTGAGAGAGAGAGAGAGAGAGAGAGAGAGATCGGATGAGAGAGAGTGAGATGGGGTGGGGGGGGGGGGGGAGAGATGGGATGAAAGAGAGAATAATGGGGTGAGAGAGAAAAAGAGATGTGGTGAGAAAAAGAGATGGGATGAGAGAGAGAGATTGGGGGGGAGAGAGAGAGAGAGAGAGAGAGAGAGAGAGAGAGAGAGAGAGAGAGAGAGAGAGAGAGAGAGAGAGAGAGAGAGAGAGAGGCATGGGGTAAAAGAGATAATTATGGGGTGAGACAGGGAGAGATACGGCGAAAGAGAGAGACAGAGAGAGACAGATATATGGGTCTAAGAACCAATCACATCCCGGTGACAGATCGTTAAGAACCGATCACATACTGGTGACAAGACGGGAAAGAAAAAAGAAAAAAACGTCACATACTGGTGACAGGACGTTAAAAACCAATCTCGAACTAGTGACAGTACGTTAAGAACCAGTCACATACTGGTGACAGGACGTTAAGAACCAGTCATACTGGTGACAGGATGTTAAGAACTAGTCACGTCTATCCGTCTGTCTTGTCCACAGCCGATCCGGTCTTGTCTACAACCGATCCGGTCTTGTCTACAACCGATCCTGTCTTGTCTACAGACGATCTTGCCTTGTCCACAGCCGATCCTGTTGCCCACAACCGATCCGGTTTTGTCCACAGCCGATCCGGTCTTGTCCACAGCCGACCCGGTCTTGTCCACAGCCGATCTTGCTTTGTCCACAACCGATCCTGTCTTGTCCATAACCTATCTTGCCTTGTCCACAGCCGATCCTGTCCACAGCTGATCATATCCACAGCCGGTCTTGTCTTGTCCACAGCCGATCTTGTCTTGTCCACAGATGATCTTGTCCACAGCCGATCTTGTCCACAGCCGATCTTGTCTTGTCCACAACCGATCCTGCCTTGTCCACAGCCAATCTTGCCTTGTCCACAGCCGATCTTGTCTTTTCCACAGCCGATCTTGTCTTGTCCACAACCGATCGTGCCTTGTCTACAGCCGATCCTGCCTCGTCCACAGCCGATCTTGCTTTGTCCACAGTCGATCTTGCCTTGT
>JABMCL010003147.1:245000-265000 GCA_018857735.1 Alviniconcha marisindica
ATGTTGGACAGCATAAAAGTAATGCATGTCAAAGCAGGTACTTGTCAAACGAGACATGCGTGCAAAAAGCCTCTCTCAGCAAAAAGCCCAAATAAAAAATAAAAATAAATAAAAAATACTCGAAATTCAGGAATTTGCATTATGCTCGTTTCACGTCGATTTGCAACAAATCATCTCATCAGCGTACCCCGTGAACCTGGGAATGGACGAGAGTTCCAGATGACAGATAAAATTGTAAAACAAAAGTCCAAAGGCCAGGGGTTCGACGCCTCGACGAGAGAGGGTGAAGGGTCGTTGATCACATCTTCCTTACTGACAGGTTCCTGACACATGACACTGGATGAAGAACTGCCTTGAACACAGGTTTCCTGACCGAAGACACTGACGAGTCTTTGGCCGAATAAAGAACTGCTTTGAACAACGGGTTGAGCGAGTCTTATAATCATAACAACAGATTATTTATGGCGCCCCATCTCGTATGAGCCCGGAGCGCTTACAAAGACATAAGGACACGCTCATTTCATCACACACACACACACACACACACACACACACACACACACACACACACACACACACACACATACTCATGCACACGTATACTCACACACACACACACACACACACACACACACACACACACACACACACACACACACACACCAATACTCACTCACGCACACGCACACGAACACGACTACGTACACTCACACGCACTCACGCCCACAAAACGCACACTCGAATGCACACACACACACACACACACACACACACACACACACACACACACACACACACACACACACACTACAATTCCTGCATTACTTATCATTAATCGTGAGTTATCCGGTTTTATGAGCGATAGCTTCGTGAGAATCAGCAGCAAACATTATTGGTGGGTGAAAGCGTGAAGAATGGGATCAGAAGCCATAGGTGATATTAACAGTAGCACAATAAGAACCAAATAAACAGACGCATAACAGTAGAAAGGATAATAGCATAAATCAAAATAACGATTATTGTTGATCGCTTTAATGTAGCGCTATTCTCCGCTCTCAAACAGACTCACTGCGTCGCATGTG
Source organism: Alviniconcha marisindica (assembly GCA_018857735.1). NCBI lineage: Eukaryota > Metazoa > Mollusca > Gastropoda > Provannidae > Alviniconcha > Alviniconcha marisindica. The sequence goes on from JABMCL010003147.1 coordinate 246,083, forward strand.
AGTCTACATAAGTGACTAGCTTTTTATAGCGCGTTTTTCAATATCCACGGAAGTGGTGTACTTACAGCGCTGACATGGCTGGTGCCACGCAAAACTGTTGGCGCTCCTACGCGCAATAAGACCGTGTTCTTTCGTCACGAACGTGAATAATGTCGTCACGAAACCGAATAATGCAGGGCGATTGTTGTTTTTATAGTGCAGACGAGTCGACCACCGTTAAGCGGTTGCATGCGTCATAAAAAGCGAACGACAGAAAATGAGTTAGGTCGAGACGGTGGGAACAGGAGAAGGCCAAATCGAACACAATGGCAAAGCTGTATGTAGCACGTGAAACCCGCTTGCATGTGGATTGAGGTTAATGAGTGTGCACGGAATGCGCTCGTGAAGCTGTCTCTGTTTCTTTCGCTTAACTCGCAGATGGCGGGAGATCTGTCGCGGCAGACATGCTCCAAAGCTGTACTCGGGGTGGACAGAGTGCGACTTTCGATTCCTTACAGTTCGGGCATATTAACGTCAACGCCGCCCCCACCCCCACCCCTACCCCCCTCCCCTCCCCTACCTCCATGAGGTGAATGACTTAGTGCACAGCCGCTCTTCGGAAAAAAAGACGAAAAACAAAAAGTCACGAGTGCTATACGGCGGAAAGCCGATTAATTTGGTCTAGCAGCAGGTAAATAGAAAAACAAAACACAAAACAGCCGAACTGTCTTGGAAGATGAATGTCATCTCTGGTTCAGTTGTTCAGTTGTCCTCTCTCTCTCTCTCTCTCTCTCTCTCTCTCTCTCTCTCTCTCTCTCTCTCTCAGTTGTCTTCTCTCTAAAATATTTCGTTCGTTCTCTGTCTCTCTGTCTGTCTGTCTCTGTCTCTGTCTCTCTCTCTCAGTTGTCTTCTCTCTAAAATATTTCGTTCGTTCTCTGTCTGTCTGTCTGTCTGTCTGTCTGTCTGTCTGTCTCTCTCTCTCTCTCTCTCTCTCTCTCTCTCTCTCTCAGTTGTCCTCTCTCTAAAATATTTCGTTCGTTCCCCCTCTCTCTCTCCCCCCCCCCCCACCTCCTTCTCTCTCTCCCTCCCCATCCCCCCCCCCCTCCCCCCCCCCCCCCCCCCCCCCCCCCCCCACCCCTCCTCCAGTGGCCGTAAAAGTCGGTAAACGAGCTGTTTATCTTCTCGACTCCACGCAACGCCAGACCGGAATGACTGTCCACCCACCCGGATGTACCCGATTCCCCTCCAGCGGTAAAGCGCACTGTATGAAGACCGGAAACCTTTGGTCCATAGTTCCCCGCCATCCAGGCCCAGAACAAACAGGAAACCACGGAGAGCGTGCAAAGCCCAGCCTAGACAGGGCCGCACGTGTCGGTTCGATCGGAGACGGCGCTCCTGAAGAAAAGAAAAGCACAAACGGAACAATGGGTCGCGCGCACTCTCACGAACTCCCGCGGTACGCTCGTGGACAAAGGTTCAGGGGATTTTTCTAGATTTTGTTTATTTGCTTGCTGTCTTGCTTTATCGGGGTAGGGGAGGGGGGGGGGGGGTCTTCCTTTTTTCCCCCCCCCCCCCCCCCCCCCCCCCTTCAATCTACGTCATCTGCTCTATGGATCACACAGAGCTGACGCGTAGCAGACAGATGACGCGTTTGTGACAATGACGTCAATTAACCTTCCCTCTATATTTTAAAATCAACACACCAGGGAGTTAATTAGTGCTCGAAATACGTAACACAAGTACAACAACAAAGGGCTGAGTCGCCTACTTACGGTAACTCTCACCTGGCATGCGTGTAAATATAAGGTACATAAACTCCATCAGACGTATATCCTCTATATTCTATTTTTCAAGTCTGATCCTAAATTGCAGATAATTTTACATGAACGCAGCAACCCACATTGGAGCCGAGCGGAGCTGTAGTGTAAATGAGATCCAAACACATAAAAGGCTCAAAAGAACGCTATATATTATGACAAAACACAACATCGCGAATTTTCGGGGTACGCCTCTTTTTCACTCTTTTTCAAGCTACAAAACAAGACTTAAACAACAATTGAACAGTGTGAACTACAGCTCATTTTTCACCGTTTAAGTGTTGTTTTGTAGCTTGAAAAAGGGGCTTACCCCCGAAAATTCGCATGTTGCTTTTTTTAACCTTTCGTGTGTTTGGATCTTGTTTCAGAACACTAATAGTTTTTCTTGTTTCAGATTATTTGTGCGTGCGTGCGTGCCTGTGTGCGTGCGTGCGTGCGTAGTGTAGTGTAGTGTAGTGCGTGCGTGCGTGCGTTCGTGCCTGCGTGCGAGCGTGCGTGCGAGCGTGCGTGCGTGCGTGCGTGCGTGTGTGCGTGTGTGTGTGTGCGCGTGTGTGTAGTGTATGTAGTGTAGTGTAGAGTAGTGTAGTGTAAACGGACCCCCTTATAGGGTTGTAGCCGGAACGTTCCTACCTGGTGACGGGCCCACGGACATGGGATGCTCCGCCCACGTGGTCATGTTGCCCGGGGAACAGGTGCTGCAGCAGCTTCCCTCGGCTGAGCCTCCTCCGACATCCAGCTTCCCTGCTGCAGCCCCTCCTCTTCCTCCTCTCCTCTCTCCTCTTCCTCCTCCCCTCGCTTCCTCCGCTGTTCTCTTCCTCCTCTCCCCTCTTCCTCCCCTCCTCTCTTCCTCCTCTATTCTCCTTCCCCTCTCCTCCTTTCCTTCTCTCCTCTCTCCTTCCAATTTTCCGATCTTCTCTTCCTCGTCTCTTATCTTCCTCCTCCCTTCCCCCCTCTGTAGTCTTCCCCCTCCCCCCTCTCCTCCCTCCCTCCTCTCTTTCTCTTCCTCCTCTTTTATCTTCCTGCTCTATTTTCTCCCCCTTCTCTTCCCTTCCTCTCCCTCTTCTCTTCCTTTCCTCCTCTATTCTTCCGCCGCTCTTCTCTTCCCTCTCTCCTCTCTTCCTCCAGTCTTCTCTTCCACCTACCTCTTCCCCTTCGTTTGTCCTCCTCCTCTATTCTCTTCCCCCTCTCCTCCCTTCCTTCTCTATTCTCTTCCTCCGCTCTTCTCTTTCTCCACTCTTCTCTTCCCTCTTTCCTCTCTTCCTTCAATCTTCTCTTCCTCCTACCTCTCGTCTTTTCCTCCTCGTTTCCCCTCTTCCTCTTCTCTTTCCACTCTCTTCCCTTCCTTCTTTATTCTCTTCCTCCACTCTTCTCTCTCTTCTCTCTTCGTTTTCCTCCCTTCCTCCACTCTTCTCTTCCCCTTCCCTCTCTTCCTCCACTCTTCTCTTCCCCCTTCCCTCTCCTCCTCCACTCTTCTCTTCCCCCTTCCCTCTCTTCTTCCACTCTTCTCTTCCCCCTTCCCTCTCTTCTTCCACTCTTCTCTTCCCCTTCCCTCTCTTCCTCCACTCTTCTCTTCCCCCTTCCCTCTCTTCCTCCACTCTTCTCTTCTCCCTTCCCTCTCTTCTTCCACTCTTCTCTTCCACCTTCCCTCTCTTCGTTTCCCTCTCTTCTTCCTCTCTTCTCTCTTCGTTTCCCTCTCTTCTTCCTCTCTTCTCTTCCCCCTTCCTTCTCTTCTCTTCCCCTTTCCTCTCTTCTCTTCCCTCTCTTCTTCCACTCTTCTCTTCCCCCTTCCCTCTTTTCTTCCACTCTTCTCTTCCCCCTTCCCTCTCTTCCTCCACTCTTCTCTTCCCCCTTCCCTCTTTTCTTCCACTCTTCTCTTCCCCCTTCCCTCTCTTCCTCCACTCTTCTCTTCCACCTTCCCTCTCTTCCTCCTATCTTCTCTTCCCCCTTCCCTCTCGTCTCTCTTCGTTTCCCTCTCTTCTTCCACTCTTCTCGTCCCCCTTCCCTCTCTTCCTCCCTCTTTTCTTTCTTCCCCCTTCCCTCTCTTCTCTTCTCCCTTCCCTCTCTTCCTCCTCTGTTCTCCTCCGCCCCGCCTCCGTCTCCAAAGCCTCTGTCAACGCCGCGTCACTCGGTCAGCACTGCAGCGCTTCCTGCTCTCATCGAACACAGGTCTATTACGCCACAGAAAAGAAGGAAAGAAAGGTTGTCCTCCGACGTTTTAGGTTGATTAAGTCTCTGGCTCGCTTCCTCCGACAACCCCAGTCATTGCACACGAGCTTGAAAGTGGCTCAATAAAATTAAAAGCAGTTCTCCGGAAGAGCACAAAGCGTTCGACGCAAAAAACAAAACAAAACAAAAAAGCGCCTTGGAGTTGGAGATTGGTTGGCGGCGATCACACGGTACTTTCCAAAGGTCTCAGGGTCGTTTTGAACATTGGCAAATTTGTTTTGAGGGTGGCTTCAAAAGATCACCAGTTCGTCTGATCCAAAGATCCAAAGATCACTGAAACGATTATCAAAGCTTTAGTACAGCATTCTGATTATAAGAAAAGAGAGAGTGAAAAACAAAAAGGGCAAGTTGCCTGGTTGCAGCACGGTACTCAGTGTCGTAAATCTCTACCGTCTAATACTAATTTGCCGGGAGACTGCCAGCCATAATTCTTTTTGCAGACACAAAAAAGACATACCGACTAAAGCCGTATTCCATCTTACATACGTACATACATATGCATATAGCTATACGTTATACGTTCTCAATGTATATAGCTATATATGTAGCATATAAGGTGTCGTAGGAAACTAGCCGACCGGGGAGGCCTTGACAAAGCCCTCCGATGGGCGAAAATTTGGAATAAAAGTTTTACAACCAGGACATGCTTGGACTTTTGTTATACGTTCCCTATATTGTGTGTGTGTGTGTGTGTGTGTGTGTGTGTGTGTGTGTGTGTGTGTGTGTGTGTGTGTGTGTGTGTGTGTGTGTGTGTGTGTACAGCACGGTGTGTAGAGCACACACAAGGACTGAATTGAGCCGGTATGGCCCAGCGGTAAGGCGTCAGGCTGGTAAGCGGAGGACATTGGTTCAACTCCCTGATCCGGCTCTTCTGTCTCTTCAAACGTTTTGGTTCGTGGACCGCTGTTTGATTGCGACTTTCTTCCTCCCCAGTGAACAAAACATTAAAATGCCTCACATCGCTGCCCATATTAACGCAGGTGTCATTCTGGTGGTGACTGTGTAGATAGTTACCTCCCCTCCACCCCCTCCCCTCCCCCCAATCAGAAACACGCACAAATGTTCAGGGTACATCCGCCCGCCCTTCGCCATCCAGCCCTCTGTCTGTCTGTCTGTCTCTCTCTAATTTATTCCCATTTTCTGCCTTTGAAAACTCTGTGAAACTGCATTTATCAACTCTTATTCGTATTATAAAAAGTTTGTGGTATTGAAATTTTTTCGTTTTTAGTATAAAATGCCGGGTGAAAACCTGGACCTAACGCTACTACCTTGGTTTTAAAAGTTTTCGAGTTTCGGGGGGTTCCCCATCCCCCCCCCCCCCCCCCCCCCCCCCCCCCCTCTTCTCTCCCCTTCCCTTCTCTCCCCCCCTGGGTTTTCTTTTTTTAAACCTTGTGTGGTTTTGATCTTGAAAGAGAAAATGTCGCCCGGAAAAAGGGTTAACCTTTTCTTTAAAGGGAAAAAATACCTTTGCCCAAGGGATTCCCCCATTTTTGTCGATGGGGAAATGATTGTTATTTTTCCTCTTCTCTCTCTCTCCTCTCTCTCTCTCTCTCTCTCTCTCTCTTTTTTTTTTTATTTTTTTTTTACTTCCACTGAAGTAAAGCAGCTGCCTTTCACATGATCAATTTCATCCGATGGTCTATATGAACCTACTAGATCAAGAAAGAGGTCATTGGGTGGTTGAGGGGGGTGAGGGGGGGGGGGGGGGGGGGTGGGGGGGGGGGGGGGCACCTTTGAACGAAAACGGGTAATTTACAGCAAGGGGGGGTTGTAGTAAACTTACTTCAGTTTTATCAAAATGTGTGTTTAAGGGCTATTTAAAAACAAAAACAGTGGCGTGACCCGGGAAATGGGCCTCTCGCTTTTTTCTTTTTAGAAAATGCTAAAAAAAGGGGGGGTAGCAACAGGACCGGTTTCCCCTCGCGCAGGTCAAGGCGGCATTGTTTTGTTTGTTGGTTGTTGTGGTTGGTTTGGTTGGTTGGTTTTGGTTTGGGTGGGTTTTTGGTGGTTGTTGGTTGTTGTTGGATTTTTAAAATAGTTAGTTAGTTGGTTGGTTTTTGGTGGTTGGTTTGCTTTGGGAAGAGAGGTTATTAGGTTGTTTTGTTAGTTGTTAGTTATTAGTGGTTTTGTTGGTTATTGTTTGTTGGGGCTTTGAGCCCAAATCCCAAAAACGGGTTTGGGTAAAGGGGCCCTTTGTTTACTTACAGTGGTTTTGGCGGTTCGCGGGTTTGTTTACATTACAGTGGCACTTGGACAGTTCCCGGGTTTGTTTACATTACAGTGGCACTTGGACAGTTCCCGGGTTTGTTTACATTACAGTGGCACTTGGACAGTTCGCGGGTTTGTTTACATTACAGTGGTACTTGGACAGTTCGCGAGTTTGTCAGAGGAGGCGTTTGTAGGCAGGCGCTGATTGGCTAAAAGCTCCTCTGTCAATCAGAGGATGGCGAGAGGTCCAATACGTCAACGCTTTCTGGTCAACATTTTCTCTTTCAGTGATTTTTTGGTTTTGTTAATGTGTCGTTTTCAGGGTAAGTAAAACACTAAGTTATTTACTTCTTTTCACGGTAAGTAAATTGTAATAATAATAATAATAAATCCAAAAGAAACTTTCGCTCGATCGCAACTAAACGGCCCATACCTAGCACTCCAACGCTTGCGGTGCAGTGACCTTCACCTCGAAGACAGCAACCAGACTATTTAACGTCCACTATACTATTCCTAATGTCTGCAATAACTTAGCTCTCTCCTACACAAGATTCCTATCGCAAGTGCCGCACAAGGCTAAGTCCTTCAAAGGACCCGCTCCGCACACGGACGTGCAGCAGGCGTTACCATGACACCAAAGTTCCTGGCCGAGTCCCACTCAGCCATGTCACGAAGTCTACGACTACGATGCGAGTGGGATCTGAACCTGAGGGAAAACCGGTGGGCAAGCCGAGGACGTGGAGGACTACGTACGTCACAGCGACTGCTGTTAGAGGCTCATAGTTCAGGAGCTCATAGTTCAGGGGGGTTCAGGAGCTGTGTGAGAGTCGAGGTGGCCGTCCTGGGCTGTCCGTCCTAACGAGCCTTCTGGCTTCCGTGGACGTAAAGATTTATTGAACCCGTGCTTGCATTGGTAATTTAAGTAAACATGGTGTTTAACGTCCACAGAAACCGGGAGGCTTATTAGGTGACGGGAGAAGGGGGAAAGGGGTATGGAGGGGGGGGGAAGAGGGAATTATACCTATCGCTACACTGTCACCACCAGAATGACTTCTGCATTAAATGGGCAGCGATGAGAGCCATTTTAATGTTTCAGTAGGAAGTGATGGACAAAGTCACAAGATGTCCACAAACCACAACCTTTTTGAAGAGAAAGGAGAGCCGAGGCGGTATCGAACCGAGGTCCTTCCGCTTACCAGCCTAACGCCTTACCGCTAGGCCAAACCGGCTCACGCTTCGGCATTGGTCACAGCTTGTCCCTAATATGTCAGCCGACATCTGAGGACATTACGCATCACTTCATCATCATCATCATGTTAGAGGGTCACTCGGTGACCCAAGCTCCAAGCACTGGTTTACGACATCCTTCCTTCAACCACTGCCGTATTTAGTTACGTCATAGGTTCATGAAAACTGTCAGCTAACGAGCAGTTTTTTGTTGGTGCTCACACAGTAGTACGTTCGTGAAAACAACTCAGATTATATCAGACGTTTGTTTTATAACTGACCATGTTGTTTACGCCAGCTCAAATAAAACCACAATCGTTTGAATCGAGACGGAACTTTTTTTTTACCAGAGGTGGATGCGTCTCATGTTTACGTACGTGCTTGGGCACTAGGTGATGATGATGATGAAGTGTTGCTTAATGTCCTCAGATGTCAGTTGACATATTAGGGACAAGTTGTGACCAATGCCGAAGCACGGTTCAATAATTCTTTACGTCCACGGAAACCAGAAGGCTCGTTAGGACGGACAAATCAGGACGCCACCTCGACTCTCACACAGCTCCTGAACTATGATGCGTGAGGGGCACTAGGTTGCTTCCACAGTCTTATCAGTCCCCAAACCTTTCGGAGGGCGCTGACCGCGTCGGTGGACAGCTGCGCGGAGATAAAGAGTGCCCCTTCAGTGGCGTAACCAATCTGGCAGAGTTTGGATGAAGGCGCCGGAAAGCGATGCTCGGAGTGTGTCGGTGACCTTGGAGACTCGACGCTGCTCGCAGCTTCCAGTGCACACTCCGAGCACCGCTTTCCGGCACTTTCCTCCAAACTCTGCCAGATTTAGTTACGCCACTGAAGGGGCACTCTTTATCTCCGCGCAGCTGTCCACCGACGCGGTCACGCCCTCCGAAAGGTTCGGGTACTGATAAGACTGTGGAAGCAACCAAGCGCCCAAGCACGTACGTAAACATGAGACGCATCCACCCCTGGTAGAAAAAAAGTTCCCTCTCGATTCAAACGATTCAGGTTGTATTTGAGCTGGCGTAAGCAACACGGTCAGTTATAAAACAAACGTCTGATATAATTTGAGTTCTTTGTAACAAACTTAGTGTAGTGTGTTTGAGCACCACCAAGAAAACTGCTCGTTAGCTGACAGTTTTCTGGGACCTATGGCGTAACTAAATACGGCAGTGGTTGAAGGAAGGATGTCGTAAACCGGTGCTTGGAGTTTGCTTCCAATGCAGTGGCTGGCTTTTCCTGCAGAAGAGAAAGCTGCGGCGTTCCTTCGCCGAGCGTTAGCGTCAGGCCTCCAAGCCGTCTGCGGTTCCCTCAGCATCGCCACTCTCAGAGCTGTCCACGAAAGCCCCGCTAACCTAGTTATTAGCGACACTTTGCACACGCTCCCACAGCTGAAAACAGGCTCGCTAATGCCTCGTTTTCACAGCCAGCCGTGGTTTGTGTAGTGAGTGTGTGTGTGTGTGTGTGTGTGTGTGTGTGTGTGTGTGTGTGTGTGTGTGTGTGTGTGTGTAGTGTAATGTGTGTGTGTGTGTGTGTTGTGTGTGTGTGTGTGGTGTTGTTTGTGTAGTTTTGTGTAGTGTAGTGTTGTAGTTGTAGTGTAGTGTAGTGTAGTGTTGTGTGTGTGTGTGTGTGTGTGTGTGTGTGTGTGTGTGTGTGTGGTGTGTGTGTGTGTGTGTGTGTGTTGTGGTGTGTGTGTGTGTGTGTGTGTGTGTGTGTGTGTGTGTGTGTGTGTGTGTGTGTGTGTGTGGTGTGGTGTGTGTGTGTGTGGTGTGTGTGTGTGTGTGTGTGGCGTGGTGTGTGTTTTTGTTTTGTGTGGTGTGTGTGTGTGTGTGGTGTGTGTGTGTTGTTGCTGTTTTGTGTGTGTGTGTGTGTGGTGTGTTTGGTGGTGGTGGTTGTGGTGGTGGTGGTGGTGGTGGTGTGTGGTGGTTTGGGGGTGGTGTGTGTGTGGTTGGATGTTGGTGGTGGTGGTGGTGTGGGGTTGGTGGGGGTGTGTGGGGGTGTGGGGTGGGTGGGGGGTGTGTGTGTCTGGGGTGTTGTTTGGGGTTTTTTGTGTTGTGTTCTTCTCAAAGCAAATCAATCCTCGGAAGCATCTTCACAAACAAATTCCAACGACGTTGTCACAGGACATAAAAACCACACAAACTACTCCCTGGTGAACACACCCACTTCAAACCGATCCGTGCAACTGTCATCAAAACCGTCCTGGCGGGACAACACGCGTTTTGTTCTGTTTGAAGATGAACACACCCACTTCAAACCGAGTCATCAAATTCCAACGAAGTTGGCACAGGACATTAAAACCACGCAAACCACTCCGAGATGAGCACACCCACTTCGAACCGAGCCATGCAACTGTCGTCAAATTCCAACGAAGTTGGCACAGGACATTAAAACCACGCAAACCACTCCGAGATGAGCACACCCACTTCGAACCGAGCCATGCAACTGTCGTCAAATTCCAACGAAGTTGGCACAGGACATTAAAACCACGCAAACCACTCCGAGATGAGCACACCCACTTCGAACCGAGCCATGCAACTGTCGTCAAATTCCAGCGAAGTTGGCACAGGACATTAAAACCACGCAAACCACTCCGAGATGAACAGACCCACTTCGAACCGAGCCATGCAACTGTCGTCAAATTCCAGCGAAGTTGGCACAGGACATTAAAACCACGCAAACCACTCCGAGATGAACGCACCCACTTCAAACCGAGCCATGCAACTGTCGTCAAATTCCAACGAAGTTGGCACAGGACATTAAAACCACGCAAACCACTCCGAGATGAACAGACCCACTTCGAACCGAGCCGTGCACCTGGCCGGATAACACGCGCTTTGTTCTGGTTGAAGCCCGCCTGATTTAGTTAACGCGGGGCGCTAGTCTCAAGCTAAGACGGAGGCAGCGCGAGAGGTGGTTGTAGCATCCACTCGTGGCGATGTTGTTGTTGTTGAGGCTGTTGCGCAGGCGGTGCTGATAACCTGTTCTTGCTTGGCAACAACGGCGAAGCATCTCATGAGCGGTGCTATTGATTGGATGCTTGCTATGGCGCCTGACGTTATTGACAGAACACTGGTTATCGAGGAATGGCGTTATTGACAGAACACTGGTTATCGAGGAATGGCGTTATTGACAGAACACTGGTTATCGAGGAATGGCGTTATTGACAGAACACTGGTTATCGAGGTATGGCGTTATTGACAGAACACTGGTTATCGAGGTATGGCGTTATTGACAGAACACTGGTTATCCAGGTCTGGAGTTATTGACAGAACACTGGTTATCGAGGTATGGCGTTATTGACAGAACACTGGTTATCGGGTCTGACGTTATTGACAGAACACTGGTTATCGAGGCCTGGCGTTATTGATACAACACTGGTTATCGGGCCTGACGTTATTGACAAAAACTGGTTATCGGGTCTAGCGTTATTGACAGAACACTGGTTATCGGGCCTGGCGTTATTGACAGAACACTGGTTATCGAGGTCTGACGTTACTGACAGAACACTGGTTATCGAGGTCTGACGTTATTGACAGAACACTGGTTATCGGGTCTGCCGCCTATCGACTTGAAAGGCTAGCGACAGCGGAACCTTCGTCGGCCTACTTCCCTCCGATTTCATGGATCTCAGTCTTTCCTTTCTTTCTTTCTTTGCTGATATTGTGGGGTTTGTTGGTTTGTTTGCTGTTGTTGATTGTTTTTTGGGGGTTGTTTTTGTTTTTTTTTTTTGGGGGGGGGGTTGAGTGTGTGTGTGTGTGTGTGTGTGTGTGTGTGTGTGTGTGTGTGTGTGTGTGTGTGTGTGTGTGTGTGTGTGTGTGGTATTGTTGTTGTTTTGTTTATACTTTTTTTCGCGATGGGTGTAGCAAATTCTCTCTCTCTCTCTCTCTCTCTCTCTCTCTCTCTCTCTCTCTCTCTCTCTCTCTCTCTCTCTCTCTCCCACCCACCCACCGCACACACACAAAACACACCTTTCCTCCGGTATGTTTATGTGTCGTAGTTTTAACTAGGAAACTGTAAGACAAGGCCTCTGCCCAAAATATTTGTATCCCAATCGACCACAGTCAATTAAACAGTTGATCGGTCTCTCAAGGTGATCCATCAGTCCTGGACAAGTACACACGGGAGGGGGTGGGGAGGGGGGAGGGGGGGGGGAAGAAGAAGAAGAAAAAAGAAAAAAAGAAAGAGGCACACACAACTCCACACCGGAACTGCAACCGAAGAGTGACACCGGAACCGGAAGAGAAGAGTTACGCGGCGCGAAATAAATGCACGTGCGTTCTGCTGTCGATTTTATATGCCAAGCCTTCTCCGACGTGGCACATCCTTCAACTCTAAAATGCTGGCTGTCATGCCCGAGGAGAAGAAGACTTCATCTTACTTGCAGATCGCCAGGCGCGCTTGCATAGGCAATACTGCAAGGTGTCTTAAAAGCTGTGTTTTTGTCAGTAGCTTCTTATCCGGTCAAATTAATACGTTGCGTGCTGTGGCACGTATTGCCCGCCCTCCGGCTCGTCCTGTCATTGAAGGTCCGTGTTTCAATTGGAAGGGAGGCAACCGGCGCGTTTCCGGCTACCCCCCCCCCCCCCCCCCCCATCACCTTGGCTCCCTTCTCTCTCTCTCTCTCTCTCTCTCTCTCTCTCTTCTTCTTCTTCTTCTCTTACTGTTGTTCGTCCTGAGGGGAGGATAAAAATATTTTCTAAAAAAGACACCAAGAATTCACTTACTGCTGTGTTGTTTGTCGTCCTGACCGAACTAAAATCCGTCCTGAGCTCATGCACAGCTTTATTCTAAGGTTGGCTGTGACAAGAAGCCTACCTTCCTCCAACTCAAGACTCCAGAGAGAACCCCTAAACCTGTTAGTGCTAAGTCGGTAGTAATCAAAACATTTCTAATGCGCTGAATCCAGCTGTGAGTCACGTATGAGGCTCAAAGTGCTACACACGTTGAACTGAAAACAACAACAATATGAACAAATAAACAAACAGGTCAGGGGGAAAGTTTGGGGGTGGGGTGGGCGGGCGGGGGGGGGGGGGGGTGTTAAGACATAGCAAAATATCCATACACAAAATGATTTGTACTGCATAGGTCTCTCTCTCTCTCTCTCTCCTCTCTCTCTCTCTCTCTCTGTCTGTCTGTCTGTCTGTCTGTCTGTCTGTCTGTCTGTCTGTCTGTCTGTCTGTCTGTCTGTCTGTCTGTCTCTCTCTCTCTCTCTCTCTCTCTCTCTCTCTCTCTCTCTCTCTCACACACACACACACACACACACACACACACACACACACACACACACACACACTGGTTGACTGGGCGTAAAAACGAATTCTCCCCCCCCCCCCCCACCCCCACCCTCCTAATCACACAGCCTCCAGCTAATCACTGATGGAAATACCCTCAGCCTGTGAGGAAGCAGACAAAGAACACACGTATAGCTTCCAATGTCCGTGAGACAGTTAGAATGGCTCGGAGTGGGCAGAAGTAAAGAGAAAGGTTTTAAGAGATGTTTGGAACTGTGGGAAGTGAAGCTTCTTTTTTTCATCAAATGGTGGCAGCTAGGTTGCCAGAAAACCTTGCTCCCGGAGTTGGCGTGAAGCGTGTGGGCGCAAAGCCTTCAAAGCTGTCGTGAACCGCTGTGGCCTGGCGGTAAGGCGTTAAGCCCGTTCTTAATCGGGCGAATGTTTCTTCGCGAACCTAGCTGGAAGTATTCGGCGAACCTATCTGGTTCTTAATTGGGCGAACTTTTCTTCGCGAACCTAGTTGGAAGTATTCGTCGAAGCTATATTCGTGGTCCAAAAAGCTTCGCTCAACATGTTCGGGAACATTCGCCCCGCTGTTCGACGATCATTGCCTCTGATTGGCTGAGAGCAGAGTCTCCTGTGGATGAAGAAAAAATCAAAATCAAAATGAATGACGGTGTCGCTAGCTTCTTCACTCGCTTCGGAGGGAATTTGTTTATTTATTGACTTGTGGGAGGCGCAGCCTTGTCTCGGAGACCCAGAATGAGATAGTAGTTAGTTGAATTACCCTGTGAGGGATGATTAAAGTATATTGACTTGACTTGACTTGACTTTAGCCTACATTTTTTATCATGCTGTCTGCTGCGCGTCTGCCGCAAGTTCGGGCCGAAGCTTGCATCTCCAGCTGAGAACGAAGTAAAGTTTGGACTGTCCGAACCATATTCGGCGAACTAAAAGTTCAATTAAGAAACGAATCATAGTTCGTCAAAGTGTCCGAAGTATGTTCGGCGAACAAACATTGGCCCAGTTAAGAATGGTACGCAGAAGGGCCTCGGCTCGATTCCGCTTCGGCTCTCCCTTCTCTTCAAAAGTTGTGGTCTGTGGACACTGTCTTGTGACTTTGTCCCTCACGGTGAATGAAACATTAAAATGGCTCTCATTGCTGCCCATCTGAATGCAGGAGTCATTCTGATGGTGACAGTGCGGCGATAGGTCTATAATCTCCCTTTTGTCACACCTTCATCACGTCCATCGCCCCGTAATAGTTGACTGGGCGAAAAACACCAAGTTACTTACTTACTTACCCACACCTCCTTTTTTAACCGCTTGGCTGTATGACGAATAAATTCTAGAGAATACACTTGCTCTGAATGTACGATCTAGTATACAACTATCCGCCTTGATATAACCGTCCTGGCTGACTGGGCATTAAAGAAAGAAAGAAAAAAAGAAGAAAAATAAATAAATAAATATATATATATATAACATATTTTAAACACGAGTTCCTTCCTTCCATCCTTCCTTCCTTCCTTCCTTCCTTCCTTCCTTCCTTCCTTCCTTCCTTCCTTCCTTCCTTCCTTCCCTCCTTCCTTCATTCCTTCCTTCCTTCCTTCCTCCCCGCCATCCTTCCTTCTTCCTTCCTTCCGTCCTTCCTTCCTTCCTTCTTTCCTTCCTTCCGTCCTTCCTTCCTTTACAACTAGAAGCCACGCTGTAACTGTTTTAGGCATTTTATATTACTGCTTGCTTGGTGATTGACAATAGCCCGATTCACTCCGAACTACGGCCCAAAGAACTTCGAACGAGGGCCTCTTTAACCCACGCGAACAGTTATCGACGAGGAGCTCACGGGGAATCGACAAAAAGAAAGAGACGGGCACAGAGAGAGAGAGAGGGGAGGTAGAGTAGAGAGAGAGAGAGAGAGAGAGAGACAAGACAGACGAAGAAGAAGAGCGAGACAGACAGAGAGACAGAGGACAGACAGACAGACAGACAGACATACAGACAGACACAGAGAGAGACAGACTGAGACGGAGAGACACAGAGAGAAGGAAGGTGGGAGAGACAGAGAGAAAGACAGAGAGAGAGACAGACAGACAGACAGAGACAGGAAGAGAAGGGAGGGGAGGAGGAGAGAGAGAGAGAGAGAGAGAGAGAGAGAGAGAGAGAGAGAGAGAGAGAGAGAGAGAGAGAGAGAAGAGTCCCTGTCAAAGTGTACAGACGTCGGAAGCAATCCTGACCCCGACCTGTCTGGAGACAAATCCCGTTCTCTCTCTTGCCGACTAATTCTCCAATCATCCCTATTCCTCGTCTTCGTTAGGTACCAATCTCTGTCAATTTGCCGGAGCCGGCAACGACGACGTGATCCATCGCCAACTCGCCCAAACGATACAATTAGGAGGCGTGAAGGGCTTCATCGCTTCACCACAGGATGTACAGGCGCGGAGATGTCGGGGGGTACAAATGCAGTCAAACCCTCTGAAGCAAGAGCACCCCGATGAAAGACCACCCTGACGAGACATCACATGTCTACCCTGAACTCCGTGATGAAAGACCACCTTGACGAGACATCAACTCTCGACAGTCAACCCTCTGATGCAAGGGCACCCTGATGAAAGACCACTCTGACGAGACATCACCCGTCCACGGTCATCCCCTCCTGCCCGCTCTCCTCCCAATGAAAGACCACCCCGACGAGACATCACCTCTCTACCCTGAACCCCGTGATGAAAGACCACCCTGATGAGACATCACCCCTCTACCCTGAACCCTGACGAGACATCATCTCTCTACCCTGAATCCCCTGATGAAAGACCACCTTGACGAGACATCACCTCTCTACCCTGAATCCCCTGATCAAAGACCACCCTGACGAGACATCACCTCTCTACAGTGAATCCCGTGATGAAAGACCACCCTGACGAGACATCACCTCTCTACCCTAAACCCGCCGATCAAAGTTCACCCTGACGAGACATCACCTCTCTACAGTGAATCCCCTGATGAAAGACCACCCTGACGAGACATCACCTCTCTACCCTAAACCCCCCGATCAAAGATCATCCTGACGAGACATCACCCCTCTACAGTGAATCCCGTGATGAAAGACCACCCTGACGAGACATCACCTCTCTACCCTGAATCCCCTGATGAAAGACCACCCTGACGAGACATCACCCCTCCACAGTGAATCATTTTACAGTGAATCCTGGTTTTGCTGGGAATGGAGAGTGGCGTGGAGCTATCAAAGGTGTTCATCCGACGTATCATTGGGGTCGTAGTCACTGTGTGTTCGTCAGATCACCAACGATGTATAAAAGTGACAACTCTCTCTCTCTCTTCTCTCTCTCTCTCTCTCTCTCTCTCTCACACACACACACACACACACGCACGCACGCACGCACGCACGCACGCACGCACGCACTCACGCACGCACGCACGCACACACGCACACACACACACACACACACACACACACACACACACACACACCACTGAAACAGTCACTGGATTTTAATGTCCTGTCTACCACACAGGGTCACGTCAGGACAGCACTGACACAAACTTCACATAAATATATAAATGTGTGCAGAGGGCGACTTGTGCAATGCGGGGGTGGGGGAGGCCGTGGAGGATGTGGAGGAGAGAGACTGAGACACAGACAGACAACATCGATCAGCAGCAAGTAAGCCCACAGTTCATGATGGGCAAGTTCCACTTACCGGCACCCATCCGGATCGGGAAAAGCGTGCAAGGCCAGTAACCGCAGCATGTTCTGCAAATCGGCAAGGGTTATGTCCCTTCCACAAATCCGCAGAACTCCGAACTAGGGTATTAATCCGCAGAACTGTCGGCTTGGGTATCTCAGGTTCTTCCTCCGTATGTCTGAAACTGACAGACGCAAAACAGCAGTGCATAATTTAAACACCGTAAGGACTGTTTCATCTACTGAACCCCATAACAAAACATACGTATACACACATACGCGCGTGAGTGTGCGCACAACGAGTAAGCGCGGTTCCCGCTGAAGCCAAGCAGGCGCCATGTTGCATGTCTCAACAACAGATCTAAATAGGTACACACACACGCACGCACGCGCAAGCGCACACAGAGTTCATAAGAGTTTAGCTCTGGATCCGAAAGACATTCAGTTATGATTGTCATCATAAAAGGCCGTGCATTAAACTTCATCAAATAATGACAGCAAAACACTCCCCGTATGAAAGATGAATGGGTCTGCACGGCACGGCGGCAACGCCGGGCCTCGGCGACTGCAACCTGAACTGCCGCACAACATGACAGTGAGTGAGTGAGTGAGAGAGAGGGGGGGGGAGGGAGGGAGAGAGAGAGTTATTCCAGCTGAAAAAATAAAAAGAACTCTCCTTCTTTTCACGCGTACGGTCTGCGAGAGAGCGGCTGGACTCTCCAATATGGCGGACTGCTTGCTTCACTCTGACCAACACTTTCGATTAGTGTAGTAATTATCGTTTATTTAAAAAGAAATTTTGCTTTGAGGAATATCTAACCTATCTCCCAAGACAAGGAGTATTGAAATTTAGACTTAGTAACCACAGACTGCCAATCCAGCAAAGACGATCGCTAGGTATTCCAAGGGATGAAAGAATATGTACTGTTTGTGAGAGTGGTGAGGTAGGAGATGAATTTCACTATTTGCTTAACTGTTCCAATGAAAATGTCAAGAGAAACCGTACTAAGTATGTTGATAAATATTATACACATCATCCCAACGTGCCCAAATTTTGTAGCCTCATGAATATGACGTCAAAATCTAAGAATGTTAAGCTTGCTAAATTTATTAGTTGTATCTTAAACAGTTATTTTGATTAAGCCAATAGCGAAACCCAACGAAAAAAGAAATATTTAATTTTTGCGCCTTAGCCTTACATATTTATAACAACTTTGATTTGTGTTTGAGCATTTATTTTTGTCTTATATATTATTATTGTAGGGGCGTGGTGTGTGTGTGTGTTGGGGGGAGGGGGGGGGGGGGAGAGGAGTTGAGGGAAGCAGGTTGGAAGCATGGATGAAGAGCCACAAGTCAGAGGTTGCTATAACATAACTTTTTATTTGCACACCAACCAGGAAACAGTGTAGGCTCTCCCCTGAGGTGAACACATGAACACCGGCCGCAACAGCAAACAAACAACCTGACCTGCTTCTGCAGGGACACTGGGGGGAAAGGGACGCTGCAAGTAAGTAAGTAAGTAAACATGGTGCTTAACGTCCACAGAAACCGTACGGCTTATTAGGGACGGGGAGAAGGGGGGAAGGAGGTATGGAGGTGGGGGGAGAGGAGATTATATACCTATCGCTACACTGTCACCACCAGAATGACTCCTGCATTAAGATGGGCATAGGATGACAGCCATTTTAATGTTTCAGTAGGAAGTGATGGACAAAGTCACAAGACAGTGTCCACAAACCACAACCTTCTTGAAGAGAAAGGAGAGCCGAAGCGGTATCGAACCGAGGTCCTTTTGCTTACCAGCCTAACGCCTTACCGCTAGGCCAAACCGGCTCAAAGGGACGCTGCCGGCCAGCGCACAGGTTTTAACACCTTAGATAATTGGGGCCATAAAACTCCTTCCCAATCAAAAGGAAAAGGACCGGGAAAGAAAAGATTAAAGGGTCGTCGCCCGAAACATGTATACAATACTCTCGGTTACATTATTATTATTGTAATTGTTGATCGCTTTTATATAGCGCTATTCTCCGCTCTCGAGCAGACTCACTGCGCTCGCATGTGATTCTCGCATATATAAAGTGTGGTAGTTATTTATTAGTAGAACTCATGTACTTGTTCATAAGGAATGTCGTGTGCGAATGTTTACTTAACTTTCTAGCCCCCAGGGGCAAAAAGCTTAATAAAACCTTGAAACCTTGAAACCCTGATTGGCGAGCCGCTATCCACGTACTTCTAGATCAGTGGTGTGTTCCACAGACTGTACAGTTCCTCAGACATATACAGATTTTTTTGATTTTTTTTTTTGATCCCCCGTTTTATAATGTGTATAATTATACTGTAGTCCACGCTGAGCACGACGTGGGCAGTACGAGGGCGAGACCGGAAACTTTCTACACTCGTAAAAGGTTACTGGATTTAAAAACGACAACAAGAAACCAGAGAAAGGAAGATCATCAAAGAAAAAATAGGCATAAATGGGTACAGACGCACGCACGCACGCACGCACGCACGC